>OY821755.1:49751468-50081330 GCA_963682095.1 Potentilla sterilis | reverse complement strand
CATTTTCACTAAATTTATATTTAACTAAATTAACTAAAATTCAATTTCACTAAATTTAACTAAATATCAGAATTTCCCAAATTAACAAACCTAATCTCAATTTCACCAAAATCAACACAAACTCCATCATATATTCAAACACCCAACACTAAAAACAACACAAACAACATAATAAACCAAATCCAACTCAAGAAATCAAACACTAAATTCAACCAATCAAACCAAAATATGGTTGTTGACAGTAGCCACAAAGGGCTACAACAGGCCCACAGACCCGCAGCCAGTGTACCCGGGGCTGGCCTAGGGCCCGAGACCGGATCATCAGCACCCGGACCCGGGGTCCAGCAGTCTACCTTACGACCAGGGGCCCGGGGACCGGGGGCGCTAGCCTGCCAAAGAGGTCACCAGAGCTGCCCTTTGGTGTGCAAACAGAAGGAAACCAGTCCCACATCGAAGAGTGAGGCCAGACCTCACGCCCGGCCACCTATATAAGGGCCTCAACTACCCTCATTAATAGGTAACTGATCTCTCCAACTGCTTATCATACGTGCTTAAGTTATCTATTCATCCCAACGGTACTAACTTAGGCATCAGAGAGGAGAAGACCGGCCTGCCCGGTATTCCCCTTAGTGAGCAGGTTTATAGGAGATCACACTTGGATTCATCTGTCTCTACTAGGCCTACGGGTTTTAGGTACGAACAATTGGCACCGTCTGTGGAAGAGAAGGATAAAAACCACGTAAGCATTACCAATGGCAGAAAGCTCAGAAGCAGGCCAGGAAAGAAACGCCACCGAGGAGCAGCGTGTTGCACCAGGGCAAGCGCTCATCTTCACCCCTGTAGTCGCGCGAGAGCAGCGCAGCGACCAGGCCAACTAGGAAGACGGGAGCTGTGGAGGCCGGCCGGCACGCCGGGGCCATACCATGATAGCTCGCGCGGGAATGGCCCGGTGGAGGGTGACCAGCCAGCGCACCGGGGCTTTTCGCTGACGTTCTCGGACGATCCGAGGGACAAGGAGGAGAGCCCGCTAGGTGACAGTGACCGGGACACCACGTACAGCCCCGACCGGCACGATATGGCGGGGGAGATACTGGCGATGAGGGCAGAAGTCGGTCGCCTGCGCGAGGAGGGCGACCGGGATAGAGCAAAATCCAATGCCCGGTATGAGGAAATGGAGACGGTGAACGCTGCCCTGGTAGCCGCCCTGGAGAGAACACAGCAGCGCAACGACGCTATGATCAGGGCACATGCACCCACACCAGGCCGATCTCAGCGGTTTGAAGCGGAACAGTCGTCGGGCGGACGGCCCAGCGACCCCGAGCGAGCGGAGTCCCCAGCCAGCACGGCCCCACCAAAGAGCACGCCGACACCCCGGCAACCACACGCTTAATTCGAGGATGAAGTCATGACCCCGACTGCACGGGCGTTGCAGATACTCACCGACACTGTGTCGGATCTGAAGGTCCAAATGGTGGCCAACGAGAGAAGAGCAGCGCGGCCGATGGAAGGCGCGCGATTCAACGAGCGCATGGGCCCTTTCTCCCACCTGGTTCTGGAATCAGGGAGGTCTGGTAACCAGAAATCCCTAAAGCTCACGTACTCAGGATCCGGCTGCCCGTACCAGCATTTGGACAGTTTCCGGTCCCAAACGTGCGCCAAGGGCTATTCCAATGCAGTATGCTGCAACATTTTCCAGGAAACCCTGTCTGGAGAGGCGCTCAGCTGGTTCTATGAGCTTCCGGCGAACTCCATCGAGGCGTTCGAGCAGCTGGCCAACCGGTTCGTTGGCCGCTTCATCCTCCGGGTCGGGGGAGCCCGGACATCGACCATCCTCTTCAACTGCATGCAGGCACCTGGCAAGGAGCTGAGGACGTTTGTCAACCGCTGGCAGACGGCGACGGCCGGGGTTCGGAACCTCGACAAGGGTATCGCCGAGATGGCGTTCAAACAAGGGCTCCGGCCAGGAAAATTTTCCTACGCCGTACGGGTGGAACTCCCGCAGGGGTATGACGAGCTAATGGCGATGGCCATCAGGCATGCTCAGGCCGACCATGAAACGTATGGGCAGCACCTACTGAAAAGAAAGCGGGACGAGCAGCAGGAGGACCACCCCCGGGAGGAGCAACCCCCCTCCCGGCCAAGAAGCCAAGGCCAGCCAGCGGAGCGAGAACCGAAGTGCCCGACCGGGCAGACCCAGCAGAAATTGGGGGCAACGGCAACAGAGGCCCTATCATGACAAACCCCAGGTCGAGCACAAGCCGTCGCAGTACCGGCAAGAACGCCCCCTGGCAATCATGCCAGCAGAACGTCAAGAGGTCTTCACCACTTTAACCTCTTCGTACGAGGACATTTTGCACGAGAACGGGAACATCATTCCCCCACCGCCCAGGAGAAAGTACCCAAAAGGGAAGCTTACCCCAGCGCAAACGGGCAAGTACTGCTCCTATCACGATGAAGCTACTCATCGGACGAACAAGTGCTTCGTTCTCAAGACAGCGGTGGAGGGTTTGATTAGCAACGGCCAGCTCCAGCGGTATATAGGGGAAAGGAGAGCAAATCCCGACCGGAAGCAGGGCCAGGGCTGGTAGGCACGCCCAAACCTCCAAGCGGTTAGTTTGGCATATCATCGGTTCAACCGCTGTAACATCATGAGATATGTATGCCAACTATTTTGAGAAAAATTCCACCAGTTCCACCAGTGCAAGTGTATTTATATCCTAGGAGTAATACAAACAAAAACCGTTCCAGCGGGTTTACAAAAAAAAGAGCAAAGCATAAATCTTAAGGAGCCGCGCCCCCCCACCCCCCCCCCCCCCCCCCCCCCCCTCAGCGGGCATTCCACCAGCTTCTCCAGATGAAGCCGCCGCACCTTCTAAAGCAGTTTGAGGCCCGCCTTCCCCTTCCAGTTGCTCCTAGTCTACCGACTGCTCATGGATATTCTCATCAGCTCCGGCCTTCGGCATTCGAGAGGTATCCAGGTACCCCTTCTCTTCCCACTCAAAGTAGGCGTCCGCGATACCCGATTCCCTGGCCTTCTCCAGGAACTTAAGGAACTGATCGCTCTCATGATACTTGAGGACAACCCGCTGGTAAAGCTTCGGGTCCTCTTCTCCTGCCGCAGCGGCAGCGGCGGCGCGCACAGCGGCAACTCCCACTGGAGCTCATCCACTTTGGCCTCCAGCTCGGCCCTCTCCTCTTCAGCCAGCTCCTTCTCCTCCTCGAGGCTCTGGACCTGCTCTTCCAGCTTGGCCACCTGCTTCTTGGCCCTCTCCACCAGTCTGACCTTCTCCCGCTCCAGCCTGGACTTCTCTACTTCTTGACGCTCTTGGGCTTCTGTCAGAGCGGCCACCTGCCTCTTCAGCTCCGGCAGCTCCTCGCTCAGATCCGGCTGGTACAGATTGTACAACAACTACATAACAACAGGGAGCCAATTAGGAAAGCAGCAAAGGTAACGAGTTACGAGCGGTGCCATGGCACCAAGCAAATCTTACCCGGATGACCGACTCCTTGCACTTTTGGCGGTTCTCCCCCGCCAAGGCTCCAGTGACCCCAGGCATGTCCAGACCAAGGCCAGCCACATCTGCCGCCAGCTTCAGGACGAAGGGACTCTCCAGACTCCCTCTATGTTCCTCCGCAGGAGCGGGGCTACTCTGCTGACCGGCAGAGTTTGGAGCAGCAACAGCCTTGTCCCCAGCGGAACTCGACGCACCGCTGACCACCTTGAGCCGCTTCGCCAAGTTCTCACCTGACGACTGGCCGGTCAGCGTCACCAGCACGGAGGGAGGAACGTCCATGACCCTCCGCCTCTTCTCACCCTGGCCGTCCGGTGAAGAAGATTGTGCACCTGACCGGGTGACCCTGGTGACGAGCGGGACTGATCCCGGCCGGTACGGAATCTGGTTCACCCCACCAGGAACCTTTGGTGGCCCTCCGGTGGTCTTGCCCTTTCCAGGTCCCGCCTTGGGCGCAGCAGGGTGACTCTTCACACGCCTCAGAATATAGGCGTCGTCCTCAACGTCAATGGCCCTCGGTTCGGCATGAACGGTAAGCCGACCGGACTCCTCATCCACCGAGGTCCGCGAAACGGCCTCCCCTTTCTCCTTTAGCCTTAAGAGAAGGTCTTCACCGTCCATGGATAAGGTATTGTTGGGTTTAATGACCGCCCGGGAAGATGCACCTGCAAGACAAGTAAAAAGTTAGTGTTTAAAACTCGGTCAGCATAAATGCCACCGCTAAACCTTGCTACGCACCGGGATCTCGCCCGAGACAGCAATATTCCAACACCTCCCGTCGAATGAAGTTGTAGGAGCTTCGTTCAAGATCGTCCCAACATCTGAGTATAGTCGAAATCCTTTCCCGCTCCAACTCGGATAGTTCGAACGACTGATCGCCAAGGGGCTGGAAGGCACCAGGAACCCGGTACATCTTCCTCCTCTTCTGCCACTTCCCACCCGCCATCACCACCTTTTTCCTCCAGCTATTATCCACCCAAGAAGGCAGATGGGTGATGATAGGCTGGAAACACCGGGCGCTAAAGGTCAGACAACCTCGGGACCCTCACTTCTTCGAGAAGGATATCCTGTACAGTGCCCGGAACTCGTTCACCGTTGGCATGCTCATCCCGGACAACTCGTACAAGCAACCGAGGCTCAGCAGCCACCTCCACTGGTTCCCGGGAAGCTACGCGGGAGACACTTGCAGAGCACTGAGCGTGTACTGCACGAAATCTGGCAGCGGGAGGGAAAACCCGTGGCAAAATTGATCTAAGTGCATGGCAACCCAACCCACCTCCGGGTTGCAGGCCGACTCTCCGGGATTCAGCGGCCGTAACGCCACTTCATCGGGGATACTCCACGTCTCCCGGAAGGCGGCAATCTCTTCGGGGTTCATACTACCCTTCGGCTCATCACACACCACGGCCTCTTCTGATACGCCCCGAACCGTGTTTAACTTTTCAGTAATTTTATTTTATTTTTACGTTCCCGGGAGTTGTTTTACAGTTACGAAATTCCTAAAAGTTGACTTTTTATAATTTGAGTCTATCGAGAATTTTCTTGCTACGTTGGGATAGCACACGTTAAAACGAGTTCGTGGACACGTAGCACACTGAATTCGGAGTTCGGATGACAACGTTACGATGTAAAAACCGTAACTTTCCAAATTTGGTCGAGTATAAATAGTCGGAAAAGGAATTTCCGAAAACGGGAAATTTTTTCTTTTCTCTCCTTTTTCTTTTCTTTCTTTCTTTTCTCTCTCTTCCTTCTCTCTTCTCCCCCGACTCGTGACCACCGACATCGCCACCGCCCACCTAACTTCGCCGTCCGGCGACTTTTGGGAAGGAGACCCGTCACATCAAGTTCGTCTCTTCCTCCTCTACCTCTCTATACCAGCCGTAGCACGCGCCGCGATACTGAAGTTCGGTCTGGGACCGATCGGAACACCTCAATCCGGCCTCGAACTGGTGCGACCCTTACCTTTTCTTGAAGACTGGGAGACGTGTGTCAAACCCTCCAAGGGATTGAACCCGATTTGGAACAGGTAAGGAGAAATTCGAATTGGAATTTCTAGGGTTTTGGGGTTTTCGGATTTGGGTGATTTTGATGTTGGAATTTGTGTAATTGAAGGTTGGAATTAGGTTTAGGATATTGTTTGGAGCCGAATTTGTGAAAATCGTTGTTCGAATTGGTGGAAATTGATGAATTGCAGTTTTGGGAATTTCTGGGCCGCCGTGTCGGCCGCCGTTGGTGGTGGCTGCACGGGTGTTGTGCGGCCGAGGCGACTTCCTGAGGTTATGGCGGTTGTGTTAGATGAAATGGGGGTGAATTTGGCCCTGTGGCGGAGCTGCTGCTGCAGCGGCGGCGGCGCTGCTGCTGTGGTGGCGGCGGAGGGTTAAAATGGTAAATCTGAAAGGTAAAAAGGTTAAATGGTAAATGGTAATTAGTAAATGGTAAAAGTAAGACAGTAGCAGTAAAAAGGTAAATTGTAAATTCGAAAGTTACTGTCAGAATTATGAGTTACTGTTTAACTAAATTACTTACTATTTAACTCACGTTAAATGAAGAATAATTACGAGTAAATGAACATTTCGACGATTTGATCAGTAAGTGATTAAACGGTCGTAAACTAGTTTAAGCGGACGCATAAAGTTTAACCGAGAGTTTCGTACGAGTGAGGTCCTGTAAATTAAGTTTTTATAATTCGATTTCCGAGTCTGGAATATTCTAAATATATATATTTTTACAGATCGAGAGGAGACTCGACATGAGGAGAGCTCAGATCAGCGACAGACCTAATCGTACAGTGAGTGGACTTTTGTTTTAATCTGATGCATGCATAAATCTTTTAATATTGTTGGAAATTATATATTCATTAGTTTATTTTGAAAATGATTTAGATTGTCGAAGGTCGATAATCTATTTTAATTACTGATTTCCTTTTTATTGAATTTGAATATCATGATATGTGGATTTCATTTATTTTCTACGAGGCTATACTTGTGTTTGAATATATTTATAAGCCTCAAAGTGTGGTCGGAGACCATACTGATGTATGATTTATTAGGGGAATTGTACTTTGATTTTGTTTTCGGATTTTCACCATACAAGGGTCCGGATATGTTTATTGATGCTAGCTAGCTTAGTCGCCTGAGCCCACGCGAGGTGACGATTTGACCACATAGGTCAGATTCACGCTCGGTGGTCGACGTGTACGGGCAGAGTGTCGCCTGAGCCCACGCGAGGTGACGACTTGACCATATAGGTCAGATTCACGCTCGGTGGTCGACGTGTACGGGCAGAGTATAGAAAGTCTTTGAGACTGACCCTTAGCCTTGGAGGCTCAGTATAATATGGTGGTTGACATTCCCCTATATTTTATGTGATTTCTTTAAACAGCCAATAGGATTGGCTCACCGATATATATGTTTCTTAACCAGCAGGGCTGCGGTTTTTATTTTATCGATATATGATATAAATGGGTTTCGTTGAAGCATGCATCATGGTTTTTATTCATGAAAATAAGGAAAGTAATATATAGTTATATTTATTGATTTTTGTCCACTCACGCTAATGTTTTAAATTACTTTCCCTGGGCTCTTTGTTTTAAACTGCCCAGTTTGCAGAGTCGTTCGGTACTAGAAGGACGCAAAACTTAAAGTTCCTCTTCCGCTGTCAGAAATCGTAGCTTACTTAATTAACCTACTTGTAGTATATTTCTTTTGTATAGTCGCTCTGATACGTTTGTGAGTTGTAGTAAAATAAAGTTTGTTTACTTATGGATTACGACCCAAATATGGTAATCGTGTGTTGTTATAATTTTTAAATGTCTATTTCTAAAGTTGAATTTCTTATTGTTTTGATGGAAGTTGTTGTGATTTGGGGAGCAGATGGCTCCAGGCGTAGAGGTTGGAATTTGCTTTAGAAGTGTTTTTGTTTGTTACAGGTTTTAGGGTTGTCCATTTTAAGATTTGTTTTACCGATTTATCGATAGAGTTAGTCTTTAAGTGGTCCCTGCAGGACCTTATCCGGATTTCAGGATGAAATCTGGTTCGGGTCCTGTCATCTTCCACACAAAACTTGGCACGAAAATCACTCAGAAACAATTACAATACAAAATCATGACACACGGCAGCAATGTTTCATGCAACACTTATACAAATTCAATTCCAATTCTAATTAGAGCCCTTCGCGGTTCATCTAATCGTTAAGACTTCACAAGTATTTAGAATTAACTTCGCGTATAATCCTAAACATGGTACTAATCGGTTTAAAGACACTTCGCGTAGAAATTAAACATAAGAAGCTCATAAGCACAGTAAGCCGAATCGGAGACATGCAAACATGTAATGGCGTCACTCATCATATTTGAACATGTAAATTTTCATGGTTATAGCCGCCCTATTTAAACAACCTAAATCACAACAACTTCGCGTATGATGCAATCTAAATTATTTTGGTATATAAAATCGGTACCTAAGGATAAGCCACAAAGTCAGCCCTCAAACACACAATTTGTGATGCACGAACTCATGAAAATTAATCAAATCTATACAAGTATTCATACGAAATTACTGCCCTAAATCACAATTCCATAAAATCAAAGTTACTGTTCACGAAATAAAATATGAAGAAAACCAAAACATATAACAAAGTTTCGGAAATCCAATATTAAATACATAAAACCAAAACAAAATACAACCATCCATTCAATCTTCATAGATAAAGTATTGAATTTATACAGAAAATTGCAAGCCATGAGAGATGAGTAAATCACACTTTAAACAAAACCTTGAGAGGAATCGGCAAAGGATGACTTGATGATGAAGAACACTTGCAATCGGCAAGCTTGGTGAAGGTGAGATGGAATCGGCTAAAGCAATTTTCTGTATAGGATTTTTGTAGGATTATTTTGGTAGAGTTTCGGCTTTGTTTGAGCGTGAGAAGAGAGATATTTTTCTGTGTAAAAATCATCCAATATATAGAGGCAAAAAGGGTGGCAACAACTAGGGTTCACAAAATCTAGTTTTTCTCAAACTTATCCTGCTGGTAGATTTGACCTTCGAGTGAAGATTATGGAATATCTTTCTCTAGAAAATAGATATTAAGGTGATTCAAGTTGGGTTGGAAACTAGACTCCCGTAGCTTTCTATCTATATAAGGCTCGAACTCTGATTCATTGTGAGCTGTCCGGGAGAGTCCGTGGAAGTTGGATGCCGTGCACAGGAATTCTGCCGAATTTGATCAGGATTTGTTGCGATTTTCTTCCTCTATTTTCTGCCGAAAATTCCCAAGATAATGACTGAATAATTGAGCAATATCTCTTTAGGATTTCCATGAATTAATTCAGTCAAAAATCTTGCACAAATGATGGAATTCAGTCCACATTCGTAAGCCAAATCCATGTAGAACTCGGTTTAGGTTTTCTTCTTTCAGCAGACTTGACCTTCGTGCATTCAAATTGGCATAACTTTTCGGTCACGAAAGAGTTTGCTGCGATTCCAAGTCTCAGAGAAACTAGACTCGTAGAGCTTTCCAATGGTGTATGGTACGTTCTTTGGTTTTAAGCGATGTGTTCCACAGAAATTCCGGAAGTCAGGACACAGTCCCAGGAAAATCCTGGTAGTCCCTGGTGATCTTTGCTCAAACTGCCAAGTTGCAGCCATCATTTGGGTGACTTCCCGAACTCCAAATTATCTGATATTTTGACACAATACACTTTAGCTTGCCAACTATATGCATACCAAATTTCATCAAATTTGGGAAAAGTATAGGTCAGTCAAAAACAGGCCTCAAAATCACAAAAACAACATATTTTGCACTTTTTCCTCAGATTTCTATACTTAGTCATTTTTCTGATTATTAAGCACATTTCTCCAAAACTCTTCCGAAATGACACTAAACTAAATTATGACTCTATCTTACTCTAAATAGACTTAACAAAGCATAAATAAGGGATAATAACACATTAATAACGTCGCACATTGTGCTCCTATCAGCCTCCGGGGATTCCGAACCGAGCCAATCCTCCAGTCTCTCCTCATCGTCCACGACGGGACGCCTGTCGGCCGATTCGGAAGCCCCATCAGAGCTTGCAGAAGCCATTTAAACCTAAGGGGAAGAAACAAAACCCCACCGCTGGTCAGCAACAGACTAGAACAGCGCCCTCTACGGCTCCTCCCCAAGATTACTGCAGACGCCCCACTTAAAACCTCTCTAACCTTCTCTTCTTCTCTCTGAGCCAAGAGCAAAACAGAACTTATGAAGGCAGAGGAGGCCTTTTTATAGACGGGTCCGGTGCCCTAGGCGCTTGTAATCCCCCCAATACGCAATCAGGACAACTCAAACGCCTGCGAATCCAGACCCTCCATCTCAGATCGCTCCCTACTGGCACGTGTCCCAGCATTGGTAAACTTCCCACGCCATCATAACTGACGGGACTGATGGGCTTCCTCCTTAAATGCATGTCAGCCACTTGTCCTGCTTACGAGCGACAGGTCAGGGAGATAGGAGCGGGAACCGAGGCGTCAAGCCCCCCCACTTCCCCAAGAGCCACGGCTTCTCACCGGTTATGATCTTTCAACCGGCTCGAAGGCTTCTCACCGGTTATGGTCAATCCAACCGGTTCCATGGCAGTTCACTGGTTAGGTATCATTCAACCGGCTGTATGGCATCTCCACGACATTTCACCGGTTATGTAGTATCCAACCGGCTCCGCAGCATTGCACCGGTTATGATCTTTCAACCAGCTCGAAGGCTTCTCACCGGTTATGGTCAATCCAACCGGTTCCATGGCAGTTCACCGGTTAGGTATCATTCAACCGGTGCCGCATGGCATCTCCACGGCATTTCACTGGTTATGATCTTTCAACGGGCTTGAAGGCTTCTCACCGTTTATGGTCAATCCAACCGGTTCCATGGCAATTCACCGGTTAGGTATCATTCAACCGGCTGCAGGGCATCTCCATGGCAGTTCACCGGTTAGGTTTCATTCAACCGGCTGCATGGCATTTCACCGGTTATGATCTTTCAACCGGCTCGAAGGCTTCTCACCGGTTATGGTCAATCCAACCGGTTCCATGGCAGTTCACCGGTTAGGTATCATTCAACCGGCTGCATGTCATCTCCACGGTATTTCACCGGTTATGATCTTTCAACCGGCTCGAAGGCTTCTCACCGGTTATGGTCAATCCAACTGGTTCCATGGCAGTTCACCGGTTAAGTATCATTCAACCGGCTGTAGGGCATCTCCATGGCAGTTCACCGGTTAGGTATCATTCAACCGGTTGCATGGCATCTCACCGGTTAAGTATCATTCAACCGGCTGCAGGGCATCTCCATGGCAGTTCACCGGTTAGGTATCATTCAAGGGCATCTCCATGGCAGTTCACCGGTTAGGTATCATTCAACCGGCTGCATGGCATCTCACCGGTTAAGTATCATTCAACCGGCTGCAGGGCATCTCCATGGCAGTTCACCAGTTAGGTATCATTCAACCGGCTGCATGGCATCTCACCGGTTAAGTAACATTCAACCGGCTCGAGAGCATTTTACCGGTTATGAGACATCCAACCGGCTCAATGGCATCTCACCGGTTAGGTATCATTCAACCGGCTCCATGGCATGACACCGGTTATGAGAACATTCAACTGGCATGGGCTTTATACACCCGGGTGAGTTTACATCTAACACATGTGCTCTTGTCTAGCAGGATAAAAACCCTACATCGCACTGAACTGCGATCAATGTGGGGCTCCACGGAGAGACTTGTCACCTCAACGCCACCCCACCAGGCAGATTGTTTCTCTAACACAGAACAAGTCTCCTCGCAGGCTAACAAACCTGCACATTACCTCAACGCTTATTCCAACACAAGCTGAGAAGAACTAGCCAGTGTTAAACGGTGCTTCAACATGGCTGCAACACCCACCGGGGCACCTGTTGGCTTATTCCACGCTCCAACAGGCCTCCCCGCAGGCTAGCAGTCTTACCCCATGCTTATCCCAACACAAGCTGGGCCGAGCCACCGGGCTACTCCCGGCCTGCCGTTGGTACAATTTCATTTTGGGAACTTGGGGGACTCGCTCCGACATGGCAGAACGCCCGGTCGAGATCCCACGCACTCTCCGACTCGCTCCGACATGGCAGAACGCCCGGTCGAGATCCCATGCACTCTCCGGGTTTCACCCCGCTCCATATCTATTGCATGGCGGATTTCAACGCCCCATTATCATCCCATACACTTTCCGGGTTTCACCCCGCTCCATATCTATTGCATGGCGAATTTCAACGCCCCATTGTCATCCCATGCACTCTCCGGGTTTCACCCCGCTCCATGCTCATGGCACGACAACACTTGAGCACAATACCATTTGTATTGCAAACATACTCATAAATGTCGCACATCATCATTAACAGGTACTCACCACGCCTCCTCTGACCGAACGCCCGGTCACGCCCAATCTTCAATACGAACTTGGGGGACTGGGCACCGTTGGGTTGGTAAGCCGGCGGGTTTGCGGGACAGGAGCAAGACATATTAAGTCCCCATTCAAGATTGCACTTGACCGGGAACTTGGGGGACTTGTTGACAGTAGCCACAGAAGGGCTACAACAGGCCCACAGACCCGCAGCCAGTGTACCCGGGGCCGGCCTAGGGCCCGGGACCGGATCATCAGCACCCGGACCCGGAGTCCAGCAGTCTACCTTACGACCAAGGGCCCGGGGGCCGGGGGCGCCAGCCTACCAAAGAGGTCACCAGAGCTGCCCTTTGGTGTGCAAACAGAAGGAAACCAGTCCCACATCGAAGAGTGAGGCCAGACCTCACGCCCGGCCACCTATATAAGGGCTTTAACTACTCTCATTAATAGGTAACTGATCTCTCCAACTGCTTATCATACGTGCTTAAGTTATCTATTCATTCTAATGGTACTAACTTAGGCATCGGAGAGGAGAAGACCGGCCCGCCCGCTATTCCCCTTAGTGAGCAGGTTTATAGGAGATCACACTCGGATTCATCTGTCTCTACCAGGCCTACGAGTTTTAGGTACTAACAATGGTGATTACAATGAAGATGAAAGATTATACTAACCTACAAAGCAATTGGAAGAGAAGACCCAAGCTTCTGGACCCCGAAATTGACGAAATCAGCAGTTTTGGAGATTTTTCGCAGATGCTACAGTGTTTTGACGAATTTTTTGACCTTCTGTGTTCTGCCTAAGCCGAGGGCTTTATAGAAGATTTGAAAACTCGAAGCGACGAAGATTGTCAAAATTCGTCGCCTAAAAAAAACATGAGCGACGACTGTTGAATTATCGTCGCTACATTTTACAAAACCTGGTTCTTTCATAAACTGAGACGACAAAATGTCATTATTCGTCGTTTCATTCTTTTTTAAACGACGACTATTGATCAAAAGTCGTCGCCATCTTTTTGTGAAGCGACAAATCCTATATTGGTCGCTTGGATATGTTGAGGCGACGACTTTTGGTTTTCCCGTTTCATTCTTCGTCGCTTCATTCCATGGTTCCAGTAGTGTTGCCTTCTCTTCGTATTTTCTTCTCCTCCATTACAATCAATTTATGAACACATTCTTGAACCCAGTTCTTGAAATCTGACACAATATAAATCCAAGAACAAAACCCAATTTAGACATCCCAAATTACAAAAAGAATGGTGCTTTCTCCATTTCTTGTGTGAAGCTGTGGCATGTGATTGAAATATGAAGCTGCTACCCAGTTGTTGTGGCAGCCAATAAAGTCTAGAACATGAGCACATTAGTTACTAAGCCAGATGATAATAAGGTCTGCAGCATCTCAAGCAAGCAAGAAAATGAATCCAATGTGATGTTATTTTTTTGTATTCTGGGTTCACAATTGATAATAAAATTCCTAAAGGCAGCTGCTAAATCGAAGACCAGGGATCAAGAATCGATCTAATTGGTAAGCATCAATCTCATAGATCAGGAATTAAGAAATGAATTCTGAAGAACATAAATAAGAAAGGGAGCTTCGGAGCTTACATCGGTCGAAACAATCGGAAGGGATCCAAGGAAAAAATTGCAGAGAAATATAATTGTTGTTATTAGGAAGAGTGACTGGGTCTGATGATTCTTCATGGGTTGAGATAGTTTTCAGTCTTGAGAGAGAAAGGAAGAGAGAGATGGTGTTAATTTGGGATCTCAAAAATGAGTACCTACAATAACATTAGTTAAGGAGGTTGAGAGCAAAAAACAGGTCCTAGGTAGTACCATTTAATTTTCTACTCCCTCACACCAAACACAACTCACACTAGTTAGTACCTCTTATTTAGTCAAGTACCACCTAATCCCCTCTGCCAAACGTGTAGATCTGTGTTTTTCATGTTAGATTTTCTGCTCATTAGTCCCTCTCAATCTCAGTCCCTCTCACCAAACATAACTCAATTTAGTACTTTTTAAGCTCACTCAAATGAAAGCCGGACATGTATTAAATTTAAGGAGTTCCACAATAGTACTGGCTGCCAAACATGCACCCATGTTTGGTACATGGGATTGGCTGGGATGAGACTGTTCTATTTTCTTGCATAAGACTTGTCCCATATTTGGTGGGAGCTGGGACTAAATTTAATGGACTATGGAAGCCCAAAAGAGGGCTGGAGGCAAGGTTTGAGTTTCCATAAGCACGTCTTATCGAAGAGACGTACTGCATGTTTGTTTCACTGGATTGCTTAAGGCAGGACTAATTTCTAAAACAGTATCGGACTGTCTATGCTTGGTCTATGCTGTGATAACACTTGACCCATGTTTGGTACGACTAGGGACTAAAGAGCGAAATAATCAAAACAGTCTAATCTCATGTTTGTTACTGTATTGGACTAAATGAAATATGAATACCATAATTTTTGTTTGTCTATTTTAACAATAAGATGAAACCAGTAACATAATGAAAGGGAAAACAAAGTACTGAAAGAGGCTGGAGTTAGGAAAATAAAACTACAGCAAGTACACTGCAACTATTAATAGTACAACAAATAAAACTATAAGTAAACAACAACACAACTTCAACAGAGAAGTACACAAATTCCATCTAAGGCCTTGAATATCTTGTTTCCCTTGCTTCCCTAGCAGATATTGCATCCCTTGCAGCTCTTGCAGCTCTTCTGTCTCTTG
The DNA here is from genome assembly GCA_963682095.1 of Potentilla sterilis. NCBI lineage: Eukaryota > Viridiplantae > Streptophyta > Magnoliopsida > Rosales > Rosaceae > Potentilla > Potentilla sterilis. The sequence goes on along the minus strand of OY821755.1, from coordinate 50,066,687 downwards.
CAGTAATTTCTTCAACTTCAGCTGCTCTTGCTTCCCTTGCAACCCTTCTTCCCTTCCACTCATTAAACATTTGTAAAGCTAAGTCAGTCCTCCAAGCAGTCCATTGATAAGACGATTCAACGGTGCCGACCACATTAACGTCTTCCTCGTTTTGTGTTTCTAAAGGAAATACTACATGCTCCATCGGATCAACAGACATCTCTCTCCTAATCAAATTATGTAAAAGACAACAAGCCGTAATTATGCGACATTGTGTCTTTATTGGATAAAATGACGGACTCCTTAGAATTCTCCACCTTCCTTTCAGCAATCCAAAACAGCATTCTATGACATTTCTTGCCTTAGAATGCTTCATGTTAAACTATTCCATATAATCCCTAGACACATTTCCCTCCCATTCCGATAAGTGATACCGTGTTCCTCTATATGGTGCAAGAAATCTCTCACCATTTGTGTAACCACCATCTACAAGGCAATAGTAACCTAATAGCCAAAATAAAAATTCTATCAGTGTGTGTAAAGGAAAGGAAACAATGTAAATTTAATGTAAACACTTGTGGCCATACCGGTAGGAACTCTTAATCCATTAGGCCTACTGACTGCATCATGAAGAACTCTAGAGTCAGATGCCGATCCCTCCCAACCCGACAAAACAAATATGAATTGCATATCACGAGAACACACAGCCAACACATTTGTAGCAACTTCACCCTTTCTTGTTCGATATCTAGGATTGTCAATTGCAGGTACGCGTACTCTAATGTAAGTTCCATCTAATGCCCCCAAGAAATTCTATGAAAACATTAAATTCATGAAGTTTATTAAATGGAAACTCACAGACCATAGGTCAAGGTAATAACAAAAATGAATCCCTTACATTAAACCAACCTTAAAACACTTCCATCGACGATCTGTGCAATCAGAAAGTACTGGATCAGGTACCCTTAACAAACTCCCTTGCAATCGTAAAACACTTTGTAGTATAGAATTGAAGTACCTACTAACAGTCTCTCTAAATCTAAAAAATCTACCTCTAATCGTACGATTTTTCACATGATGTGCAAGTATATGTAAAAACATGCATACTTACTCCTCTATACGTACCAAACCATCATTCTTAATTTTACCATCTGTGCGCAATAATTCACACAGTAGGCCAAAACACCTTCTATCCATTCTAAGTTCGTTCACAAACTCGGTGTCACTATTACTTATGATACTATCTAGATAACTCAAACGAGTTTGATGTCTTATGAATGAACGATAATTTAATGCATGTGTTTCAGCACGTCTTCTTCTCAAGTTAAACAATAGTAGCATAAGCATAGTACAAGCACACATGGTCTCTAGGTGCCACAACTCCACCAATAAGAACAACAAAATTTGACTTCGATCCATATCTAATAATCACAAAACATAGAAATCAACTACTCATAAAAAAAATGAAGACATATTTATATATGCATTAGCTTACACTAAAAAGTGCAAGCAAATTAACTACTAATAATCATCTCCTAAATAGTCTTACAGAAGCTATAGGATTTCAAACAACTCAAGCATATCCAAAACCCTATTTTAACAAACATTTTGATCTTATATCTTAAACCCCTACAACTTTTTATCAAATACTCAAAGCATTAACATTGACCAGCAAGTTACAAGCATCAACATCATGTATTTATAATAGGAAATACTTGCTATTGAAGAACATTGATCTCAGGTAACTAAACTATCCTGATCATGTAGACTCAAGGCTAGCTCGAATGAGGACCACTGGGAGTGGGATTGGTTTAGAAATCTCTTTCAGTTCATCTCTACCAAATGCAACAACTAACACTTCAAAGTTTGAGTTCATTAAATCAAGTCCATATGACCATATATATATGGTCGTGGAGTTTGAGTTCGACAAGAAGAAGATCCAGCCATGAAAGTGATCGATTCATAGCAGATCAAGCTACCCAGACCCCGAATTATCAATCAACAATCAAATACATAAAACTCATAAACAATTTTCCATGAAATCGATCTGTACTCGATTCCAAATAGGAAAAAAAAAAATGGCAGAGGGTTTGAAGATGAGTGAAAGAGAAAGAGAGAAAGAGAGAGGAGATCGTACCTGCAGTTGGTGAGTCAAAGCAAAGCTAGAATCGCCAAGCAGAGGAAGTTGCCAAGCATAGAGAGAAAATCGTTGTATAGCGCTGTGGTAAGTAGTCCCCCAAATTTTGGGATGACTATGTAAGGAGGTGTTGAGGGGACGCGGGGAGTACATATGTTCATTTAATTGAGTCCTAGGTTGTGCCAAACGTGGGTTTCGGCTTAGAGGATTATATAAGAGGGGCTACACTAGCCCAGTACCGCGTAACAAACATCCAGGTAGAGACACCAAAACACTTGGGTTTCCATACGTAGAGACACCAAAACACTTGGGTTTCCATACGTAGAGACACCAAAACACTTGGGTTTCCATAAGCACGTCTTATCGAAGAGAAAGACGCGCTCTACAACCCTCTCCTCCGGTTTGCTCCAAACTCCTCTCCTCCGTTTTGCTCCAAATTGTTGAATCCAGGTGCAATCTCTAGTCTTTCTCATACTCTCTCTTGAGTTTAATCTTCACCACTCTCGTCTACAACCCTCTTCTTTGCCTCTATTTTTCCTGTTCGATCTGAAAATTCACCAAAGATTGATTATCTATTGATGGATGTTTATGGGTTGTAGTTTTTTTGCGGATTGATTAAATATTTGGTGTATGGGTATGCTAGGAATTGATCAATTTTATGATTCGGATTTTGTTCTTGTTCTTGTATCGTTTTGCTTAATTTTTTTCTGATATTTTGTCGATTTGATTGTTTATGGGTTCTTGGTTGGGTTCTTGTTCTTGGTTGGGTGATATATTGCTTCTTGTAACATATGGCAAACATAGATAGATGATCTGGAAGGTGCCAAGAGGGCAGGCAACCTCTTTGACTATCCTCTAATGATAAAGAGTAAAAGGTTAGCTTATGACGGGCGTGGAAATGCTGTTGCTAAGAGTGAGGAGGATCTTACTTCTGCTATAACATGTAAAAGTCTCTTTGATGATCTCTTGTTTCTTTTGTCATGATTTTAATCTGTTATTCTACTGCTGTTGAATTCAAGAAGTAGAACCTATGCCCTTCCTTTACTCTCTACGTTTGTTGCAGCTCTTGGAGGATTTGATCGTGGTTTATATGTTGAGAAGGGGGCTCATTTTGTAAAGGTTAGTGTCTAGTTTTCATCATTAGCAATGATTTAGTTTGTGAATTTATTATCCACATTTCCGTTACATTGTGTAGTGTTTGTCAACTGTAAATATTTATACATGTTGGGAAATTTAAATGCAGGAGTTTGTAGTCATTGTTGCTAGAGGAAGAGACAATTCTATAGTATGCTATCCTGTTGTTGAAACTATACACAAGTAAGCTGTAGATTCTGTTCTAAATCTTTTGTCATTAGCCGTCATTTTGTCTGCAAACCATGTATATTTGTAACAGTATAAGATTCATGTAATAAGTAATTGGCACATAAAAATGTTTCATGAATGTCTAGTGATCTTGTTTTGCAGGGAAAACATTTGTCACATTGTCAAAGCACATGCTAACGTGCCTAGAAGATTCAAGAGTTGGCCACTGATATTGCATCTAGAGCTGTTAGTTTATTAGAAGGTTGAACACGTGAATGTTGCTCTTATTATGTTGCTCTTATTGGTGGAATTGTGTTTGGCTGGTGTTGATCGAAGACAAATTATGTTGCTCTTATAACATAGTTCAAGTTAATGACAGTAATATTTTTACTGTTCTCATGTCATCCAGTTATTTTGAATCTGTTAATGTCTGTATTAAATTTAGAATCATACATATAGTTAGGTTGAGGTTTTAGTTACACCGTGGAATGATGTATACAAAAGCAACCTATTCCCAGTTTGAAGCTGCTATTACTGTTGTTTCTCACTTGCCTTTGATTTAGCTGCAAGTCACCCAGTTTGGTTTAAGGTTGTAGTTTGTCAAAGTTCTGTTATTCCTATTGTTAAGAACCAGTAGATGGATTGACTCTTTTCAGTAACTAATACCATGTTTTTAGTTAGAAGACAGTGCGCTGCAATGTTTTTGAATTCCTTATCTTGTAAGGTCATATATATGTCACCAGTTTGTGTTCAATTAGAAGTACGATATTATTCCAGTTTGAGTGAGTTTATAGCTTTTCAGTGTTCGTGTTTTCTACAAATACATAAATCTTTTTTGTTAAAAGGTTGAAGTCTCAGTGGGTAATAGTTTGTTAAAAAGAAAAAGAAAATTAAAGCCCCAAAATATTGTGGTATCTAAAATTGTACTGATTAGTCCCAAATAGGACCAAACTTCACTAAACATGGGATTATACTGTAGTCACTATTCTGTTGTTTAGTCTCAAGTAGTACCAAACATGGGTCATGTATTAATTTGGAATAAGCCAGGTTAGTGGATACCAGCCTTGCTTTAGAAATTAAGGCAGGTTATCACAGTCCCATGTACCAAACGCCCCTATATGTATAATATTAGTTTGTTTTTCTCTCTCTTTCTTTGTCGTCATCTTCGTTTTCTGTTGCAGAGCCGCGAGTGAACCGGATTAGAGATTTAGAGTTGAAGGATTAGATGAGGGGTTGTGGGTGGGATGAACTAAGTAAGCTTTGAATTGGAATATGGTTTTTCAATTATAGCAGACTCTCTAAGCTTTTGACTCACGACGGGATTAGTTCTCACACTTCTTTTCCATTTTTTGTTTGTCTAGATGTTCTGCTGATATACTCTAGAATCAGCTCTGTTGATGGCCTTCCGTAGGGTTAGACTCAAGATCTTTGCCATTTGATGAAAGAAAGAAACCAAAAGAAAAAAGAGAGAGAAAAAGAAGTACCAAACTGAGAAAAGAAACGAAAAGGATAGGCACAGAACATAAGAAGACAGAAATACAGAAGGAGAGGAAGAAGAAAGAGAAGTATGAAGAAAAGGCAAACTAGGATGAAAACTATGTACCCGACAAAATAAAATTGGAGAGGTGAAAATCTTGCCTGTTACGGTGCATGAAAAAAATTAATGGCGGAGGCAAAATCATTAAGTAAGAGGCAAAACATCTCCTTTTGCCCTTACCATTTGTAGGGGTGCATTTGCTCTTATTATTATTATTAAGTTCAAGGAGAAATTACAATAGGGATAACTTCTTCTTTATTCATTGATAATGAGGCCTTTATATAGGCATTACAATAAGTATCCCGATAAATCAGGGATTCCCTATCTATTACATAATCATCTAATCTAGTCTAATTAGGTCAAGACACATCCAGGAAGTTACGGAAATAACCTTCCTACAACACTCCCCCTTGTGTCGAGCGCCTAATGTCTTCATGGTGCTTACCATGTTGCCTCACTAAAACCTTGTCAGCAAAACAAAAAACCTCTTGGGCAAAAATAAAATGCATGGACGAAGGGAAAAGAGCACAACGCACCAACTACTATACTTGTGATTGACATGTGATGTAGACTCCCCCTGATGTTTACCAAACTTAGAGCTCTGATAACTGGCGCATGCCAATGATCTTCACATGTTTCACAAACATAGATTTTCTCAAAGACTTGGTAAACAAATCTGCAACATTTGCATCTGAACTCACTTGATTAACTTGGATGTTCAGGAATTTCTGTTGTTGCACATTATAAAAGAACTATGCGGGTTAGAGAGATACCCAGCATCTACAAAACCAAATAACACATTGTTGGGAGTCTTTGGATAAGGGAGACGGCCATTGAAGGACGAAGAAGGGCTGAAATCATCACCTATGCCGGTCTCCACGTCGCCAGTGCCGGCGGCTATTCCGCGGCGCTGCCGGGGCTGCCGGTGGCGTTGGTGTGAGGATGACCGGTGGTGGAAACCTCTCTGGTGCTAAAGGGATAGAACAAACCCAAGTCAATGGAATCTTTCAGATGTTTAACACTATTCCAATGACGATGCGTAGGCGCTGAGCTAAATCTAGCTAATAAGTTCACAACGAAAGCGATGTCTGGTTTAATATATTGTGCTAAATACAATAGCGCCCCAATTGCACTAAGATACATGTATTTAGCTCCAAGCATCTCTTCATCATCCTCTTTAGGATGGAATGGATTCTTGTGTCTAGACTTTGTCTTTCTTATGAACACGCATAGGCATAAATCATTGTTTTTGTATCCCCTCCAAATCAAGTATTATAACAGACGTTACAATCTAGTTGCACAATGACTTTGTGGTTTAAAGTCACTTGATCGAGGCATTAGAAGTCCTTCAAATACTTTCGTGTATATATCTGCATCTATATCCCCATATAGGTATACATTAACCACATTCATAAGCTGCAAACTTCAGTTTTTGGGACACTACTAAACTGATTAAGTAGCGGAAAGTAATAATGTCCATTACGAGAGAATACATCTCATCGTAGTCAATACCAGGTCGTTGAGAGAAACATTGTGTCATGAGTCTTGCTTTATACCCCATGATCTCATTCTCTCATTACGCTTACGAACAAAGGCTCTCTTATGTCCAACAGGTTTAACGTCTTTCCGGATCAACTTAACACATCCCAAGACTTGCCTTTTATTTAACGAGTCTAGTTCTGCCTGTATTACTTCTTTCCACTTCGGCCAATACATTCTTCGTTGACACTCTGCAACGGAATAAGCGATTACATCATCAACATACGTGGAATTTTATCCACAGAATACACGTGCGCACTTGTGTAATTGAGATTTATGTGTACTCTGACATCAACAAAGGTTATGTAGCGTCCCACAGAAAACACATAGTTGATCATGGACATAATTATAGTCAGAGACAATCTCATTGATGATGAGCGGATTAATTTGTGCCATCGCAACTCGCTTCTTTCGAGGTTTTAAATCTCGAGAATTAAACGGTCTCCCCCTCTTCTTGGTGGGAGCCGAGGTCGAAGCTGCTGCCCCTTCAAAGTCCATCAGTGGCACCGTTGCGATCCGATTCAACAACAGCGACGACGTCCCGTAGGGCGGCGCCGCCGCCGGCGTTACCCTCTCCTGAGGATATGCCGACGGCACTAGGTCTTAGGGCAACCAAACCGATCCCATATGATCGGATCTTCAATCTTACCGGCACATTTGCAGTATGTATGTGCGATCTCGTCACTTTCTAACTTACTTTGAGTAGTGCGGGGATCATGAAGAGACAAATCGTTGGGGGCACACCATGTCAATTCCTGACGTTCATTCGGAATGTGAGCATTCCTATCTCTCCCTAACGGCGGGAAGTGTGTCTCATCAAAGTGACAATCTGCGAAACGCGCAGTAAAGAGATCTACAGTGGTTGGTAGCGGATTATTGTTAGGGATTCACATCCAACATATACCTAAACGTCTTTGTAGACCCATCTGTGTACGCAGAAGAGGCGTAATAGATAAACAACACAACTGAAAGTACGTAAGTGCGCAATATTGGGTTTATAACCAGTAGCCAGCTGGTATGCACTACACGTCTGGTTGGCATTGGGTCTGAAACGAATAAGCATAGCTGTATGCAGTATTACATATCGCCATGCAGAAACTGGCAATTGGTTCTCATAACCAAAATCCCTAGCTAATAGCCGGAGTTGTTGAAGAGTGTCTTCTACAAGGCAGTTCTGAGAAAGAACATAAGAAACGGGATGTTGAACTTCAATCCCTATGGATATGCAATAATCATCGAATGTCTTGGAGTTAAACTCTCTAACATTATCCAACCTAATAGATTTAATAGGATGTTCATGATGGTGAGCCCTTAACTTGATGATTTAAGCTAAAAGCTTGGCAAATACAGCTTGTCGACAGCAACTCGACGTGACCAACGCGTCGATGCATCAACCAGCACCTTAGAATACACAAAGGGTCAGCATTCTGGTTGATAGGTCCACACATATCATCTTGGATTTGTTGTAAGAATGGTTTCTTTTGTGTCCATAACAAAGGAAAACAATGGATTCATCTTTGCTAGTGTACAAGCTTTGCAATAAGAGCATTATGCATCTTAAAATATAAATTCGCGCTGAAAATCAGATTCACGCACAGCATGACCTTTGTGTACTAAAACGGTTATAACTTCTTCATTACAGAAGGTATCAACAAACCGTAAAAAGTTTTGGAAACTAGACATCAGTAGCTTTCCATTGATATAAAGTACACAATGTAGTTCGAACCAAGCTGATCACAAAGCTCTGTCGAATTTGATAGATCTATAGATTTCCGGACAGATCCGTCCTACGTTGCCGAAACGGCCATAACTCACTCAATATGATAGCTATGATCAAACAGTCAGTGTCTCTGGAAATTAGACACATAGACCTTTCCATTGGTATAAAATATACCATTTTTGAATGAGTGAGCTATGATTTATAGGTCATGCAATATCAAATCTTGTATGAGTCATAAGATCCAATAACAAGAATTGGAATGAGGTATTCTCATTGAATCTGACAAAACTTCTTCTCTAGAATGATTCATTAGAGGAAATACACAAGTAATTGTTACCATTCTCGTATATCCAAGTGATAACATATGGCAATTAGGTTTTGGAAAACACAGCAAGATTCGATTTTTTCTTGGTGCATAGAATACGTTCAATGACATCGATAACTGTACCATTAGGTAACGTAAAGTTAATAAATCCACGCTTTTTAACAACCGGCGAGGTTCTAATCGATATAGTCATTGATCATCTATATTGCACATAATACTTAAACTAGTCTCTCTCCCTTAGGATAGTGTGGGTTGTCCCACTATCAGCTAGACACTCAACTTCACCGCGAGACATCTAAATAGATGAAAAACTATGGGTGGTTTTCTCGCGGGACACAGTCTAATCACTACCCCATAGGATAGAGAAAGAAAAGGGGATGAAATCCTATCGAGTGTATCACATAACATTTGGACTTTATAACTTCGACTAAAGTCGGAAAGTGCAAGGTTGAATGTTACATAACCGAGCAATTATCATCAGAAACCAAAACGAAGCTAAGGCTTCGCACGTTGTGGTGTTGAACACCTTTGGTGACCGGAAGAATGGAGGCTCAGCCTCCTAGGATCGGTTCTAAGCACCTTCTCGGGCGGCTATGGAACCGAGACCGAAGCCTCCTTGAAAGCACGGTGTCGTGGCACCTTTGTGCTGCCAAAGCCGAGGTATCATCACCATGAGGCCGACATCGACCACTAGGCTTGTGACGTCGACCCTAAATCCAATTATTCTTTGATTTTGATTTTAATTTGAGTTGAGGTGGAATTATAAATCCAATATACTAAGCCAATGTGACCCAATAGTGTTTCAGAAGAACCACGTGAGTCGTTAAAACACGAATCTGGATTGCTTAAAAGCATAAAATTTCTTACAATATGGGAAAACATAGAAATTTTATTAACTTGCCAACTTTTAATACATCAAAAGCAAGCTTCTGATTCCAAAGAAAACGACTAAGAGATCAATGTCTATAAGATATGGCAAAGCCATTACAATACTTGAAAAAATTCTTAATGAAAAGTCAAACATAAAGACTAATCAAAATCCGGGACATCTAATGCTTGCGTAGGCTCTTGAGTCTTAACTTCAGGAATGAAGTGCTCAGCCACGAGATTAACGTGAGGTTTTCATCACTAGTTCTCACTCAGCATGATAATTCTCTTTGCTAGAATTATCTCTTGTAAGCATTAATCATCTCTTTGCTAGAATTATACACATGGTGCATATGCTTAGAGGAACCACACTTGTAACAAGGAGCAAAACTAGTGTTTTTTGTTGTTGTTGTGAGACGAGGGAGCAGGTGGCGCGTGGCCACCTTGACGAGTTATATGGCTGAATCGGCCTCCCCCTGAAGGTGCGGCATTGCCGCCATCTCGTCTCCAAGTGTTGGAGCGTCGTGTCACACGGTTTCTACCATTTTGATTTCCTCCACGTATTGGTTTAGAAACTTGTTGATACGGGGCATTCTGATTCTTATTTCTTTTATTTTGAAGCCTTCCCATAATGAGCCTGTGGTTCATGAATATTTTTAATTCCAACATGTCTTAAAATTATTGTTATTTATTCAGTCTAATTAACCGAATTTTGATAGGAGCACAATGTGCGACGTTATTATATGTATTTGCCCTCGTTTATGCTTCGTTTAACCCTTATTTGTCTAAGATAGAGTCATAATTTAGTTTAGTGTCATTTTAGTAGAGTTTTTATCAAATGTGCTTAAGAATTCGAAAAATGACTAAGTGTGAGAAATCTGGAAAATAGTGCAAAATATGTCTTTTTCGTGATTTTGAGATGAGTAAAAATGCGATCTATCCTTGTCCGAATTTAATGAAATTTGGTGTGCTTATTATTCATATACTGAGAAATGTTGTGTTAAAATTTCAGATCAATTGGAGTTCGGGAAGTCACCCAAAAGATGGCTGCAAAACAGCAGTTCGAGCAAATCAATCCAGGGACTTCCAGGAATTTCTTGGGACTTTATTCCAACTTCGAAAAATCATTCCTGACGACTCATAAGGAATTTGATCGAGCCCTTTTATGTGAAGATGGCTATGTGTGTCTAGTTTATCTGAGACTTGGAATCGCATCAATTGGAGCTCCAAGGAGGGAGTTATGCCAGATTTACTGGAGCAAGGTTACTGCCCTGCCGAGAAAACCAAGCATTCTGCCGGTTTGAGCATTGAGGCCGATTGGGGTGTAACCATGGACCAAAGTTCATCATGAAGAGTTGCTGAGTTCACAAGTGATATCCATGAAGAATTGCAGCCCAATCCAAGGAAGAAAATCTGCAAAAGAAGTTTCCTAGAAGAACCAAGAAAGGAAGGAACCAAAACCTTGTTGCACAAGGATTACCTTTGCTGATTTGGACTAGGTTTTCTACCTAGGGTTTCTGCCGAATTTGCCTCTATATAAAGCCATGTTTTCCCACAGAAAAACCATCTCATCTTTTGCAAAGCACTAGCCCTAAACTCTACCAAAGGTTCTACCAAAGTTCTAAACCGAAACCCTAAAAACACAAGTCCACTGATTCCACCACCTTTCACCACCGATTCCACACCCTATCTCAGCCACTGCCGAGCCTCATTCACCACACCAAGACGAAGCTCGCCAAGGTTTCTAAAGTGTGATTCATCCCTATGACTTGTATTTTTATTCTTGGTTTAGTCACAATTGTTGTTATAAAAATACTTTGTTTTCGTTTGGTATTGTATGATGAACGTGAATTGCAATTTTTGTTGGAATTTATGTGATGAATTTTACAAACAATTGCATGCTTGAATTCGTATGTTAGATTAGGGCAGTAGCATGTTCATGTATTTTTAGTTTTTATTCGATTAGTTTCATGAATTTGTGCATAAAAATCAATGTTTACATGATGCCATGGCCATGACACTTGTGTAGGTTGCGATTTCATCCAACTTAATAACTTGGGATTGAGTTAGGCATCGATCGAACTGAATTCTAGGTTGTTAAAATCAAGGTTACTTAATTCATGAAACTTGCATGTTAATAGGATGAGTGACGCCATACCTAAAGATATGTCTCCAATTTATAGACTTTTGTGCTTAATTACTCTTTGTGTTTGTCTTCGACGTTGAGTGTTTTCAAACATGACTAGTATAATTTTAGGATTCGACGTTGAGTGTTTTCTAAAATACGTAAGTAAGTCTAGTGATTAGATGACCGTTGAGGCTCTAATTGAAATTGGAATTGAATAAAGTCTAAGAAACTTAAACTAATATTGCCGAGTCTTGCATGAATTCTTGTGTGTGAGTTGTGTATTTTGTGCTATGTGATGCGTGAGAGATGATGATCAACATGTACATAATAGTTTAGAGTTTAAATTTCTGCAATTTAATTTTCGTACCATAGTGTAGAGGGCAGCCTAGTGCTGCCGATCCTATCTCAATCCCCCTTGATTTCGTGTGAATATGTATATATGTATATAAGTGTGACAATTGTGTGCATATATATTTGTGAATATTTGTGTTAACATTCTCATGTTTCAGGTACCCTTAATCCCCGGCTAGAACGATCCCTACTTAGTCTATACTACTAACGACTGTAGGGTTATTATTGTGTACGAGCTTAGGCTCCCATCAAATTTCGGTATGGGTGTCATAAGACATCATAGGCTATGGGGAATTTATCAAGAGTCTTATTGATAAGATCTCTATCATTTTTGTTATGCCAACAGTGTCAAGGTCATAATCCAAAGAACCGAATGGTTTCCCATTTCAATGAAATCTCTGGGATAAGTATGTCATTGACATTATTTAATCACTACTGGAGCGTGTTCCTTAAATTTTTTTTCTTTAGGGATCTTTTATCAACAGATGTTGTCGCTTCAGAGTTGGATGAATATGGCGTTCTCAAAAATGAGTGCCTAGACCTTGACATAATCCCAAAATGGGGTAGTGGCTACTGCTTCATTCAGAATGACTGAGAAACTTTTTCTTTGAAAAGCAAGCTACACATCGGAAACTCATCGATGGTATTGTTTGCCCTCGAGATTAAGAATCTCAAAATCTGGTCGTGACTATGACGACATCTACAAGAAAAGAGATACGTCGGATTGGTATGAATATGACATATACCATTCAAGTATGTAGAACGGAATTAGAAGGGCTATGACGTATATGGTCATAAATTTATATTTTCGATGCATAAAACCGGCGACGTCATATCGCACCTTCAAACAGTGGCGTACTCAAACATCCACATAAGCATATTTTTTCTTTTAATTTCCCTTTCAAACGTGATTCTCCCAGGACCATCCCTTAAAAACTTCGACCATAGGGGTAATTACATCCTCATCTTAGGTCTCATCGGCGATATTAGAATGGCCAGAATCAGAGTAGAAGAAGGCTAATAGCGCCCGATATATATATCTTATATGTTCAAAAGCTGGAATTTTTATAAATTCTTACTTGCTAGTTCGCCAATGAACTACGTAGTAATATAACATGCGCTTGAGAACTCGGTTCTACTCCTTTTGCAAAATACAATAGTCGCTTCGTTCTTTAAACGAATGCAGAAAATTGTTCCTCACCTCCATGGTGTACACATCGTCGTAACATGTCGATGAATGACCACATATTTCCTATTGAGCACGTGAAAAATAAATATATTTAGATAGATGCATGAAATTATTAAAATAAATAATAAAATAGGAAAAAGTGGGAGGAAGAAAAGTCCAAAGGGCTGCTGGGATCGGCAGAGGCCCAAACCCGACTCGGGTCGGGTTGGCGGAGGAACTGGGTCAGGACTGATCCGGGTCATGCAGATCCGGTGCGCGGATCGAGCAACGCCGTGCGCTGGTGTCGATCAGATTGACGGGGAATCCAGGTCGTGCAACGCCTAGGCTCGGATTGGCGGCTTCCAAGGCTGCCGGGCGGCGGCGTCAAACTTGGGATTCGAGAGCACCAGGCTTGTCGTCGACGGCGCTGGGCTGAGCACGCATGGATCAGCGGAGAGCGCAGAGGCTTCATCGTCCAGGCATGGTCGACGGCTAAAGCGGATGGCGGAGGCTTCCGGCTGAGGGGGGGGGGGGGGGCGACGTCGACTGGCGGAGGAAGCCAGGCCGAAGGAAGGGGGGTGCCCAGAGAAGATCTCTAGGTGCCCTTGGATTTCTTCAGCCTCTGCCGACAAAGAGTTGCCTGCAGAACTTGGACCCTCTGAATTTTTTTCTTTCTTTCGACGAAGGGGTTGCCGGCAGAAGGTGATTTCTGGGGAAGGCCTTCTTTGCCGACAAGCAGTTGCCGGCAAAAGGTAAAGCTAGGGTTTCTGAAATATTTTTTTTTTCCAGATTGGAACCCTAGGGTTTATAAATTTTTCAGGGCTATTAGACGAAGGCTAGAGCCACGTGCTGATAACGTGTTCAAGGAGAAATTATAATAGGGAGAACTTCTTCTTTATTCATTGATAAGGAGGCCTTTATATAAACATTACAATAAGTATCCCGATAAATCAGGGATTCCCTATCTATTACATAATCATCTAATCTAGTCTAATTAGGTCAAAACACATCCAGGAAGTTACGGAAATAACCTTCCTACAACATATTATTATTTTTTTTTAAAATGTCTCTTTACAAAAACGGTTCTAAGAAAATGTACTATGACGATTATGGTTGAGGTTTAAAATCTTATTTTTCTACTTTACTATCCATTCATTGCTTTTGACATTAATAAGATTCATCTAAAAAAAGTAAAAAAAAATAAAAATAAAAAAAAACATAGACATGTGCTCTAGAACTCTATTTATGTCTGAATCCCGCGGACTCACAGATACCAAGTAACTCTTCCGATGAACCGGACGTACACCTACTCTACGAATTCCTGCTTAACTAGGAAGGATCGATTGGGGCCAGTCGTTTCCACTCCGATGCTTAAGTTAGTATGAAAGGGATTCACGAATAAATAGTACAAGTGGAAAGAGATGATTGGCTATTATCATTTAATGAAAGTTGTTGGGCCAATATATGGGCTGCGGGCTGCAAGGACTGAGATCATCCCTCGATGTGGGATTGGTGCCTCCTCCTGCATATTAAAGGTGCAGCCTGGACCCTTCTTCCTGGGCCTCTCCCACCGGCTCCCGGCCTCTATCATGGATTGTTTGGTCTCGGTGTCTGCGCACTTGGGTCCCTCTTCCTGGTCCTGGCGCGGGTCTGTGGGCCCCGGTAGCCCATCTGTTGCTACCGTCAACAAACTCATTGCAAAAGTTCTCATTGTAGGCACTATTAATGGGAGACTACATTACTAGACCAAATGGTACTCGGCTGGAAGTTTCTTTTTTGTCGCCATATTTTTTTTGTTTAATGTTTTTTCTTTAGATTCTCAAACACATTTGAGAAGCCCTGTATTTTGTCATACTTTTTCTCTCTCTCTCTCTCTCCATTCTCGTAGCAAATAGGAATTTTTATGAAAGATTTGCAGATCATCTCACCTTTACCAATTCCTTTTAGCTTGATTGAAAATTGTATATTGCCCATATTATTATCATCTTATTCCTTTTGTTATCTCTGCATATTTATTGCATATTTTTACCTTGAAACAACCTCTTAAATGGACATGCTCTTGAAGATTATACGTGTCCTGCCACCTTATGATGTGTCCACTGTCCACTCCATTGCACTTGATGACTTGATGTTGCATTACAGTGTGCCAAGCGTATATATCCTTAGTATATCTAGCCGCCAACAATAAGAAATCTTGTCCATGACATAAGACTTACACATAGATATATAATTTGGTCATTGATAATGATCACAAGAGAATAAATACATGGATGGCATGGAAAAGATTATGAAGGTTCATACCAAGACGATCTTTTGAATCTGGATTTGTCATTTACCACTATCTCAACAGGCAAAGGATAGAGCAATCTTTTTCAAGCATCCAAGTCTGAATTTGACAAACTCCAAAATTATTACTATAAGAAAAATACTTGTGTCCATACCAGTATGGACGGTGTGCGTCCGAACTCTCTCTAATTTGCATATCTTGGGCAATATAATCAATGATTTTAACCGTTCAAAAGTTGAATTAATCAATAAAGATCATCTCTATAAAAAATAAATGTAAACAAATATCATTTGCTTAACCGATTGTATCAAACAAATGGACGGCTGATCATGAGACTCCCAACTTTCACTAGAACTGTTTATTTATTTGATGCAATCGAATGAGCAAATGATTTTGGTTTATTCTAAATTTTTACAGAGATAATCTTTATTGATTAATTCTACTTTTGAACGGTTAAAATCGTTGATTACATTGCCCAAGATATGTAAATTAGAGAGAATTCGGACGCACACCGTCCATACTGGTATAGACACAAGTATTTTCCTAACTATAATTAAGTTGTTAACATGTACTGGCCATACACCAACAGGTTAAAGGGTTGTCCAAAGAAGATCTAGAAACACGCATTGATCTGGTTTTTGAATTGCTAGAGAGGATTCAAGAAATACCGTATGGGACAGAAACTGCTGCCACAAAAGCTGGAATTTGGGCACCTTCCGCATCTCATAAAAATATAAAGTTTGACTCTTCAGGTAAGGAATGCATATATGCTTTGCGAGTTAATTTTATTGGATATTCACATTTGATCTATATCTAACGGTCGTAAACCATTAGTGTGTGTTTGAATGAGGGAAAATCAGGAGGAATCACTACCAGAAAAAAGGCTTTTCCTGACGAAATAAAAAAAAACGGTCGACGAAATAAAATTTTCGTCGGCTATTCCCAAGAATGGCGGACGAATTTTTTTTTCGTCGGTAAAAAAAAAATTCGTCGGCTATTCCCCTAGAATGGCCGACGATTTTTTTTTTCGTCGCTAAAAAAAAAAATCGTCGGCTATTCTCCTAGAATGGCCGACGATTTGAATTTTCGTCGGCCTTTCTCTGAAACTTTAGCCGACGAAAATTTTTGGAAGTATGGCCGACGAGTACTAGGTTTGATTTCGTCGGCTATGATTAAAAAAATAAAAAATAAACAGCTTCCATTTTCTATCACTATCGACAAACCATTGCTTCGTCATTCAAATGCAAATGTGTCGTGAAATAAGATATGACCGAAATAATGAAATACGTCTACGATTGAAAAATGATAAGATTCTGACAAAATCTGTGTGCCGAATGTTGCGGTTAACTGTTTTTTACTTCCGTTTTCCTATGGGTAGCCTGACGGTCGGTAAATATTTTGAGGAAAATTTTTATACGATTAGTTGCGTCTCATCGATTTGAAACTATTATCTGTTGAAGGTTAGGCCAAAAAATGTCATTTACACAGGCCAATTACCATTTCTAAGCGTTTAAAGGGTTGACTCACCCGGTTGACCGTCCCGATCGAGCCTTTAACGTTGTCAGATGTAGTTGGATTTTTTTTCATACATGTATTTAATCTAAACGGTGATATCTGACGGTTGGAATAGATTTTCCAAACTTTTAGATTCAAAATCGGAATATATGCACTAATGTTCCTTAACTTGTTTACTAAGTGTTTAAGTGAATGTATAGTTTCAAATAGTTACTATACGTACACTCTTCAAATGCAAATATGTCGTCAAATAAGATATGACCGAAATAATGAAATACGTCTACGGTTGAAAAATGACAAGATTCCGATAAAATCCGTGTGCTGAAATAATGAAATAAGTCAAAACCCGGTTTACTGTAGATTTGGCGTCCGGCGTCCGAATGATGATTGTGATACCATTCCGGAAAGGGAACGACGCCAGGAATCAAACTCGTTGCTTTGCCACGACATGTGGGCTTTTTCGGGCTTTCGAGTTCGTTTAGGGCCTCAAAACGGCAGTTTAGTATTTTTTCATAGAATAGCCGACGAAACATTGTATTTCGTCGGCTATTCTCTAAGTATAGCCGACGAAATACAATGTTTCGTCGGCTAAACTCTTGATCCGCGCCTTTTTATTGTCCGCCGTTGGATGGCTCAGATCCGACGGCTGTTGATTTTCCAAAGTATAGCCGACGAAATATATTAAATCGTCGGCTATTCTCTAAGTATAGCCGACGAAATACAATGTTTCGTCGGCTAAACTCTTGATCCGCGCCTTTTTATTGTCCGCCGTTGGATGGCTCAGATCTGACGGCTGTTGATCTTCCAAAGTATAGCCGACGAAATCTTTTAAATCGTCGGCTATTCTCTAAGTATAGCCGACGAAATTTTTTATTTTCGTCGGCTATTCTCCTTCTAAATCTTTTAAATCGCTTCCTCCCGCCTTTTTTCTCTCCTCCTTCTCCTCCTCCTCCTCCTCCTCCTCCTCCTCCGGCCTCCTCCTCCTCCTCCTCCGGCCTCCTCCTCCTTCCCCTCCTCCTCCTCCTCCTTCTCCTCCTCCTCTGGCCTCCTCCTTCCCCTCCTCCTCCTCCTCCTCCTTTCCCTCCTCCGGCCTCCTCCTCCTTCCCCTCCTCCATCCAAAGCATAATTTATTTTTTTTTCCCTAAAATTTAAGAATAGCCGACGAATTTTACCAATTTTCGTCGGCTATAAGTTGTATAGCCGACGAAAATTCTAGTATTTCGTCGGCTATAACTAATTAATGCCTATTAAAATATTAATATATTTCGAGGAAATAGCCGACGAAAGTTTAATAAATCGTCGGCTATAGTTAAAACACAATAGCCGACGGCTATAGTTACTGAATTTCGTCGGCCATACTCGAAAATACCCGACGAAATTCGTCGGCAATTTCTCCCAGGTTTGGCCGACGAAAAATATTTTCGTCGGTAAATTCGTCGGCCATACTCTACTATAGCCGACGAATTTGATTTTTTCGTCGGCCATTGTATTACCGACGGGGTTTTCCCGACGACTTATAGCCGACGAAAATTTCGTCGGTAGAGGGTATAGCCGACGAAAAATTGGCATAGCCGACGAAATTTTTTTCGTCGGCTATTCTCCCATATCTGGTAGTGAATTAATTGAAAGTGAGGATTTCATAATTCCAGAAAGTCAATTCAGTCGTTTGGCATTATCAAATATGAAATTGTAAATGGCAGCAGTTCGGCATGTTCTGCCTACACCAAAACTGCTGTCGGTCCAGCACCTCCCGCCAATATGCAGCCTAAATGATCCCGTATAACAAAACCCCATCCCCATTTACGACTAAGAGGCGAATAAGCTTCATCTACATTAATCTTATATAGACCCAGAGATGGAGCTTTCCATTTCACATAACCTCTCCCCAGAACCTGCTTAGGCACAACCAGGTGATGAACTCTGAACTGTCTGAGATAAGCCGCCAGTTGAGCACAAACATCCAATGTTGTTAACGACTTATTATTCCATACTCTATCATTTCTCTCCTGCCATACTGACCATAGCATAAAAAGAAATTCTCAAAAATGAGGTAAACTGAGTTCACTAGCACAATAACCCAGCCATTCTACAACAGAATCATGCACACTACTTAATAGGAGCAAAATGTGCGACGATATTAATGTGTTATTATCCCTTATTTGTGCTTTGTTAAGTCTATTTAGAGTAAGATAGAGTCATAATATAGTTTAGTGTCGTTTT
Source organism: Potentilla sterilis (assembly GCA_963682095.1). Classification (NCBI taxonomy): domain Eukaryota; kingdom Viridiplantae; phylum Streptophyta; class Magnoliopsida; order Rosales; family Rosaceae; genus Potentilla; species Potentilla sterilis. The sequence continues at coordinate 50,047,612 of OY821755.1, read as the reverse complement.
GGTAGAGTTTCGGAAAAATGTGCTTAATTGTCAGAAAAACGACTAAGTATAGAAATCTGAGGAAATAGTGCAAAATATATCTTTTTCGTAATTTTGAGGCTTGTGTTAACCTGACTTATTCTTTTCCAAATTTGATGAAATTTGGTAAACTTATAATTGGCAAGCTGAAGTGTGTTATGTCAAAAATTCAGATCAATTGGAGTTCGGAAAGTCACCCAAAAGATGGCTGTAACTTGGCAGTTTGAGCAAAACGATCCAGGGACTAACAGGATTTTCCTGGGACTGTGTCCTGATTTCCAGGTCTTTTTTACTATGCATCACTTGGAATCAGAGGACGTACCATATATTTACGGAAAGCTCTATGAGTCTAGTTTCTACAGAACTTAGAATCGCATCAAAAGCTTTCCTGAGAAGAAAGTTATGTCAGTTGCAAGCACACAAGGTCACTACCCTGCTGAGAAACGGAACCTACTGCCCGTTTTCACTCTTTTGTGTTTTTAATTATCTAAGCAACATCCGATTGCACCAATGAAGATTGTCCAAGCTAAATAAAGGTTAGGGGATTCAGCCAAGCCAAAAAGATTTGGTAGAAAGAGTATCCTAGAAGAATCAAGAAAGGAAGGAAACCTAAACCAAATCGGTTTAGGATTTGTGCATTCCTTGTTGCTGCTGACTTTGCCAAGTTTTTCCCCTATATATAGAGGACGAATTTCTACAGAAAAAGTGTCACATCTTAAGCCAAAACACAAAGCCATAAGTTCTACCAAAATTCCTCTAGAATCCTACATTGAAGAGTTAGCCGAAACATATCTCCTCCACCACCAAAAACAGTCCATCCGTGCCATCATCACCATCATCGATCAACACATCTTGAAGCTCCAAAGGTGGCTACAAAGTGCGATCTACCCCCTACTTTCGGTGTAACAATTTATTCTTTGTAGTTATGTTAAACTTTGTCTATGAAGTTAGCATGTGTTTCTGCACAAACCCGTAGGCCTAGTGGAAACTGATGAATCAAGATGTGATCTCCTCCTGCGAACCTGCTAACTAAGGGGAATACCGGGCCGGCCAGTCTTCTCCTCTCCGATGCCTAAGTTAGTACAGTTGGGATGAATAGATAACTTAAGCAAGAGTGAAAAGCAGTTGGAGAGATCAGTTACCTATTAAAGAGGGTAGTTGAGGCCCTTATATAGGTGGTCGGGCCTGAGGTCTGGTCTTACTCTTCGATGTGGGACTGGTTTCCTTCTGTTCGTACACAAAAGGACAGCTCTGGTGGTCTGCTCGGCAGGCTGGCGTCCCTGGTCCCCGGGCCCCTGGTCACAAGGTAGACTGCTGGACCTCGGGTCCGGGTGCTGGTGATCCTGCTCCGGGCCTCAGTCCGGCCCCAGACGTACTGGTTGCGGGTATGTGGGCATATGTAGCCCCTCTGTGGCTACTGTCAACAAGTCCCCCAAGTTCCCGGTCAAGTGCAATCTTGAATGGGGACTTAATATGTCTCGCTCCTGTCCTGCAGACCCGCAGGGTTACCGACCCAACGGTGCCCAGTCCCCCAAGTCCGCATTGAAGATTGGGCGTGACCGGGCGTTCGGGCAGAGAAGGCGTGGTGATGTGAGTACCTATTAATGATGACGTGCGACAGTTATGAGTATGTTTGCAATACTAATGGTATTGTGCTCAAGTGTTGTCGTGCCATGAGTATGGAACGGGGTGAAACCCGGACGAGTGCATGGGATGATGATGTGAGGGCTCGACCGGTTGACTGCCATGTCAGGACGAGTCCCCCAAGTTCCCATGGTAAAATTGCTGCCAACGGTAAGGCAGGCCGGGGAGTAGCCCGGTGGTTCGGCCCAGCTTGTGCTGGAATAAGCGTGGGGTAATATACATGGTTGTTAGCCTGCGGGGAGGCCTGTTGGAGCGTGGAATAAGCCAACAGGTACCCCGGTGGGGTGTTGCGTCCATGTTGAAGCACCGATTAACACCTGCTAGTTCTTCTCAGCTTGTGTTGGAATAAGTGTGAGGTAATGTGCAGGGTTTCTAGCCTGCAGGGAGACTTGTTCTGTGTTAGAGAAACAATCTGCCCGGTGGGGTGGGGTGGCGTGGAGATAACAAGTCTCGCCATGGATCCCCAAATTTATCATAGTTCAGTGTGATGCAGGGTTTTTGGCCTGCTGGAAGAGATTGCATATGTTAGATGTAAACTCTCCCGGGTTTATAAAGCTCATGTGTTTGAAGCCTTGAGTTGTTGTTGGCTTGTCCTTGCCCGCAAGGGCGAGGGACAGTGACTAAACTGGTGGAATGCCATTGAGCCGGTTGAATGGTAAATAACCGGTGGGATGCCATGGAGCCAGTTGAATACTACTTAACCGGTGGGATGCCATGGAGCCGGTTGAATACTACATAACTGGTGGGATGCCATGGAGCCGGTTGAATACTACATAACCGGTGGTGTGCCTTTCCTTGATTTGAGGTTGACTCTTGGGGAAGTGGGGGGGGCTGGACGCCTCGGTTCTCGCTCCTACCTCCCCTAACTGCCGCATGTAGGCGGGACAGGTGGCTGACATGCAATGAAGGAGAGAGCCCATCAGTCCCATCAGTTATGATGGCGTGGGAACTTTATTGATGCTGGGACACGTGTCAGTAGGGAGCGGTCTGAGATGGAGGGAATCTGCGGCTGTGGTTGCCTCTCCTTTTTGATTGCCCTAATTATCAACAAGGTGTAGTTTTGCCGCCTATAAGATGCTTCGCACCCCCCTCCTCTCCTCCTGTCGTATTTTGTTGAAGCTCGGCTCCTCGTCTGTCGTCTGTCTGCGTTGTTATCTTGCTACACAACTAACTGGGTTTAGGGTAAATTCTGTTCTTAGGTTTTATGGAATCTGGGAGGTCAGCCAATCCTGTCGGTGCCGGCCGTGCGTCGACGGGAGGGTCCGTGAGGTACCAACTGTTGGATGACGACAGGGTGATTTTTTGTGACGAGCCGACCAGAAGCATGACTGCTGGCGAGATAAGGGATTTTCGGGCGAAATGGGGCATTGACTCCTCCGTTAAGCTCCGGGCCTGCATCCCGTGGAACTGGCCTGCAACCCGGAGGAGGGTTGGGTTGCCGTTTTTTAGGATCAATTTCGGCACGGGCTATCTCTGCCACTGCCGAAGTTTGTCCAGTATGTGCTGAGCCTGATAAATGTCTCCCCCGCCCAGCTTCCTAGTAACCAGTGGAGGCAGTTGCTTAGTCTCGGGTGCTTATTCAGTCTTAGCAACATGGACTGGCCCACGATAAATGAGTTACGGGCGCTGTATAAGATTCTCTACTGTAAAAAGGCCCAGGCCTCCGGCTGTGTCAATTTTGCCGCGTGGGACTTCGATCCTCCCATCACTCACCTGCCGTCGTCGGTTTCGAATGTATGGAGAAGACAGGTTGTGATGGCCGGGGGTAGGTGGCAGCGTAATTCGAAGAGCTTTCGGGTGCCCGGGGCTTATCAAGCTATCGGGGATCAGTCGTACCGGTTGGTCGACTTGGAGAGGCAACGGATAGCCCGGCTTTTTGTTTGCTGGGACAGTCTGGGTCGGAGCTCTTACAATTTCATATGGTGGAATGTGTTGGAGATATGCGAGATGGGAAAGAAACCTGGTAAAGTGCCTTGCACTGTTGTTTTGTGCGGTCGTATTCTATTCTAACCACTCGGTTTATTGATTTACAGCTAATGCCCCCCGGCTCGCTGTTCAGAGCGAGGAGACTGTCGAGGCGGACGACGAACTTGTGGCTAAGAGGTTGATGGAGATGGGGGAGATGGCCTCGAAAACCGTTGTAGATCCGGACACCCTAGAGAGCACGGTGCATAGTACTCATGTGCCGCTCATGTTTCCGGATTCCCACTACGGTCGTCGGCCGGGCGGTGAGGAGAATGCCCCACTTGTTATTCGGGATATAGGATCGGTGGGCTCACCAGGTCCGGAACCTCTAGCGCGGCCGGTGGGGATATGAGCCCCGCGAGAGAGAGAGGCAGCGGAGATGACTTGGTACCGCAGAAGTGGTCTTGGCGAAGCTCCGGCCAAGAGGGCGAGGATGTTTGATACCGAGGCGTCAAGCTCGGCCAGTGGGGGGTCAGCATTGGTTCTGGCGGAGGGAACCGGTGGCCGAAGGAGTAGGGAAACCGTTGAGCCGGAAGCCGATCACGGCTCTGGTGATGGCAGTTTTGGTAGGTTCGTGGCATCTACCATTGAGGCCTTGGGACTTGATCGGGAGGCCGCGGGAGATGTGCGGCCGGGCGAGAGCAGGAAGAAAGCTGTGGAATTAGGTCTTCGGGTAAGTCTGATCGCGTACCTGTGTGGCACTGAGGTTCTTCTGCGCTTCCTTTCCCTTTTTGTGCTACGAGCTGATGTTCTTCTTTTGTGTACTTGTACCAGCTGGTTCATAGCCTTTACGTCGCTCAGCCTAGTGAGGAGACTCCGGTTCTGGAGAGGCAAGTGGAGGACCTCACCATGCAGCTGTCATTGGCGGAGGCTAAGCTTGCGCAGGAGAGGGAGGAGGCCGGTCGACTGGCGGTCGCTCGGGAAGAGAGGATTATGGAATTGGAGGCAAAGATTTTGGAGCTGCAGACCCAAGTAACAGCAGTCCTCAAGGGAGGGGAGAAGCTCGTAGAGTCCCAGCTTGCCGAAGCCGCTGATAAAGCTATTGACGATTTCCGGGAGTCGGTGGAACTTGCAGAGATGTTGGAGGCCGCCCGTGCGAAGGGTATAAATGATGCGTATCTGGAGTGGAGGGAGAAAGGGTGGCTTGATGCCGAGCGGATGGAGGCTGAGGTAGCCTTGGCCGAGAAGTTTGAGCAAGAGCGGTCTCTCAAGGCTGGTGGTTCAGGGATTAGAGGCTCCGGTGGCGCTGATTAGCGGTTTTTTTTTTATATACTTGGCAGATGTATCTACTTTGTAACCACCTGTAGTTCATTCTAGAGGCAGTGACTATCTGTATTGCAACGTTGGTACTAAATACAGTACTGTCCATTTTTAAGGCAGTAATCTCACTTAGGGTAGAACCGCAGATGCTGGATATTCCATGGGCGGGTGGAGTAGATGCCTTCAGTGTCTATGATGTGGAATGTCGCCGGACCTGCGGCTGCGGTGATTTGGTAGGGCCCTTCCCACGTTGGCTCCAAGGCCAGCGGTTTTTTCTGAACTTTCTTCATCACCCAATCCCCCACTTGCAACTTCCTTTCCTGGACCTTTATGTCATAGTATCGAGCGACCCGTTGCTTGTATGTTTGGTTTCAGATATGCGCTTGGTCGCGCCGCTCCTCAATGAGGTCTAGGTTGAGCCGTATGCCCTCGGCATTTGTTTCAGCGTCGTAATTCTCGACCCTGCCGCTAGGCATGTCGGTCTTTACGGGGAGTACCACTTCGCTCCCGAATGCCATGCAGAACGGGGTCTCCCCTGTTGCTTGGGTTGTTGTCGTCCGGATGGCCTATAGAACCGCGGGGAGTTCCTCAGCCCAACATCCTTTTTTGTCATCGAGCTTCTTCTTGAGGAGACTTTTGATAATCTTGTTGACCGCTTCAACCTGGCCGTTGGTTTGCGGGTGCGCCACTGAGGCGAACAACATCCGGGTCCCTATGGAGGCCGTGTACTGGATGAGATCAGCATTGTTGAACTGTATCCCGTTATCCGTGACTATGGTCTGCGGCACCCCGAACCGGCAGTAGATGTTCTTCCATAGGAATTTTTTCACCCGTTCCTCGGTAATCTTGACTAGGGGTTCCGCCTCGACCCACTTTGTCTGATAGTCAACGGCTACGATGGCGTACTTGTATTGTCCCACAGTTATTGGGAAAGGGCCGATGATGTCTAGCCCCCACTGTGCGAACGGCCATGGCGCTAACAGAATTGACAACGCGATTGCCGGAGCATGAGGTGTAGTGGCATACATGTGGCACTTGTGGCAGCCACCTGATATTTTTCTCGACGCTGCTGCCATGTCTGGCCAAAAGTATCCTGCCCGTAGTGACTTATGAGACAGAGATCGGGCGCCAGAATGGTTACCGCACACTCCTTCGTGGATTTCTTGCATGATGGCTTCTCCCGCCTCTTTAGTTACACATTTTAGATGGGGGAAGCTGTGCCCTCTTCGGTACAACTTGCCGCCGAGGAGGCTGTACCTGGTATACCGGAGGTGTAGCCACCTAGCCTCTACTTTATCCTGGGGGCTGGTTTTGTCAACCAGGTATTTAATTATCGGATCCATCCAGCTTGGTGGCGCCTCCTCTACCGCAAATATCTCGGAGATGGTCTTGCTTATGCTCGGTTTCTGGAGGGTTTCAATCTTGGCACTTCGGTACTCTGGTGGGTAGTTTCCGGTTGCCAACCTTGCTAGGGCGTTCGCATGCCTATTTGCCTCCCAGGGTATATGTTGAATCGTTGCGCCTTGGAATGGCTCGATCAGGGTTTTGGCCAAAGACTGGTAGGAGGCTAACTGGGGTTCCTTGACTTCGAACAGCCCGTTCATCTGGTTTACCACCAGGCTCGAGTCGCTGTATATTTCCAAGGATGGGATCCCCATTTTCTTGGCTAGCTGCAAACCGGCTATGAGGGCCTCATATTCAGCGGCGTTGTTGGAAGTATTGAAAAGGAACCGCAGGGCATACTCGTATGACTGGCCATCGGGTGAGGTTAGCATGACGCCGACTCCACTCCGCTTACTCGTTATAGAGCCGTCCACATAAAGCTTCCAACCGCTGGGGAGGCCTGGTTCGACCTTTATGGCTTGAACTGTTTCGGTGCCCTCGGACCGGCCGGAATGCGCTTCTACTGCCATCGGGGTGAGTTCGCATATGAAATCCGCAGCGGCCTGGCCCTTGATGGCCGTTCGCGGGGCATAAGTTATATCGAACTCTCCCAACTCGACTGCCCAACGTACGAGCCTGCCGCTAGTATCCGGTCTTTGCAGGATCTGCCGTAGAGGGTGATTGGTATACAAGGTGATGGAATGAGCCTGGAAATAGTGCCGGAGCTTCCTGGCGCTGACGATCAGGGCCAGAGCCAGTTTTTCAATGTCAGGGTATCGGCTTTCGGCTCCGGTAAGTCCCTTCCCTACATAGTATACCGGGAGATCGAGCGTGCCCTCCTTCCTGACGAGAGCCGCAGAGACGGCCGTTCCTGATGCAGCTATGTAGAGGTATAGCATCTCGCCCGGCACCGGTTTGGATAGGAGAGGTACTGCAGACAGGTATGTCTTGATGGATTGGAATGCCGCCTCGTGCTCCACCGCCCAGTGAATTTTCTTGAACTGTTGTGCCTTGAGCAGTTTAAAGAATGGGGCGCACTTATCGGTCAGGCGGGAGACAAATCTGGCCAGGGCGGCCAGTCGGCCGGTCATCATCTGGACCTGGTTTCTTTCCCCTGGTGTTTCCCTGTCTAGGATTGCTTGGACCTTCAGCGGGTTAGCTTCTATCCCCCGCTGGCTGATAATGTGGCCTAGGAACAGGCCCTCTGAAATCCCGAAGATGCACTTCTTCGGGTTCAGGCGCATCCCAAACTTGAGCATCTTACCGACGACTACTGCCAAGTCTCGGACGTGGGCCCCTGCGGTCAAGCTTTTGACTAGCATGTCATCCGCGTACACTTCCACTGTTTTACCCATCTCCTGCTCCAACATGCGGTTTACCATCCGTTGGTATGTGGCCCCGGCGTTCTTTAGACCGTACGGCATCCTCTTGTAACAGTAGGTCCCTCGGTCAGTCGTAAACGAGGTGTGCTCTTCATCGTCCGGGCTCATCCTTATCTGATTGTATCCGGCGTAGGCATCCATGAAGCTGAGTAGTTTAAAACCGGATGTGGAGTCTATAAGCTGGTCTATTCGGAGGAGCGGGAAGCTGTCTTTTGGGCACGTCCGGTTTAGGTTGGTGAAATCAACACACATGCGCCACCGGTCGGTTCCCTTCTTTGGGACCATAACCACGTTGGCGAGCCATCGGGGATACTGGACTTCCCGGATGAAACCTATGCATCTCAACTTCTGCACTTCCTCTCTGATCGCCTCATACTTCGCCGGGCTGAAGGACCTCCTTTTCTGCCTCACCGGGGGAATGTTGGGCAACAAATTTAACCGGTGGACGGCGTAGGACCATGCGAACACTGAACTGTGGTCTCGTAGAAAGGTGATGAGCTATTGCCTGACAGCCGGGGCGAGCTTCGTTCCTATCACCACTTTTCGTTCCTGGTGATCCTCCGAAATGGAGATTGCTTCAGTTTCTTCCACAGCCGACGGTCGTTTTAGCTTCTCGTCGTCGGAGTCGGTGTCGGTGTCATCACGGGGGTCAATACTCGGATCTGGTACTGGCGCCTATTGAGCTAGGAAGCACGGAAGCGCGTCTTCACTCACGTTTCGCGCTTCGAAAGCGGAAGCGCGTCGGAAGCGCTCGAAATCGCTCGGAAGCGCTCGGAATCGCTCGGAAGCGCGCTTCCGAGAAAAGGAGGTTTTGGAAGCGCGAGCTTCCGGATGGGAAGCGCGTAGGAAACGTGGGAAAATTTGTCATTTTCAAACACCCGAAATAAACCTAATTGCTCGACGGCCTTGACCTCCCCACTTCTCCAGTCGTCTTTTGTAGAGATAGGGGAAAAGTTGCAGCAGCCAATAGGAGAACGATAAAATTTCTGTGGAAGTGTCCTCGGGAGCAGTGGGTATTTCGGCCTAGGAGCCGACTCGGCGTCAGCGGTATTTCAGTGGAGAAGAAAGAAGGGCTAGAGGAGGGGAGCTGGCGAGCGGTATTTCGGCCTCGAGGATCCAGAAAAGGAGCCACATCATTGGCTTGGATGAAATGCGGCAGAGGATGAGGAAGGGCGCCATGGGAGGGATGTGGAGACGGCAGAGGAGAAGGAGATGGTGGGCTTGGTTGAGAGGAATGGGGAGGCCATTTTTTGGGTGCGGAGAATGCGAGGGAGTAGGGGTTGGGGGATTTTGAGTATTGAGAGTGAGAGTGAGGGTGAGGGTGGAGTTGGAGACTTGGAGAGATAGATGGGGAGGGAGGGCGGAGAAGACGAGGTAAACTTCTTTTATTCCCACAAGACCTTCTGACACTTTATAAAGTTTGTTGGCCTCTTAACTAATAGGTGTACACGCATAGTATAATTTGAGAATGAGGTTTGGTAGTTTAGGGACCAAAGTGCTCCAAGGAAAAAGTAAATTAAAATGATGTCATTGTTGAAATTACTCTCTAGACCTTATTAATGAAACAAATTATATATGTAGTAGGAGTTTATTAATTTAATATATATATATATATATATATTTATATTTGACGCTTCCGAAACGTACCCGCTTCCAAATATTTTCCTAAAAAAACGCTTCCGCGTTTCCAAACGCTTCGCTTCCACGTACCCGCACCCGATTCCATGCAACCTAGCTATTGAGTAGCCGTGAAGACCTCGGTCCGCTTTCTCCCGTGGGCCAGGGCCTCCGCATAATATCTGCGAGCGATCTTCTGGTCCCCGCGTATGGTAATGACGCCGGCGGGTGAAGGCATTTTTAACATCAACATATGGCCGGCTATGAATGTTTTCAGCCTCCACAACCCCGGCTGACCGATTATGCCATTGTATGAGGACAGGCAATCCACGATGATGAACTCCAGGTGCTCCTTCCTCATCCAGTCTCCCTCGCCGAAGATTAGTGGTAGGTAATCCGATCCCAAAGGCTGGACCACCACGCCGGAGAAGCTTATCAGCGGCTCGTTATCCTGGGATAACTTGCCCCTTCCCCGGTGCAGCCCCTTGTATGCCTCTCGGAACATCACATTGACAGAAGCCCCAGTGTCGATTAACATGCGGCTGGTTATCCAGTGGTCTATTTGGACCGTAATGAGGAAGGGATCGTTGTGCGGTTGGATCAGATCCTCCGGTTCTTCTTCCTCATAGAACGTGACCGAGTTCCATCCGGTTTTAGTGGCCTGGCCGCTTCCTCCCCCAAAGGCATATACTTCCTTTCCCCGGATCGACCTTAACCACCGCTTCTTCGAGCTCCGGGTGAGTTGATCTATGTGGTCCCCACCATGTATCATATTTATGCTGCCATGCACCTCGATCCCCCCGAGGACTCGGGTGCGTATGCTTCCTACTTCTCGGGCACCCTGCCTGTCCCTTTGCGGGTCATCTCTCCGGACTCGGCCGTCCACAACCGTTCTCTGGGGTCGGTGGTCGTTAGTCCGGAGGGTTGGATCATCGGGTTTTCCTGCTGGCATAATGGCCAGGTCCCGCGGTTGTCGCCCCGCTGGCGCTGCTGCCATGGGCTGTGCCGGTCGCAAAGGCGGTGGTCTTCCACCTGCCCATGAACTGTTGTCGCCGCTCCAGTGGGGTCGTCAATCCTCCCATACTTCGGCTTTCTTACTAGTCGTAGGCGTACGATTGCGATCCTGTCGCCCGGCCTTGTTTTCACGGGAGGGTATTGGTAATAGGTCATCCGACCTTCGCTTGGGCATCTTATCCCCATACGTCTCATGTTCCGCTTGGGCGTGCCTGACGGCCACGGCCATCAACTCGTCGTACCTCAGTGGCTCATTTACTCGCAGGGTGTACGAGAGTTCCCCGGGCCTTAACCCCTGCTTGAATGCCATCTCAGCGATCCTTTTATCCAAGTTTCTGACCCCGGCCGTGGCGATATGCCACCGGTTAACGAAAGCGCGCAGCGGTTCGCGGTCAGTCTGCATGCAATCGAAAAGGATCGTTGACGTTTGGGCCGCCTTGGCTCTAAGGACGAATCGGCCGACAAACTTATCAGCCAGCTGTTCGAATGTTTCCACCGAGTTTACTGGCAGCTCGTAGAACCAGCCCAATGCCTCCCCTGAGAGCGTCTCTTGGAACACATTGCAGCACGTGGCATCAGAGTAGCCTTTTGTGCTCGTTTGTGACTTAAAACTGTCCAGGTGTTGGTATGGGCAGCTCGTTCCTGAGTACGTCAGTTTCAGGAACTTTTGGTTACCAGATCTTCCGGATTCCCTAACCCGGTGTGGAAAAGGTCCAGTGCGTTCGTTGAATCGCGCACCGTCCTGCGATCGCACCGTCCTTTTCTCGCTGGCCTCCAACCGGTCCTTTATGTCCGACACCGAGGCGGAGAGCATCTGAAGCGTCCTCGCGGTAGAGCTGTCCTGCTCGCCCGATGCCAAGTTCGTTCGGTATGGGGGCTCAACCGGCCCGGAATTCCTCAGAGCTTCCGGAAAGAGTGGCGTGGGCAAATGCGCAGTCTTTCTCCTTCCCGTAGGCTGTCCCACTTCTAGGTGCGGGAACTCGTCACCTTTATTTGCGGGCCGCGATGCCGCCCGAGAGGTGTCCTTTCTCCAGGGCCGCCAATAAGGCGATGTTTACCGCTTCCAACTCTTGGCACCGGGCATCCGCCCTTAGTCGGTCTCGATTGCCCTCCTCTCGCAATCGCGCGACTTCTGCCTTCATCTTTTTTAACTCCCTCCCCCCCCCCCCCCCCCCCCCTCTCTCATCGTATTGGTCAGGGTTGTCTGAGCCCCGGCGATCGAGGGTTCCGTCCCGATCGGGAGAAGGGACAAACCTCGCGTTGACCTCAGTTTTAGGGTTTTGGGCCCGGTCGGGGACCCGGACTCGCTCTTTCAGCCCTCTCCTGCCAGCTTTCATCTTCCTTCCCTTCATGGCCTCCGGATCGTGGACTTACTTTCAAACTGCCTTCCAAAGGATCGATCGGGTTCTACCCTCCGGTAGAGCAACACTACTTTTTCGTGGATCAAATGCTTCCCACAGACGACGCCAATTGTTTCTGTACAAACCTGTAGGCCTAGTGGAAACTGATGAATCAAGATGTGATCTCCTCCTGCTAACTAAGGGGAATACCGGACGGGCCGGTCTTCTCCTCTCTGATGCCTAAGTTAGTACAGTTGGGATGAATAGATAACTTAAGCAAGAGTGATAAGCAGTTGGAGAGATCAGTTACTTATTAAAGAGGGTAGTTGAGGCCCTTATATAGGTGGTCGGGCGTGAGGTCTGGTCTTACTCTTCGATGTGGGACTGGTTTCCTTCTGTTCGTACACAAAAGGACAGCTCTGGTTGTCTATTCGGTAGGCTGGCGTCCCCGGTCCCCGGGCCCCTGGTCACAAGGTAGACTGCTGGACCTCGGGTCCGGGTGCTGGTGATCCTACTCCGGGCCTCAGTCCGGCCCCGGACGTACTGGCTGCGGGTCTGTGGGCCTATCTAGCCCCTCTGTGGCTACTGTCAACAGCATGAATTCTTGGTTTCGGATTATATGTCTATGTATGACTCGGTTTGGAGTTTGGTTTTATAAATTTCATGTTAAAAATATCTTTGATTCGATGCTTAGGTCTAGGTCTAGGTTTCGATTTCATTGAGTCTTTGCATGTTAATCTTGTAATATAAAACTTGTAAGAATTTCGGATACTAGATAATTAGGACAGTCGGTATAGAAGCATGTTTTAGGATTTAAATCGGTTAGAACTAAGGTGAGGGCATCTAATCTGTACTTAGTGTTGTCTTTGAACGGTATCTAGGTATTTGGTTTAATCCGCTTGAGTTATAATGAGCTAAATTTACGTGTGTTGCTTTGATTTGTTGTGCTCACCTAGAGTAGTTTAACCTTAGGACTTGCATGTTTAATAAGAAGATTGACAACCTTACTTGTTTGCGTGTCTTTGATTATAGACTTTGTGCTTCAATGTTACATGTCGTATAACGGTAACATAAACTTTAGGGTCCATAACGTATGTTTGGTCTTAAAAACATTAGAAGTCTCACAACTAGGTAAATTCGGGTTTCATGCTAGTTGTAAATCAAAACTTTTTTGAGTCTAAAGCATGCTAAATACTTGTTCCTTACTTTCTTGTGTACGTGTCTTACTTGTTAAAGGGTTATGTGCTAAGTGTTTTGTGTGAAAGATGTCGACCAAAACATGTACATAGTAATTTAGGTTTTATTTTCGTGTCTAGTAAATTAGGGGCAGCTTTACTGCCGAATCAATCAACCCCCTTTGTGTGACGTTTCTATGCAAATATATGTGAATATTTGTCTAACATTCTCATAATGCAGGTACCCTTAATCTCTGGCTTAGAACGATCCCTACTTATTTCTATACTACTAACGATTGTAGGGTTATTATTGTGTTGCGTTGCGTAAGCGATTCGATCACTACTCCAACGGTAGTAAACAGTACTAAGATGAGGGTGAGACCGGATTACCTCTTGCATGAACATACAATCTCTACTCAAATGTAACGTCGACTCCCCAAACATACCACACAACACACAATGAGTACCTTCCACCAATACTCTCTTGGACAGTAAACTTCCCAGAGATGGAAGAATATCAAGGCACACTCTCCATCCATGCAGTTTTGCTTTATTTGGAATATTAGTTTTCCACAATTTTTTTAAAAAAGTCTGACTAATTGTTGGATGAATAGGATGATAACTGGAAGAATTAATAAAGACATACCTATAAGCTGTCTTTACAGAGAACTGTCCATCTGGTGCTAGCTTCCAACAAAGACGATCTCTGCTAGGACCTGAGCTGAGAGGAATACTCAGAATCATAGAAGCCTCCGTCTCCGAAAAACATCTATGTACTTTAGCAACATCCCAGACACCATATCCACATAGAAAATCACTAACTCTAGACACAGACTCAGTAGTAGGAATCACCATTTATGGGCAGCCCTTTACTGAACCTAGTATCCAACTATCCACAAAAGAATGTATCTGCTTACCATCACCAACCTGCCAATAAATATTGTCTTTAAGTGCCACCCTGGCCCCAAAAATACTTCTCCAAGAAAAGGAACGAGAAGTATGTTCCTGTGCTTCCCAGAAAGAACAATCTGGATAGTATTTTGCCTTATAAATAGCTGCAATCAGCGACGAAGGCTCAGAGATCACCCGCCAAGTTTGCTTCAAGAGTAACGCCAAATTAAAGTTGGACAGGATGCGAAATCTCAAACCCCCAACCTCTTTCGGATTACAGAGAGTATTCCATCTCTTCCAGTGTATTTTCTTCTTATCCAAGGTGCTTCCCCACCAAAATCTAGCACAAAGCTGCTTCAAATCTTCACAAAAATTCTTCGTAAGTCTGAAAACGCTCATCGCATAGCTTGGAAGAGTCTGAGCCACTACACTGATCAAAATATTTTTCCCTGCCCCACTCAGTAATTTACTTTGCCAAGCTTCGAGCTTGGATTCTAAACGTTCCTTGATATACTGAAACATCTCTGATTTCTTCCTCCCCACATATGTTGATAAGCCCAAATATTTCTCATGTGCCTCCACAATTGGAACATTCAACAAGGTCGATAGAAGTATTCACATCTCATCCAACACACTGTCACTAAAAACCATCGAACTCTTATCAAAATTCACCCTTGACCAGAAGCTCTGCTATAAACATCAAGCACTTCCTGTATCACCTGTCCAGTAGCAAGTGAAGCCTCACTGTAGAGCATACTATCATCAGCAAAAAGAAGGTGGTTCTTTAGTGGTGCACCCTCACATATCGCAATACCCGGTAACTCACCTGTCTGCATCTTTTGCCTCAAAAGAGCTGAGAATCCTTCTGTACCAAGTAAAAATATATAGGGAGACAATGGATCTCCTTGGCGTAAGCCTCTAGCTGGTGTCAAATACCCTCAAGCTTTCCTCCTAATTAAGAACGAATAACGCTATGTAGAAACACACTGCATCACAATCTGAATCCAATGGGGACTGAAACCAAAGCGACACATTACTTTCTCCAAAAAAGACCATTCCATACGATCATATGCTTTACTCAAATCAAGTTTCAGAGCCATAAAACCCCTTCCCGATTTCTTATTATACACAAAATGTGCGATTTCATTAGCAACCAGAATATTATCTGTTATCAAACGCCCAGGCACAAAAGCACTTTGAAAATGAGAGATAATAACTGGGAGGATTACCTTCAGACTATTCGCCAAAACCTTGGAGAAAATTTTATAGATCACATTACACAAAGCAATAGGACGAAGATCTGCCACATTCTCCGGTTGAGCAACTTTGGGAATTAAGCATATATGAGTAAAATTAATCTGCTTAAGAATCTTTCCTGGCCCTGGAGCTTTAGTTGGATACATCTGAAAAACAGCCTGTTTGATCTCTTCACTGGTATACCCCCTACAAAGTTGCACATTCATGTCCTCCGACACACAAGGAGTAATCGCTGCTAGGGTTTTATTAAGAGCATCCATATCCATAGGCGAAGCTTCAAACATTTTTCCAAAATAATCCGTAATAATTTTCTCCATTCCCGGGATATCCTCATGCCAAACACCATCAGTATCGAACAACCCCTGTAAAGAATTTCGACATTTCGTAATCTTAGCTTGTTGATGAAAATAGCTAGTATTACGATCTCCTTCCTTAAGCCATCTCACTTTTGATCGCTGCTTCCTTAAGATCTCCTTCTGATGTAATAAATTATGTAGGTTCCCCAATAACTCTACCTTCTCAGCCTGTCTCGCCAGAGTAACTGAACAACCCATAAGCTCCTCCAAACGATGTCTAATTGCCATCATTTTAACTTGTCGGCCTTGGAAAACCTCTCTCTGCCAACTATCCAACCGAATAAGGAGTTTTTGAATTTTTGTGACCACCTGATACATAGGAATGCCATGAACCTCTTCCTGCCAGGTTTCCTTCACCACTTTATCACACTCTGCGTGTTCCAACCAATAAGCCTCGAACTGAAACCTATGAACTTTTGGGCGAGCCTGAATCGAAGCAGTACTTACTTTCAATAATAACGGAACATGATCACTATCCGAAGGAGGGAGATGGAACAATTTGGCATGAAAAAAAATATCAAACCAGGACATTGTACATACTGCACGATCTAAACACAAGAGAGTTTCTGAATTACCCCACGTCGCCATGACACCGTGGTAGCCAAGGTCCAGTAACTCACCATTCCCGAGCGCATCCTGGAACCCCCTCATTTGCCGCTCCTGTCTCACTGCGCCGTCAATCTTTTCGCTGCCATTCAATATCTCGTTGAAATCGCCGATTACAAGCCACGGAAGAGAGCTTGCGTCTGTCAATTCCCGAAGAAGTTGCCAGGACTTATCCCGGTCTCCTGTTGCTGCATAACCATAGAAACCGGTGAGGCGCCATGAAGCTAGCCCCGGGTCGTTCACGATCTCAACATCAATATGATGATCCGACTTTGAAATCGTCTGGACCTGTATCTCCTCCGACCAGAGTAAACCAAGGCCACCCGAACGGCCATTGCTCTAGACCATCTCCGAGTAGGGAAAGCCTGTCGCACGCTTCAGATGCAAGAAATCCTGCTCTGCCCTGATTTTCGTGTCACACAGGAAAACCATCTGAGGTCTATTCTGTGCCAGAAGATCCTTCAAGGCACGTGTAGTGTCTTCACCACAGATACCTCGACAATTCCAACTCAATAGATCTAAATCCATGGTGCAATTTGGGAGATTTGTCGTAAACCCTAAGCCGGACGTCAACTTTCGACGAAACCCTAGCAGAGGGATGATATAGAGAGTCTTTTTTAGTACTAGCTCAGAAAGAGACAACTTCCTCCTATAGGTACCTGGATGTTTGTCATACCTTATTTTGACAAATATTTTAGGTCATTAGATTAGTAATATATCCAATGGTTCTGGATATTCTAAATTTGATAACCAATATTTAACCTTTTCAAATATATTAGGAAAACAATAAAGATAATTAATATTTGATTATCAATTGACCATACATAATTACGGACGTTTTTCTTTTTTTTTTTAAAAAATAAAAAAACTTATATCCTAAGATCATCGGAACACAATCAGTTAAATAGTTTTTCCTATTAATTAATTTATCACTAACTAATTACTATTTCGGGAATAATTTATTATCAGTGGACAATTGCAACATTGACTTACGTCATTTCCTTTTAAAATAAAAACCTTCTATGATAGGCGCTCAATGTATGGGTATTAGTTAAATAGTTTTTACCAGAAATTAATTCTAGCGTTAGTAGTTTCTTTAAATAAATATAATTATTTCTACATGCATTTTACAACAACCACAATAATTAGCGTATAAAATAGATAATATTTATTTTAGATGAAGTAACTACTTTACGTACAACCTGTAATTACTGTTCTTTGAACTAATTTATACATGTTACCACAATATGTTATCATATTGGTAAACTATATATTATGTTTTGACTAAAAATAGGTAATGTCTTAATTAGTGTAATGAAGTTATCCCTTATGTAAATAAGTAATATTTTGTGTAATTTTCATTGTCAATATAGTAATTACATTTAATCAACGAAATTTAACAAAAGTTATATATAACAACTGAGGTAAAAAATGATATTTTTGTTCTAATCTTAGTAATTACTCCACTTACAACCTATTTACTAATTTATGCACAATTTACAAGTGTGACAACATATTAGTTATCAAAGTGGTAAATGTTTATGTTTTTATCATTAATCAAATGCTTACTACAACGACTAGATATTTTACCACAACCCACAACAATTGATATTAAAGTGGTAAATATTGTTCTAGTTGTAGTAAGTACTCCACCTAAACTAATGTACTAGTTTATAAACATTTTAACAAGTGCGAGAACAAATTTGTTGTCACACTAGTAAATCTTTATGCTTTTATCATTAATGAAATGATTATTACAATGACTACACGTTTTAGCACAATTTACACTTATTGATGTGAAAACGGTAATTTTTGTTCTATTTGTGGTAATTATTTTAAAACTATATCATTTACAATGATTATCAACCATTTTATAATGGAAAAATGACCATTTGCACATAAATGGGTTAAAAATTGACCATTCCAATGTTTATTGCCCAGATCAATGAATCTTGGGAAAAATGCACAACTACCCTAATGCATGTAATTCAGTCATATTGAAACATATTTACCCTAACCAATTAGATACTAACCTCTCTCTCAACAACACAGAAAAAAGAAGAAAAAAAACCCTAGTTCACCAAATCCCCGCCGCCGCCGCCGCCGCCGCAGCAGCCCCTCCTCGACGCTGATCTGGACGACGCTGCTCTGAAGCCACCACCCTCACTGCCTCCTCTTCCCCTGAAAACCATATCAATCCCTGCATCCCTCTGTCGTCGAGGTCCAGGGGCTTCAGATCAAGGTCCGATTTGGACTGCAGCAGGCGTGTCGTCGACCTTGGGTTACTGTGTGGAGGAGCAGACGCCGATCGGCTGGGTCGAGGGCACCGGGCTGTTGGGTCGAGGCTTTGGCGGTGAGGCAGCGAGTTGCTTGGTGCTTCGCTTTGGGTTCGTCTGGGTCCGGGCAAATCGAGGTCGAGATCGGGAGGGAGGCCGAGATCGATGGGTGCCGAGATCGATGGGTGCCCAGATCAATCTGGGACTGAGTTGACAGAGGGATGCAGGGATTGATGGCCTCGGGTCCGGCTGGAGCGTCGTCGGCCAAGGCTGGGGTGAGAATCTGGTTGGTGCAGGCCTAGCGATGCTAGGCTGGGTGGTTGCGAGACTGCTGCTAGCGGCGGCGGCGGCGGAAAGAAAAAAAAACTAGGGTTTCTTTTCTGTTTTTTTTTCTGTTTCTTTTTTTTTTCTTTTTTTTTTCTTTTTTTTTTTCTCTTGGCTAAAAGAAAATCTGAGAGAGTAAATTTCTGGGTGCCTTGATTAGGTGTCTGCTCTTTTAATTGCTTCTGTTGGCTCTTTACTATTTTCACTTGTCTAATCTGTAAATTAACAAAAACAAAAGGATTATCATTCATATTCAAAAAATTACTGACCCTCAGTAATCACATTACTGACCCACAGTAATGTGATTACTGACCCTCAGTAATCGATTACTGACCCTCAGTAATCACAGTAATGTGATTACTGACCCTCAGTAATCAATTACTGACCCCCAATAATCACATTAAAGACACTCAGTAATCTATTACTGACCCCCAGTAATCGCATTACTGACCCCCAGTAATCGCATTACTGACTCCCAGTAATCACATTACTGACCCTCAGTAACTTGAGTCAAGTGACTGAAATCCGGCGACTAAAGTAATATTGACCGAAACCTGATTATTAAAAAAAATAAAAAAAATAAAAAAAACAGGGAAAAAAAATAAATTCCGGCAAAAAAAATATAGTCTCATCGATTTGAAACTATTATCTGTTGAAGGTCAGGCAAAAAAACGTCATTTAAACAGGCCAATTACCATTTCTAAGCGTTTAAAGGGTTGACTCATCCGGTTGACCGTCCCGATCGAGCCTTTAACGTTGTCAGATATAGTTAGATTTTTTTTCATACATGTATTTAATCGTAACGGTGATATCTGACTGTTGGAATAGATTTTCCAAACTTTTACATTCAAAATCGGAACATATGCACTAATGTTCCTTAACTTGTTTACCAAGTGTTTAAGTGAATGTATAGTTTCAAATAGTTACTATACGTACACTCTTCAAATGCAAATATGTCGTCAAATAAGATATGACCGTAATAATGAAATACGTCTACGGTTGAAAAATGAAAAGATTCCGACAAAATCTGTGTGCCGAATGTTGCGGTTAACTGTTTTTTACTTTCTTTTTCCTATGGGTAGCCTGACGTTTGGTAAATATTTTGAGGAAAATTTTTAAACGATTAGTTGCGTCTCATCGATTTGAAACTATTATCTGTTGAAGGTCCGGCCAAAAACCGTCGTCTAACTAGACTAATTTCCGTTTTAAAGCGTTTAGAGGTTTGACTTAGTGGTTTGACCAACAGTTTAGCCGACGAAAATTATATGTCGTCGGCTAAACTCTTGCGATCCGCTTATTGTCCGCCGTTGGATGGCTCAGATCCAACGGCTGCTGATTTTCCAAAGTATAGCCGACGAAATATTTGAATTCGTCGGCTAAACTCTTGCGATCCGCGCCTTTTCATTGTCCGCCGTTGGATGGCTCAGATCAGACCGCCGCTGATCTCCTAAAGTATAGCCGACGACATTCAAAGAATAGCCGACGACATTCAAAGAATAGCCGACGACATTCAAAGTATAGCCGACGACGTTAAAGTTTTCGTCGGCTATAGTGAAGAATAGCCGACGAAATCTTTTTGAATCGTCGGCTATTCTTTCGGGTATAAAGCAGAAACTGTCGAACCCTAGCCGAATTTTTCCTCTCTTCCTCCTCCTCCTCCTGCTGCTGCTCCAATTTGCCGCTCTCTAGTTCGTTTCCGCCGCGCTGCTCCTCCTCCTCCTCCTCCGATCCAAACTCTTCCTCAAATCCTCGTCCAAACCACGCCGGCCTCCTCCTCCTCCTCCTTTCCCTCCGCCTTCCCCTCCTCGTCCGACCTCCTTCCCCTCCTCCTCCGGCCTCCTCCTCCGATCCGGTTAAATTTTTTTTTTTTTCAATTTAGTTTAATTTTATAAATTGTTATATATTTAATTTTAATTATATAAATTGTTATATATTTGTTAATAAATTTAATTTTAACAAATTGTTATATATTTGTTATATATTTAATTTTAATTATATAAATTGTTATATATTTGTTATATATTTAATTTTAATTATATAAATTGTTATATGTTTGTTATATATTTGTTAATAAATTTAATTGTTATATATTTGTTATAATTTAGGTATAGAAATTGTTATATATTTAATTTTAATTATATAAATTGTTATATAATAAATTGTTATATATTTGTTATATATTTAATTTTAATTATATAAATTGTTATATATTTTTGTTAATATATAAATGATTATTTGTATTTATATATATGTTAATAATGAAATATAGTTATATTTGTATATAAATAGTTATATTTAGGTTAATGGTTAGTATTATTTGAAATTAGTACAAATTTAAATATTAATTTGTTAGTATGTTTTGAAATATGTTAGTATTATTGGTTATTATATTAATTAGAATTTGTTATTTAATGTAATATAATTTAATATTAATTAATGTATTAATGCCTCAAGCTGCAGATGGCCGATGCATTCAGACAGTTGTTCGGAGGCCGTCGTTCCAGATCTAGGGGTTCTGGAAGTTCCGTCGGTTCCGCAGAGTCCGACAGAACCCTTAGCCAGCCTGAGAGGACCACCACCCAGCCGCGGAGGAGTGTGGATTCATCCCAGCCGCGGAGGCCTGTGGATTCATCCCAGCCACGGAGGAGTGTGAGTTCTCGGCACTAGACCCTTCTCCAGGCGGGGCGGCCGTCGAGCAGTTCACGTCCCCCTGTCGGGCCAGATGCTCCAAGGTTCAGTAGGCAGCTATTTCAGGACGAGATAGTTGCAGACGTTCCTCAAGTCCGTATGCCTGAGGTTCATCGGGAGCCGATGACGAGTCCGACGACGTCTGCTGCTGACTCGACTGAGGGGCCTACTCTCCCAAATCAGCTCTACCTCCCGTACAACATTCTTGCGATACCCGAGGTCGACTATCGAGATGTGCCCATATGGCCTGATATGCCTCAGTACGTGAGTGCTGCGGAGGCATACCAGCAGCAGCCATTTGAGAACCCGGACCTCCTGATTTCGGCGAGGAGAAAAGGAAAGTCGACAGACGAGTCATCCAGTTCAGGTAACATTTGATTTTATTAATTAAATGTTTTATTAAAATTAACGCACTAATATTTAATTTTATTAACCAATCGTCGTTTATGTAATAGGGACAGCCGCTAGCAGTTCAACGAGGAATACGAGAGGTGTCATATGTTTTGACACGCTCAGGAGAACTGTTGAGAGCAGCGGGAGGATCTGGATCAACGAACCTCCTAATCAGGAGGTTCAGGGGAAAAAACGCCGCGACTACACGGGTTGCGTGGGGGCACTGATTAGGGACAGAGTACCTATGTTGTGGACGCGGTGGGCTGATGTGCCCGAAGAGATCAAGAGGGAGGTGAACAACGCTGCGCCGGTGAGTAATTTAAAAAATTTAATTTATTTTACGTAATATTTAATAATTTTCGGTATTGTTATAATTGTAAAACTAATAAAATATTATCTTTCAAACATACTTCGAGATTGCAGAACATAAGCAGCATTGGGCGGACGCGATGCAGTCGTTGAGGTACGTTGGGAATTCCTTATCTTATAATTCGAAATATTTTATGATATTAATAATATTTCTAATGCACTTTTATTTTTTCCGTAGGTTCAAAGAGTGGAAGAACGAGCTCCGTTCCCACTTTAACTAATACGACAACCGTGGTCGTATGGGTACTCCCAGGGAGTTCATGTTCAGGGAGTACGAGTGGCGTTGGTTGAAGACAGTAGACTTCAACAACCCACTTATGCAGGTAAATACTAAACTTAACTATAAATATTTATTTTGTTAAAATTTTAATTATTAGTTTAATTATTTTATAATTATTACACTAATATTTTTTGATGCATTTTTCTAATATTTTATTATTTGTTTGAAGGAACGGTCTCGGGTAAACTCTGCGAACCGCCGCCGTAACACAACCCCCCATCATGGTGGTTCTAGGCCGTTTGCACAATATCAGGAGGAGGCGCTTAGAGATCATCTTGATAGCAACCCGTACGTGGAGACGTTCAAGATCACTTATCCACAAGCGACAGAACAGCTCGTAAGTCGTTGATTACGATTTTAAAATTTTAATTATTAATTTTACTTAATTATATATTTGTTAGAATATTAATTTTTTTTTTCCCGTTCAATTAGGAGAGGGTGAACCGGGCCGAAGAAGAGGTGTTCCAGCAAGTAGTTCGGGAGACACAACCGAACATCTCAGAGGCAGATCTGGAAGAAGCCCTGCGCCAGGTCGACCGATCGAATGTCCAAACGGCAGCGAGGATGTTCGATGCAGCCTTCCTACACCGGTCAAACTAATACTACTGCCGGGGTTTGGGAAGTTCTGGAATAGGACTCCTGAAGACCACTAAGGGAGGTCAAAAGAAGGGAGGCGGGAACAGCCAACCGATGAGGGGGGAAGTGCAGAGATTGACCGCAAGATTGGAGGCCGTGTCCCAGAGATCACAGGAGCTACGCCGCAGAACACAGCAGTATCATTTGGATCTGGCCAGTTGGCATGCTGAATGCGACAGAGTTCGGCAACACAACTACGCCGCCCAACAAAACTGGTGGTGTGATATGTTCGCGGCACAACAACACGCCCTTGAACCCCCACCCCCGTTTCAGCCGTTAGTTGAACCTCCAATGCCTCAACCTCCTGATGATGACGAGCAGGATGCTGGGGATGACGTGGTGGACTTTAGTGCTTTAGGTGATGATTAGGGTTATATTTTATGTATATTGGAACAAATTAAATAATAAATCATTTAGACGTGTTTCTTGTTGGTGCAACTGCATGGATTGTCTTTGTGATTTGCAGGTTGCTTGGAATGGTAATTTAGAAATTAATTTAATTTTTTTTCCCCCAAATGAAAGAATAGCCGACGATATTGGCATTATTTCGTCGGCTATAAGCACTATAGCCGATGATTTTTACCAATTTTCGTCGGCTATAACATCTATAGCCGACGAAAATGACATTATTTCGTCGGCTATAAATAATTAATGCCTATTAAAATATTAATATATTCCGATGAAATAACCGACGAAATAGATGGAATCGTCGGCTATATTTCAGAACAAATAGCCGACGAATTTCGTCGGCTATAGTTTACGATATCGTCGGCCATGCTCGAGCATAGCCAACGAATTTCGTCGGATATTTTGCCTAGGTTTGGTCGACAAAATTAATTTTCGTCGGCACTGTCGTCGGCCATACACGAGAATAGCCGACAATTTCGTTATTTTCGTCGGTCATTGGTATTACCGACGCCGTTTTCCCGACGACGTATAGCCGACGAAAATTTCGTCGGCAGAATGAATAGCCGACGAAAATTCGGCATAGTCGACGAAATTTTTTTCGTCGGCTATGCCCTCGGATCTGGTAGTGAACTCAATTACAATTATCACAACAAGTGTTGTCATAAGTTATAATTGTAATTCTACCAGGTATAATTTATTATTCTGACCATATTGGTTACATAATTTTGAACGATGTTGCTTATTAAGAATTAATTTGTCGTAGATATGGTAAATTTTATTTTTAAAATTGACACTTGTCGATATTTAATTATGTAACTTGTTAACCTATTCAATAGATTTCCACTATATTATTAAAAGAAATTAAAAAAAAATAAGGGTATTACATACCTCAAAGTACTCTAGACGACCCCTCAATTTGGGCAAGAGTATGAAATGCGGAAGAAGAGACAGGCATGTAGCAACTCTTAATTAATTTAATCAATCGGTTTTCTACTTTCTCGATCTATAATCAAAAAAGGCCAATTGCTTTTAGTCTTGTGTCATGAATCTTTGAGTCATTTGATTTAGTTGATCTTTCGTACAGGATCAAGGTCTAGATATCATATGAGAAGGATTGGGTGCGCTGAAAGATTTGGCCCAAGATATGAATGAGGTTGGTAGAGATGCACAAAACTCTCTTTCCTTTTGCTATTAGGAGAATGAGAGATTGATCATTGTTCACTGTGTTCAGGAAATGCATCGACAGGTCCCATTAATTGATGAGATAGATACGAAGGTAAAGTTCTCTTATTCAAGAATTTATCAGTTAGACCACACCAGGAGACAAGTATTAATGTTGCAAAAAATTTATAAGTTCATTCTTAGTGATGCTTTGCTGCTTTTGCAGGTGGATAAGGTGACATCTGATATTAAAAATAACAATGTGAGGCTTAAGGAAAATCTTTACAAGGTATAAGCTTAGCTTACTGAACAATTGTAGTTTCACTTACGCATGGTATCTAGATTCTCTTTGTTTTCATTTGGTAAAGCTAGCTGGTGTATCTCCAATGATAAGAATATTGATATCCTTGCAGATGAGATCGAGCCGAAATTTCTGCATTGACATAATTCTGCTGTGTATAATTCTGGGGATTGCCTTATATCTGTACAAGTAAGTATCTCGATCTGGTCGTGTGCCTACTGAAACTGATTAAATTCTACTGGTTTTGTATGTTCAGGGACATAGCTCGTGAAACATTAATTGTTTACCTATCACTCATTACAAAAACACATTTTCAAAATTTCTACACAAATTTCTTATTGTATTTCAATTAAGTTTTTTTTTCTTCTTTCATTTTTGCAGTATACTGAGATGAATTAACTTCTAAAATGCTTCAGTAGCTTCTTGGACCATATCAGCTGGTTTGGTACAATATTCTTCCATTTTTAGGGGTCCTCTTTGTATCTTATCTACGTCTTTAGATTTTATATATGGCCCTGAATACTAAATTACTTTTGGATACTTGAAGATAATTATAATATAATGATTATAATCTCTTATTTTGTGATAGTTTTTTAATGGGGTTGTCTGTATATAGTCCTGAAATGTTTATCATACATATTAATTACAATATGTCATTGTATAACAGACATACGATTACTAATTCTAAAGCGTAAATCCTCAAACGCGAGCCTTCTTTAATCTAATGATGACTTTATCTACCTTAATGAATTCTCAAAATAGAGGTTAGTCCTCAATGTAAACATAACATAAAATAGGACACGCATTATAATGTTACAGTATCATATATATGCATGTATAAAAAAAAAACAATTGCAATTCTGAAACATTGCATAATCAAATATCATTATCCATTTGTAGTATTTTTACTTCAATCCATGGTGAAGCATGCCTAACTTTCATGTGTGGCTATGAGACTATGATTATTTAGTGTTGTGAAGACAACAACATATGTACACAACTAGGAGAACGGAGAACCATATATGCTCCGCTTAGATATGAAGTTACCAAATTAAACTATATACATTACTTCTGGTTATATTCATTGTCCAGTCTTAGACGCCGATCCATGTACTATACACCTTGATTACATTTCATGCTGTGGACGTACAGTGTGATAATTCGCCTGCTGTACGTCCTCTTAGTGAGGTCGATCACTCAGATTTCTGAGAAGTACCTACCAAGGATGGCCATTTCATTGAGTTCTTCATAGTCATCGGTATCTATTGGATCAGCTTTGAGCATATCATTTAGAGTGTGGTTGTGATTGTAGCTGTTGATATAGTTTTCTTCCATTCTCTTGCTGGGAAGAAGATCCCGATCATTGTTTTTGCTGCCTAGATAGTTGTTGAGTCGAAAGGGGTTTTCTTTGGTAATTTCTTCTGGACTTTT
Organism: Potentilla sterilis; assembly: GCA_963682095.1. NCBI lineage: Eukaryota > Viridiplantae > Streptophyta > Magnoliopsida > Rosales > Rosaceae > Potentilla > Potentilla sterilis. Next base: position 50,021,437 of record OY821755.1, on the reverse strand, counting down.
CCGTTTTAGTGTGTCAGAAATAAGGCCGGAAGAAGAAATGGATATCGTGGAGCTTACCTTATAGTTAAGACCAACTCCATAGCCATCGTTTGTCCGTTGGAAGCTCACACTTGAAACAGGTGAAGCTTGACCAGCAAGGATGGAAGCTAATAGTGTACAGTCTTTGTAAAGGAAATCATTGATAATCTCAGTATTAGGGTTGGCATATGCATGCTGTGTCTGCTCAACTTTCGGTAGGCAACTCCAATATTCAGGGCTAGAGCCTTGACTATTACATTTATTCTTTGATGTGTTTCCTTTCTGTTGAACCCGACATAGTACCCAATCATCCAACTGCGAGATAAAGAAGCAACTAATTTTGTTATCCATGCATGCATTCCATCACATTTTAATATTTGTCATTCATTCAATACACCGTTCTTATTTAAGAAAATATCTGTAATATATCAAAATGTTGTTAGATAAAACATAAGCTAGATTAAATCTAAGCATGATTTGATGTAAAATTGTATATCTTGTACCATCCTGAAGGCATTACAGCTGTTCGACTAGTTTAGATACACTATTGAACATCATGAATCTTGAGGAATAATTAACGAGTGAATACATATATAGGTTGGTGGCCTTTGCACCAAAAAAAATATATTTATCTGAAAGTGGTGGATAAGGGTTTGTGTTGTGTTATCTTGTCGGGAAAAAAAAATTATTTAGAGGAAAAGCTTGTCCTCAAAGCATCGATGGTGAGTAGATGCAATTGTCCAAAATACAGCAGATGAAAATATGGAGAGAAAATTTGAAAAATTCTACCCTAGCATGAGAACCTTTTAACCCTTGAGCCCTGACCACTTCTATCAGTCTACCCACGCATACAACTGAAATGCATGTATATGTAAGGAGTAAAACTAATTAAGCAACATATTGGTTTTATTAAGCTAAGACCAGAGATGCAAGGAGGTTTTGGCATTGGATTTTGGACTCCCAGAAGTTTTTAGAGCTTTCTATCTGTTCAGTTGATACGTTCACTTCCAACTACACTGTTCCATGTCTGTTTTTCTTTTACTGCATTTAGTTTTCTCCTTGTTTTTAAGATACACATTTACGCAATCTCAATAGTGCATTTAAATTTCACTTACTTTCATAGAACCTCTTGACCTTGAGGGTTTAAGTGAACTGTCGAGAAGTCTATACTCGATCATGATCCATTCTGTTTTAGCTCCTGTTGGAGCTCGACCAGTGTAAAAGACCAAAGCCTTCTTGACTCCTATGCGCTTCGATATTCCACACGAAGTGAGAATTGGCTTGTCACTTCCAGCAGCCTTCCAATATCCAGAAGCTGCTGCTCTATTAGGTCTCTCCCCATTCGGATACTTCCTCTCCCTAGGGCTGAAGAAGTACCATTCGTCCTCCCCAAACAAGGCCATCTCTGCACAAGCCAAGTCATGAAACAAGCATAAATACATTCAGATATTACTGTTTGATCTGAATATAAGGAACCGTGAAGGAAACGAGTGAATGCTGCAGAACTGACTTGGAAGCTCCCATGGATTATACTTATAGAGATCGATTTCTGTGATCAAGTGTGCTGGAAGTGGCCGCGAAGTGACTCTTCTTTGTAGGTAGTGGACAATGAGTTCTTCGTCAGATGGATGGAATCTAAAACCAGGAGGTAATTGGAAATTAGGTGAAGCGCTAAAGACTGGTTCCATCTCCATCGAAAGAGAGAAGTGTTATTGGAGATTGGGGGTTATATAAAAGAAGCAACGATAATATCAAGCAAAACAGTTGGAAATGTAAAGCAATGCTTGTGGAAGAGGCATTATATATATGTGCATTTTCATGCAGATACCGACATTACGTAAGATAGTTAACAAAGTGTTGATCCTCTCTCACGTAAATGCTTGAACTCTTGAAAGAATAGGACCGAGGGACAGCAACCTGTTTGGATTTTCATATTGGAATTACATTCTTCGAACCAACCTGTTTGGATTCAGTGATTCTCTGCCAATACTTATTTTAAAACAAAGCATTTGGTATAAGTAGGGTCTGAATTTGATGTAAAATATCCAGCCCTTGCTTATAAAAATTGAGAATATACTTAATTTTTACACCAATGTAAAGGTTTTACATGTAATTGGCATGTGGTTAATGTCCATTATCTGTAATGTCAGCTGATGCTTGAACTGGCAAGACTTGAATCTCATGAGGATGCCTTGTTTATATATTCTGCATTCTGTAAGAACAGTTATCTTCGATTCTGGCAACTCTACGTAATTTTCATCATCTCCTTACATTCACTCGTAGTATATAACTATATATATATAGCATAATGTTATTAGATTATCATTATTAGAAATTATACGAACAATGTATAAGAAGCTTAAACTATTTTTCTCGTCTGTAAACCCTAAATCGTGACTATATTTTTGCACATGCATTTGGGCGGATCCTACTATTCCAGAAATCGTGGATCAGTCATTATATTTTGGCGATAGTTGAATTATGTTTCTTTTGGCGGTGGCTACTGTAGTGATTATCTTTATCATTGTTAACTTGAAATTATCACCAGTATACATACAGAAGGTAAAAACACCAAATGTTTTACTGCATGTTTTATTTCAAATCCAGCGATTGGTTCTCAAATTTGGCTGGACTATGGCTGGAATGAGTCCGACGTCTATGCCAAACGTTTTGATTGTCACTGCATGCATCATCATTGTCTTTGGTGGTTCTAAATCTTCAACTGGATTATGAAATTATCTTTCATAATATTTCAATATGCTTTCAACGACATAGTTTTTCACGAACCAAGCTTAGTGGAGAAGCTGTACACGTGTCCCCAGCCAACATAAGTACTAATTAACAGTATCTTAATTCCGGCCAGTAAAATTTTCCTTGTTTACAGATTGGTCGCTATCTTTTACAGCATGTTCCAAAACTACATATACTCAGATGAGCTAAATAACTGATTAAACACATCATCATTTTCCAAAGAGGATGCGATCATGATGAGCATATATATACTACCAATGATAACGATGTTCAAAATAACTACATTTTGTCGATCAACAGTAAATTAAATTACTAACGATCATTTTACCCTATTATGATGTACGGACACCATAAGTAACTTTTCCTTCTTCTTTAATTCGATACAGGTAGTCCGGTCACTCTGGTGCAATGTTAGCGATGACTTATTATGGTTTTGCATGCATGCAACATTAATAATTAACTCGATCACCTGCAACCTAGCTAATTCATAGTCAGACTACGTGCATCACTTACTTCCTAATTTGTAATTACTCGGGAAATCAAACTCATCGACATCCCGGCCATTTGACTCAAACTTCTGATTTGAGCTAACTAAGCTACAAAAATTTATGTTTAATCTAATTTCTCCAAAGATTTCAATTTTTCTTGGCCGGTTATTAGACTATAAAAAATGGGCTAATTTTAAACTATAATTATATTGAAGAGAGCTAGCTAGGTTTTTCATTATCTTCGATGTAAACATGCCCGATGAAACCCAGGTCTCAATTTGTTCCGGCATACTCTTGCTACTCGAACTCTATCGATCTGCTGTTATATATATAGTGATGATGAACCTTGTTAAAATCGTCTCAGTTATGTCATGTTACGTGAAGATTGATAGATATCGAATCCTAGGTGGGTTTTTGTCTCTCTATGTCTGAAACAAGGTCAACGTTCTGTTGTTTGTTATGAACCTGAACAATGGGGACTGTAAATGATAATTTAAAACAAACATCACATAATTGGCCAGATTATATACTTACTAACTATGGAAGTGTAATTTCGTCGAACATACTATCTCTAGCGTTTATTAGAACATCTTGGAGGAATTATAAATAAAGACATCTAAAAATTTAGGTCAGATTAAAATTTGAAGGATGACATGATATGACAATTTGGCAATTCATTAAACTTTTGTTTCAATTCCTAGGTCTAAGTTTATATATCACTTTACTATCTGTTCTAAATATATCATATCATATCAAGAGAGGAGTTCCGCTTTGATTAAAGTGTATAAGTCCTTATTTTGGCTCACTGATTGTTCATATATAGTTCATATATATATATATATATATATATATATATATATATATATATATATATATATATATATACCGTTCAGTTTTTAAAACTTAACGTATAAATCATCTTTATAAAGTCTCATCCAATTTGATGATCGTTTAAGTTTATAGAACCTAATATATAAAAATCAGGAGGGTTGAAAATATAAATTTACAGATTAAGGCTGAGGATTGACATTTCATTGCCCATCTTCAAATTGTTAATTCATTGTCAAAGAGGACTTAACACCAACACATTATCCAATAGATCTTTCCATTCTAGTGGAAAAGCTAATTAAGACTCCGAGCTCATGTTAATCAAACCCTTGGACTACACTGCATCAAATCCATGGGAAGGCCAAGCAAATTTACAAACGGGATCGACCACCAGAACATGCAGGTTAAACCGAAAGCAGATCGAGCACCAAATCCAATCTTTGGAAATCAATACCCAACAAAATCCTGGATATGAAACAACCAAAAGCACATAGTTGATGACCAGCACAGAAGTGTGAGAAACCCCAATTCGAACTAGTGCACCCAACCACACCCATGGAAGAACGTACATTTACCATAGGGTATTAGGGTTGAAACCAATGATGTATAGAGATCAAGCAAGCACACAATTATTTGATGCACTATTAGAACAGTTTATTTGTATCGAATAGATATTTGAGGAATGAAATAAATCCATTATTTTGAAATATATTCTTGCAATAAATTGCATAGATAACTCCTTTGCAGCGAATATAATATCCCGTATATGTCCCTCTTCTAGTATCGGAGCCTCTTCGGATCAAAGTGAGTTCCAATATCGGACACTCTTCGGTGTGACTATCCGGCATTGAGCTTTCACATATGGTGAATCAAAACTTTGATATCGTATAATTTTCGCAGTTAAAAACCTACAATGAGTTAGGCTTAGTTTGGTATTAAGGTGAAAAAAATCAAATATAGAAAAACTGAATTATAAGTAAGCAACATCTGACCTGCTTTTTAAAGTCGTGGTTTTTTCAACTAAATTTTTTAAATAAGCACCTTATAAAAAATTTACCAAACACATAATTAACTCATAATGATAATTATAAGTGGTTATTTCACCACAAAAAAGTTGGACAATGGCCACAAAACAAATGTGGGCTTTGCCCATGTGGCTATTGCAAAAACAGTCACAAAACCCAAACAAATGTTGGATTTTTATTATATAATAATACAAATGCCACATTTGAGTGAGATGTGTGGGTGCTTTTTGCAATGGCCACATGGGCAAAGCCCACATTTTTTTTGTGGCCTTTGCCAAATTTTTTTGTAGTGTTTACACCAAAACGCAATACCAAATTAAGTCTACGTCACTACTACCCGAACGTCCCATCCGCCTTCCTATGGGTCCCACACCCAACGATCCACCTGAACCTCCCGGATCCCTTAACAGGGTCAGGGGCAATTCATAATAATAATTATAAGTGATTATTTGTCTCAAAATTTAATACCAAACTAAGTCTTAATACAACAAGAAATTTTAGCGCATATATGATTGTTTTGTCCTTCCCATATATAGTCAAGACTCGCAAGGCAAGGAAAATTGAGCATTACGGGATCGAGTGTAAAACTCATATCTTGTCCGTTCAACCAAACTCAACTAAAAACCCAAGTAAATATAGCTCAACTGACACCGACTAATTAGCCTCGAGAAGAAATAACCTCGAACAAACATAACCTTGCAGCAGATATAGCCTCGTGGTAATTAGCTACTTATCGTTCTGGATTCTGAAATACACGCATCAAGGAATCAGAGACTTGCGGCTGAAGCACATACTTATTAGTTTAATTTGTATCCTTATCTAGTAACAAAATTTCATTACGTTTGGGTTTGAGAGACACGTGGTCTCGAGTTATTGGGTTAACTAGTGATGAAACATGCATCGTAAGTCTGCATGACTCGGGTGTGTTGCTACCCGAGCTGGAGGAGGAGTACATTGACATACTATATAGGCACCAATTAATATGTGGTAAGCAATACTGTAATTTTATCAGTTATACTTTGTAAAATAAGTTCGTGCTAATTTAGGTATATATCAGAGCCTCAGAGGTAGTCGACGATCTTTTGAAGAAGGTACCCTCGATCTTGGCCTTTTTCCATCTTCATGACTCCATCAACCCTCTCATCCAAGCTTCCATTCGACGAAGCTGAGCAAGTCTTGCTCGAGGACGACTTCGCAGTTCCCACTCTAGTGTATAAAGTAGGTTGATGATTGAATCATAAACCTTGTTCCGAATTTTCTTCATCCATCATACGATTGGGACGTGATTTCTCGTTCCAAATATTCTTTTCTCATTAATCTTCAATCCGTTCATATTTCTTTAAACAAGTCTTTTCTAAAGTACTACATTTCAGCATGTCCTGATGATCGACAACATATTGACTGTTAAGCTAGCTATATAACGCGCACCCCATTCGTGTAAACTGTAAAAGCTTATGCATGCCTAATAATGGAAGTTGATCAATTATCACCCATGCCAGCTTCCCTTGCATTGTTTATTTGCGGCTTGGTGTATTCGATCTAGCTAGTTGATTCCAGATCTTAGTTACGTTGTTTAAAGAAATTAGCTAGGTAAACCTAAGAATTAAGAGATATTACCTCTTGGAACAGCTAAACTGTAATAAAACAAGGAAATAGCACACAGTGTTATAAATCTGTACCAAGTTCTTAATTTTGAAATGATGATTAAGATATTTTCTTTGTTATTTTTTTTTTCTTTTTAATCCGGAGGTGAAGAGGCTAGGGAAATTATTTATGACAACATTGGGACAGATTTTGGACTATGTGGGTGATCGGTTTGGGACTTTGGGTCATGTCATATTTCCATGGCTTGAATGTTTATTTATGTCGATACTGATGAAGACGTTTTTTACTACAGAAGAAGGTTTGGGGTCGCTCGGCAGGTAATACATATTAGTCTACCGTGTACACCTTAATTGGCTGAAGACGAAAGTGAATTCGAAGATGATGAAGAGGGAAAGAAACCTTCAACGCCTCCAAGCTCGATCAAATAGAGGCGTCACACAAAGTTAAAACTACGCCATATAAAATAGTTTTTAGTGTCACACATGCACAAGCTCGATCCATGTTACTATTTAAATACACTTAGAGAGAGGGTTAGCCCACTAGTGCTGTCTTATCGATCTTAAACATCTGTTTCAATGGACTTGCTTAGTTACAACTTTAACAACATACGATTCTTCTTAATCAATAACAATGACGATCAAAACTGGATGACAAAGACCGTTTTCTTTTGCTTATCCTTCTTTTCCAAAAACCCTTGATAGCTAAACTAAAGTTTCACCAGCAAAAAAGTGAACTAAGAATGAGATTTACCAAAATTATGAGAGCGAATTCACGCACTACTTAGGTGTGTACTTGCACCAATAGTATACAAGTCATATATGTTGTTAGTTTTTTAATATGACTTATTAGTTTTTTAATTTCGTTAGTGTTCTTTGACGCTTTAGTTTTGTTTTAACGATTTCTATTATTGCTTATATGTTCAGATTGTGATAGGGATCAGGATACCGAACACAGGCCTCCAATAATCACTCAACAGACACCATAAATAAGGAGCATCGGACTCATAAAACATGGCAAATCCATACCACAAATAAACTGATTTTATTCATAAAACATAAACTTCCTCACAACTATTACAACACTCATATATATAGGGTTTACAAAACTTAGAGAATAAGTAGGCTTAATCTAATATGGAAAGAAATTATAGGTAAATCCTAAATAATTGTAAAATTATTTCCTAAAAGTACCTAAATAATGAAATATTAAAGATTGTAAATCTATAATTAAATAACTAAATAATAAGTTGATGCTGCATCATAAATGTTCCTGTATCAGACTCTCCTGGTTGGAAAGAATTCGTCCTCGAATTTAAGCATTGATTGAGGAAAATCCTGGCAAAGTCTTTCATTGCTTCAAATTGACTAGTTTGTCATTGAATTTTTCTCTTCCAAATAAATAGATATTTGGAATAAATGTTTAATCTTGATTCCATAAATTTTCTCTTCACCATTAACTTTGCAATCCCACAACTCCTCCGATCACCCTTGATCTGATTGATGAGATGAACTAAAATTTTGGGAATCTCCATAAGGAATTAATTAACTCCAATTAAGTCAACAAAATTGTGCACAATATTCTTCCACCATATTGACTCGAATGTGTCTTCATTGACATCTTCATCTTCAAATAATCTTTCTTTACCATCACCAACTTCACAATCTTCATAATCATCATATCTCGGTGATTTATCAAAATCTATAAAACTATTTTTTTTTCTTTTTCTGAAAATAATTCTTCAACAACTGGAAAATTAAAGATAGTGGAATTACAACCGGAGTAGTTGAAAGTACTATGTCCCTCTTTATCGAACTCACACAACGGAGCACACTTATGAACAGGGTCAAGGCATATCTCCTCGTCGGAACCATCACATTCTTGGTAGAAAGTTTCGATGCGATCAATACATTGATGATAGGTGGTAACGTTTCCATCCTTGTCGGAACTCTTACGACCCCGTCGTCGAGTTTCGATGCGATCGATACGTACCTCAAGTTGCTTAAGCATAATTTTGATTTCAGCCATGTCATTGTTGACGTCACGACTCTCCATTCTGAAACCTCCCCTTCTTCGCCCGATCTGAGACATGGAATCCACCACGCTCTCTCAGAGCTCTGATACCAACTGATGGGGATTAGGGTACCGAACACGGGCCTCCAATAGTCACTCAACGGACACCAGAAATAAGGAGCAGCGAACTCATAAAACAGGGCAAATTCATGCCACAAATAAACTGATTTTATTCATAAAACATAAACTTCCTCACAACTATTACAATACCCATATATATAGGGTTTACAAAACTTAGAGAATAAGTAGACTTAATCTAATATGGAAAGCAATTATAAGTAAATCCTAAATAATTATAAAACTATTCCCTAAAAATACCTAAATAATAAAATATTAAAGATTGTAAATCTATAATTAAATGACTAAATAATAACTTGATGCTGTATCATAAATGTTCTCGTATCAAATTGTGACTCATTTCTAATTTATTAATTTTCTCTTTAATTATAGTATTTTATAATTTCATCTTCAATCACTCATTTATTGTGATGAATATAATTAGTGAAAATGGTTGAGATTGCATACTAAATCATCGGTTCACTTACGTATGTAGAATAATTCTTCATAAATTATTAACCCAAGACCGGTGAGCAGTCAAAACTCGTGAAAGATTCTCCACCCTCCTCAGTAGCCACCAGAAGGGATCGAATTTCTAGATATCAGTGTTGGAGGTACAGGTACGTGTGTGTAGGGAGATACTGACTTGCTGACTCTAATGAGAATGAGAGAGAGAGAGAGAGAGAGTTTTGGTGTCCCGTGGGTTTTGGTCGACACATCAAGCGGTACCAGTCCTCTCTTGTCATCTATTATCATCTTTCTCTCTTCTCACTGTCACTACTGACAGTCTCTTCTCCACTGGGCCCCCATGCCACCACCTCTCACGGACGGCACCTCCCTCTCCTTCACTCTTCCAGTCTTCCCCTCTCTCTCTTTCTCTGCGTTTCCCCCTTTTATTCTTGGTCCTCACACAATTATGGCGTAATGATTTTTCACCTCAGGTCAATTGCTGGCTGTAAAGGCAGCTCTCTTTTCACTCATTACTGGCGTTTTCAACTTCATCGTGTATATTATTTATTATTTTATTGAATAATAAAGGAGAGAATGGTCCAGTTGAGTCTATGGCTGGACGACTCTGAGAGTGAGAGAGCTAGCAGCCGTATTAGATAAGGAGGAGACATAGAAAGAGATAGAGATAGCTAGAGAGAGAAGAAATATTCTCTCTTCGTTTATTTTCTGTTTGGTGTTTTTCATTTCCAAGTTTCAAACAAAAACCTTGATTACTTCTGGGTTCTTAATTTCTAGCTACTACTTCTCTCTCAGCTTGGGGATCGATCCAAGAAGCAAAAAGCTTTAGCTTGATTCTTCAGATTTTAGTTGTATATTGTCTTCTACACCCACTTAAAGCTTTTGTCCTTTATCTTGTTGATAGTTCTAGCGAGCTTTTGTTTTACCTTCTTTGTTTTGAGCAAGTTCTAGCCTCGACATGATGTCATCTGAAGATGGGCTTTCAGTTCCCTCCACCGTTAGTGGAGGGTTTCTTCATCAGGAGCCAAATCCGAGCCCTAACCCTAACCCTAGTACGACTAATCCGGCCTTCAAGAGGAAGCGAAATTTACCCGGAACTCCAGGCAAGTATTGCATGTATCTAATTTCATTAATTAGCTAGCTTGACTTAATTTCATTTTTAATTTAGTTTTGTTGAATTATTTCCAGATCCAGATGCAGAAGTTATAGCTTTATCACCAAAATCTCTAATGGCTACAAACCGATTCCTCTGCGAGATTTGCAACAAGGGTTTCCAGAGGGACCAGAACTTGCAACTTCACCGACGGGGCCACAATCTTCCATGGAAGCTGAAACAAAGATCGAAGCTTGAAGTGATTCGAAAGAAGGTCTACGTCTGCCCCGAGAAGAGCTGCGTGCACCACGAGCCTTCACGGGCTCTCGGAGACCTCACCGGAATCAAGAAGCACTTCAGCAGAAAGCACGGTGAGAAAAAGTGGAAGTGTGAGAAATGCTCGAAGAAGTACGCAGTCCAGTCAGATTGGAAAGCACATAGCAAGATTTGCGGGACTAGAGAGTATAGATGTGACTGTGGCACACTCTTTTCCAGGTAACCCCCATGCCATCGATCGATCTCTCCCATTTCGAAAAAATACACTATCCTCTGCACTAGTCATGTCACGAGTTTTTCTGTGTGAGTGAGACAGTAATGAAATTATAATTTTTTTTCTTATTCTTGCAATACATGGCTCCCTAATTTAAGATTGATTTTGATGAAGAATATACATTAAATGCACGCAATATGTATCTGAATTTAATGTCGTACTGTGACTGAGTTGATTTTTTTTTCCGAAACAGGAAAGATAGCTTCATAACTCATAGAGCATTCTGTGATGCATTGGCGGCTGAAGAAAGTGCAAGGTTTGGTTCTACTTCAACAGCCACCAGCATTAACATTCCGAGCTTCATGAATAGATCTATTACCAATAATCATCCTCATCATCAACAACAACAACAACAACAACAACAAGCGAGGAACATTCCCCATTTCTTACCGATCTTCCAACAACAGCAGCAGCCGGAGTTTTCGGGCTCAGATAACCTCTCTGCAGCCAACTTAGGCTTGCCGGAAATGGTGGAGACGGCGACGTCGATGGATATGTTTGGACCCTCGTCCTCCCAGAACCAGTGGCTCAACAAGTTCCCAGAGACATCATTCACGAATGGGAATCTATCTATGTCGTCATTAATGACACGAGGCCTCAAGGAGGAGGAAGACTCCAAAGCAAATTTAAATTTGTCTGGAACGATGAGTTCGAGCTCATTCTATAACAATAATCAGAGTCCGGGTCACATGTCAGCTACCGCACTGTTGCAAAAAGCTGCTCAAATGGGATCTACAACAAGCAACAACAACGACGCCATTCCGGCTGCCTATGGCTTCATGAACTCATCACCTTACAGCCACAACAAGAACGATGAGAACTTCAATGTCTTGCTCAACTCTCTATCTTCTTCAACTCAAATGGGGGACGGGTCTCCGTCGTTGTTTTCGACTTCATTCTTGAGCAACAAGATTAATCATCTGAATCAGATGATGAACCTGCCTCTAGGAACTAGTAGTTCTACCACCACAGTGAATGAGACCGAGAAGAGTAGCTTAACGAGGGATTTCCTCGGAGTAGGTGGAGTCACTGGTGTACCCTTCTTTCAACAAGAGCTAGGTGCAGCAAGTTTAGCTTCAATGGGTTCAGCTATGGATCACTTGACCCAGTACAGTAGCAGTACTAGTGGTGCTGCTCAGCAATGAGAAACCTTTGGTCACAAGGTAGAGTACTGTACCCTTAATTTAGCCTTAGGTTTTGTTGTACTATATGCTAGTGTTAATTAGATGAAACACTTGATTATACCAATTATGGAAAAGACTTAAGCAGAGAAGGAAAGAAGGGAGGGCGCGGCCATGCCGGTGCTGTTTTGGCTTAACAGGAACACGGTGAATTTTCGGGCCCTCCATGCATGTTGTAGAATTTTCATTATCATGTCAGTTTCTTTTTTGTCAATGATAAAGGCTAAAGCCTAAATATTGATTGTCATATCGTTGGGTAGGAGTCCACGAGCCTCGTCGATCACTGCCTAGCTATCTTTCTTCTTCTCACTGTCAACAACATTTTCCACCGTCTATTTTTATAGAGGTTCTCTAACGTGACATTCAAAAAAAAAAAAAAAGATGTTCTCTTATGTGGACCACATAACTTACCCTAGCTCGTTCTCATTGTGGTTTTCGCCAAATCTTTAATTAATTGGTCTAGATGTGTAGGAATTTACATTCCCAAGTAATGTACGTTATATGATGCTAACTACAATCGAATTAACTAAAGAATATTGTTGTGATTTGTCAATTGTTTGTCACATCAAAAAGCAACTCCAAAGTTTTTCTAAATTTTAGAATGTGTATAGAAGAAACAACCCATTAAGGAGAGACTCCGGAGATATCAGAGCGATACCAAAACCTAGGACGTTAGGTTAATTTTGTGGGGTAGCACGGTGGCAGTCTCTGGTCTCGTCTGCAACACGACGCTTCGGCGTAGTTTCTCCGGGGCAGTGAGGTGTTTCGGCGACGGTCAGAGGAAGTGGCTGAGGAAGTGCTGTAGTTTTGGAGCGGTGGTGCGGACTTAGGCAGAGCTCGGATATGACCTATTTATTATTATTGCTGTTATTAAATAGCATGTTATTATATGCGTGGATTACTGACGTTTGAAAAATGGGTACTTAGACCACCTCTGTATGTATGATATTTAGATTTAAGAACACGTACGTACACTACAAAGTACAGACCGCGTCGATCATTCGATCATCAACATGATCTTCTTTGTTACTTAATTGAGTGCCCATGTTGGTAGAAAAAAGGGATTGAAAAGGAGAAAAATACATAAGTTTTTCTCCATTTAGTTTTTGTTTACTTTTGTTTTTCGTGTCGACCTATTTGAAAGACGTGTTTATAGGACAACTATTTCCTCATTTTTGTTGCACTGTTGTTATATATGAAACTCACGATGAAATGGCATCCATTATTGAATTTGCACTGAAAATTGTAGATAAACTAACCACGCTTGTGAATACTTGTGTCCCTAGCGTGATGTAACTCGGACTATTTATCTCGTACATTGTATTAATTTGTCATTTCTAGATCTGAGACATTCTTCTACATGCATGTCTCCTCACATTATCACATAATATACGTGCTAAGTGGTACAACCCCACGACAACAAAAATTTAGGTAAGATTGGCAGATAATAGAAGTAAATCAAATTTCAGGAACCGAACGAGGCATACGATCATATAACGGAAATGGCATGGATGCATGAAAAGCCACCTTTCCCAATCCGACTCGGGGTAGAAACCTCCAAATCTTTAATACAAGGTACACTAGCTAAGAATTGAATTAGTTAAGCCCGGCCAAGTGGGTCAGCTCAGCTTAATCATCACAAGGATAGCAAGGCACCACACCAAGCTTCATAATCAATCCCTGCAACTACAAGATATTCTGGAATCTGCATAGTCAAGAAGGAAACAATCGACTTCATACGCACTGTGGAAAAGTTTATTTAATTTCTACCGTCGCAGAGGGAACCAAACAAACGTCATGAAAAGGCCAATATCCCCTCATCAATCCACCATCATCCCTTTGGCAAAATCACCATGTTAAACCGCCCACGCAAACATTACCCCTTAAATTCCACTCCACATACTCTAGCTATAAAAGAGGATCTAAACATTGAAACATTACCTAAACTTACAAGGAACTTCATGCCAACATTTTCTCTCAAACTTTCAAACAAAAATTCATCAAGCATAACTTTTAAATGAATTAGTGGTCTAGATCGAGTTTCATATAGATTTAATATTGAAAATCACAAATCACAAGCCTTAATGAACTAATTAACTCATATGACATTTATTGTAAAAACCAGATCATGAAACTGTTATCATAGGGAGCTTCTATTCATAACTCCAAAATTGGCACTTGCACCTCTTCACTTAATATACCTCCAATCTACTGTTACAGAAAACCAATTTGCTACCTATACCTCCCTAACTTCTCCATTATACCCCTCATCCAATATGGAAATAAAAATTTATTTGTTCCTAAAACTATATAAAATTTGATCAATCAAGAAACTTTTATAAGGTTTTCTGATAAGATAATGAAACAAAGTGATCCAAATACACCAAATGAGAATGATGATAAACAAATTAAGTGAAGGAATCTATGCAACGCCATACCCACTCCAATGTCATCATTGGGGATGGAGAAAAAGCTTTTTTTTTTTTTTCAGTCTGTATTGGTAATTTGACAAGAGTTGATAATGTCAACTATTATTTAGAAAATCGAGACGTCCAAGTTCTAATTTTGGAGATATGAATAAAATCTCTCGTTATCATAACATAATTATTAATTTTGTTGTTCATATATACAGTTCTATCGATATCGTTATCATAACATAATTATTAATTTTGTTGTTCATATATACAGTTCTATCGATATCACCAGTTCAGTAGAGGTATCTAGAAGTTGAAATAATAGAAGTTGAAAGCTTTCAAGTATTTGTTCACAACCAGAAAATCTTTGATTATTCTAACCCTCTCGGCAACTTAATTATTTAATTTACTCAAATATCTTAATTTTTCTTTATGAACTCTTGGGATTTAATATTAGGTTCTAACATTAGGTTCTAACATTTAAACGGTAGAGATGTTAAAATATGACCAAAAAGTGTGTTAAGAACTGAACTTCACACGATTTATTTAAAGCGAAGGTTCGCTCCAGATATGAACTATATATGAATTTTTTTTGTTAAAGTTGATTCTGATCCGGGCAAGAGGGTAGGCCACCAATGACCGAAATTTTTAAACTGTCAGTAATTAACCACATGATTTATAACCACTTATCACTTTCAACTGCGCGACCATTGTTTCAGTGTTTCACCAAAACGTATATCTTCAAGAACTCATGAAATTAATTTGATGCCACATTCTATCACATAATTACGCAAGTTTCTCTAATATAATTCGTTTTCCCAAATATACAGAAGGAATGGCAAAACTGAGATTAATAGGCAAATACATATGATACAAAATTACAAATACAATGCAACCAACAAAATAATTAACAACCCCAGAAAAAGAAGCTACATGATCACAAACTGGCACATTCATAAAGGGTCAAAAACAGAGACAAGATTTATTTCAAACCATACTCAACCTCTTCTTCAATCAGTCTCATTGTCACAAAAACATTACGGCTCCAAAAACCACAGCAACTATAATGGAGACCAACCCATTTCTGGAGAGATCACAGCCTACAGACCCTGCAGCAGATTTTGCTGCAGCAACCGTGCTATCATCGTCCGAAGCCTTCTTTTTATGCTTTGCCTTTTCCGGTGCCGGTGCTGGGGATGGAGGCAGAGGCTTGGGAGCGAAAATCCCATAAGGCTGTAGCACACTGTCGACCTGATAAACCGCCAGTTGGTTATCCGAGTAGACAGTGCCTGATATTGAAGTGTTAACAAGACCAGTGGTAATGTTCACTGAGTTTCCAGATGTGGTGATGTTTAGCGGGTACTCAAACTGGTCTCCGGCTTGTGTCCTCACCGGGTTGCTAAGAGTTTGGAAGTTTGAGATGGTGAGAAAGTCTGGGATGAGATGGAACTGCAAGAGCTGATCCTTTTGAGAGTCACTGAGGGAGTTAAGAGACCCTGATTTGAGTTTCGAGAAGGCAGCGTCAGTTGGTGCCAAGATGGTCAGTTTGCTGTTGGAGTCGTTTAGCTGGCTGTAGATTTGGGTGTCGACTTGTGTGGTTTTCATCAGGCGGATGAGGAGGTTGAAGTTGCCGGATTTTTCAAGGATTTTAGTGACGTTGGTTGGTCCCGGCGGTGCTGGAGCGTCGGCTACCGGACCTGCATCTGGGCTCGCTGCTGGGCCTTGAGCTGAGATTCTCGTGCAGTGAGAGAGGAGGATGAGTAGCAATGGGAGTGAGAAAAGAGGTTGTAGCTGCTGCTTCATCATCTTGCACACCAAGTGTTGGATATTAGACGTGGGAAGATGCTGCTTCAAGTGTTCTGAATGAATGAATGTGTTTGATGTATTTTCAAGGGGAAGAAGAGGGTTTTTATTAGAGGTGGGAAGGTTGATAATGCCATTAGGTGAAAGAGTGCAATTAACATGTCTGTCATTGGTGAGAATTAATGGAGAGGTAGATTGTCAGAGCTACTAGTTTGCTTTGGAAAGCAGGAAAAACAGCCGAGATCGATTTGATCAAGTGGTTGTGAGTATATGAAGAAGTGCATGATTGCTTTGTTTTTACTTATATTAAGTACTCCCACTTTAGGCAAAACATAAATTAGTAAAGCTATGAGAGAACTCCATGCATGATTTGCTTGCAACAAACTTAAGGAAGAAGGGTACAAGTGTTGGAAAATGGTGAAAATCACCGTTTATTTTAACCAATTTAATTAGAAGAATTTAAGTGGACGCATTTAATATTCGTTAATGATAAAATGTGAATTCGTATTCTCCGGTATGAGGACTACAAATTCATATAATCATCTTGTTAAATTGGTTATGGTGTGAATAAGAAATTGTCACCCAAAACGTGCTCACTACTTGAATTCTGGAATGTGTAACAACAGAACTCCTTTGAATTTTGTAACAGCAGATTCAATGAGATTAAATACTGTAACGACAGATTTAATGAGATTGAATTCTGTAACTGCCGAATTCATTGTGTAACTGTTGTAACGTATGAAATGGAATTTATTGAGGAAATAGTTATGACATATGAATTAGAATTCATTTCTGAATTCATTACGTAACGGCTATAACTTATGATATGAAATTCATTTCGGAATTCATGGCAATTAAAGTAGTAGCCTCTTTACCCCCTATATAAAGAGCGACCTATTTCATTTGTTCAAAGGATCTTGTATCACCAAAAATATTATCAGACAATCTCCCAAAGTTTTTCTCTCTCGTGTCGTTTCTTCTGGTGATAGATAGAAGGTACAAGTGGTTCGTAGGCTTTCTTGTTGCAGTGCAGCTTCAAGAATTCATTAGTCGTTGTATCCTGGGAGACGAGCGCCAATAGACCTGTTGCACCGGTAGAGGCGGCGTAATTGTCTTAAGGAAAGTGTGTGACACACACGACTCGACTGTTCCTAATCCGTTTTCAAACTCCTTCGGTATTGGTTGAGTATTTCATCATACTTATTTCTGAAATTTTATTTCTAATTTCAAGTTAATATATATTTCAATTTATATTTGCAATATCACACCCAATATATTTTACAATCTTAAGACAATTAACTATGATATTGCTTATATAATTTGGAATACTCGTTACCTTCGAGGTTCAATATATTTTACAATCTTAAGAACTTTTATATATGTGATATTGACTAACGTGGTTTCTTTAAGGAAATGGTTGCCTAACGGAAGGGTGTTGGCTAAAGGAATTGGTTACTAAACCAAAACGATGTCGCCTTAAGGAAGCGGTTGTCTTTGGAGTTTTGTTGTGAAATAAAAAACGATGTCTAAAGAGAAATAGACTCCAAAGGAATTATTGATTAGCTACCTACGCTAATGAGGATTTTTTCAAGGATAATAAAAGGATTCCTTGTAAAAATGAAGCACTGTGATTTGGTTATATTCCAAAATCAAGTGATTGAATATTGAGATATTCAATGAGAAATTCCTTGTGAATTTGACCTTGTAATCAATAGAGAAATAATATCGAATATTATTTATTGATTAGGAAAATAACACATTGTGTGTATTTTCAAGAAAAAAGGCAACGGAATGTTTTAATAATACTGAAAGAGCTATAGGCCACATCTCGTCCTTTGATTGAAAAGAAGAATGTGATAATGAGTGTTAATCAATGCAAACTATGAGTAGCTTGCACTAGATGTTGTGAAATCCAACATCACTTGGAGAAGATGAGGTGATATGCCTTATATGTGAAAACTTACCCATCTATAACAAGAGAAATTTTGGGATAAGACTAAAAGCAAAACCGTGCGCGGTTGCCAAAATTGATAATTTCTTGTTATGAGGATTGTGTCATGAAAATGACAATGAACAAGACAAGAAGCCGAAGTATTTTAACTAACCATTTTTGAGGCAATTAAATTGAGATATTCACTTGTTTAAATGGTTAAATGGGTGAATGAGCTTATCACCCAAAGCAAGCTAAAGGCTTTCGGATTGCCAACTGTTTATGACGGCTAATAAACCTTAGTAATGGCATGCAATTGAATGACGAACTAAATGGTTTGTAACGGTTTGTAACCGCTCATAAACCTTAGTCATGATGTACAATTGAAGCCTACTAAATGGATTGTTTGTAACTGTTCATAAACATTATTGACGACAAATTAAATAGCTTATAACTGCCAATTGATGCCGAGTATAATGACCAGAAACGGTTTTGGTATTAACTCGATAATAAGTGGCTTGTCCCCAATGAAGCCTATACAAAACGTGATGAGAATTCAACTCAATTGAACAATTAAGATCATAAAAGTGATCGACCGCAGGGATGAGTATGAATCATCATTTACTGACTGTGCTCAGTATGTGATCATACATGAATACCACTTTATTCACCACAACCAATATGACATGGTTGAACGAGAGAATCGTATCTTAAAGGATATGATGGATGCAATGTTGTTTAGCTTTGCATTACCACCAAGTGTATGGTGAGTTGCCAGTTTATCGGCTAAATATCATTTAAATAAGATATCGAAAATGTTTGTTAAGAAAACAATTCCATATGAATATGGAAATGAAGAAAGTCATCCTATAATTACTTGCGAATGTGGGGATGTTCTTTCAAGGTGGAGAATCTCTACCTAAAAGAAAAATTATGTGGAATCAGTCAATTGAATTTGACATGAACATAATTATAAGATTTCTTGTGTGCAAGATATGATAAGGAACTCTGAAAATTGCATCGTTCGTTGAAGATGTATGTTCAAGTAACTCCAACTTATTGTTGGTGATGGATTGTAAAAGCTAAATCATTAGCTTGTAACAATAAGTTGAATAGTCATCAATACAGTTTGGAACAACCATCTAATGGTTACTTGATGAGCTAATTAATAACTTATAAACCGTTAATAAATACGTGTAACGGGTGAGGTTAAAATCATTAACACAAAATTTATTTTGTGTTATTCAGTATTGTGCTTCCTAAATGAAGCATAATAAATGGGGAACTGAGGTAAGGATTGGAAAATCCTTAAGTTCCGACTCTTAACATGTATGGTTAAGATTGAGTAAGCCTGAATCCTTAAGGGATAGGTACCTTGTGTATTGTCCTTGTTAGGAAGATGCCACTAAAATATGATTTGCGAATCATACTTTTGGGAAACTTGTGGATTTTCCTCTTGGTTATGAAACTTTATGTTTCAAGTGGATTTTCAAGAGGAAAATGAAGTCGGATGTGACGATAGACAATTACAAGCAAATGTAATTGAAAGGCTAGAGACAAAATGAAGGCCTTGATGATTTCGACACTTAAACTCTAGTGACGAAAATTACTTCCATCATAATGGTACTTGTTATTGCCACGTTGGAAAATTGTGAAGTACGTTAAATGAGTATGGAAATAACTTTATAGATGGAGATATTGAAGAGAGAATCTATATAGGAAAACCTGAGGGTTTCTCGGCTCCTGATGAAAATGGAAGGTGTGTAAATTGGTGAGGTCATTATATGGCTTAAAACAATACAAATGCAATGACATAGAAGATTTGACAATATGATCACCAATGGTTTCAATACCAATGAAGGTGATAATTTATATATGTTAAATACACGGATATTGTTGCCTTATGAAATTTGTAACCTACGTATACATTGATTAGAAGAATTTAAGTGGTTATTAATGAACACTTATGGGTGTGTTTCAGAATTGCAAAATTGCTGAAACAACCAAATGGTCAACCAAGGTGTCGACCATGGATGTGATTGCCTGAATACATGTCTCAGTCTCACAAAGAGAAAAAAAAAAAAAACTGAGAAATTGAATGGGCTTCACTTGATGCACTTGAATTGTTGAAAATATGTCCAACGAACAGGGCATGGATGAAGTCAATAATTATGACTGTGAGATAAAAGACTTGGAGCTGTGGTATGACCAAGCCAAGTTTATAAATTGAATTGTAGAAAGGAACTAAATTTAAAATAAAAAATTGTATGTTCCTGAGGTCTATATGAGTATATACTCAGTGAGGACAAATTTGTTTTGTCTAAAATAAAATAAGGCCATGAGTGGTGGATTATTTAATTCTTGTAATGACATTTGTTAAAGAATGAATAAAATAGTCTTTTCACCTCTATGGTTGAGTCATCCAAATGTATGACATGATAGACCAAGATATATGTTAATTATGGTACTTTATGAAGACTAATTAACATTGACAAGGGTCAAAGTATGTTATATGATGCTTTATGATGCTTTAAAAGTAAGTGGATACGTAATGACATGCTTATTATTTGAAAGCAATAATAAGATGATCAAATCCACTAGAGATATGTTAAATTTCATATTTGACATGAAAAATATGGATATTGCTTATGTGAGCAAGTCAAAGAGACACACGAGTAATATTTGAGTTGTGTTGTCCTAGAAGGATACTGAGATGAAAAATGGATATCTAACACGATAGTCTTTAAGTGTACTAGCGGTTATGTGTTCACACTAAAAGGTGGAACAGTGTTATGGAAATCCTCCAAACGGACCATTATAACTAGATCAATAATGAAGTCTGAGTTTGTGGTACCAGACAAATGTGGGGAAGAAGCACAATGGTTACACTAATATGGAGGATATTCCAAGATTGACAAAACATGTGTCTGCAATTTATTGTAACAGTTAATATGCAATTGGCAGGGCACATAGTAAGATGTACAATAGTAAGTCTAGACACATCCTTCAAGGACATAATACCAATTGACTACTCTCTATTGGAGTTATCTTGATTGACTATGTGAAGTCAAAAGATAATATTGCGGATCTGCTAACCAAATGGTTAACTAGAGAGTTAGTTGATAAATCATCAAGAGGAATGAGACTAAAGCCCATGAAATAAAAATCTTTACAGTGGATACCCAACCTAGCTGACTGGAGATCCCAAGATCTAGGTTCAAAGGGACAACTAAATTGTAGAGATCATATCGGATCACTGTGGGGAGTTTTTCCCAGGTCCATTCCTATGATGAAAAACAGTGATACCCGTAAGGAATGAGGTTAAGCTAAAGCTTTTAATGATTCTTATGCGTCGGGTAAAACCGAGCGGAGTAATGCGGGTTACTCTTAATTAAGAGATCACCTATGTAAGAGAGAAGTGGGGCCGCTTCTAAGAGAATTGTTGGGGCACAATTCTTATCAAACTCTTACAGAACCAGGCACGTGTCCAAGGCCAAAATGGACACAATAGTGAGAACTGTAATGTACCAGGAAGACTCCTGTGTGAGGTATGCTATCAGTTACACAAAATGACGAATAGTTCAAGGACATCGCGTCTACTGTTTAGTCAGTAACATAATCATACTTTCACAAGGGAAGGTTCAAAGGGTAAAACCTACCTATCCTATGCAGGTTTCGACCATAGAAATCTATCACCATGTCTACCGAGTCTTTGGTCGCCAATTTCATTCATGTGGGGAATTGTTGGAAAATGGTGAAAATCACCGTTTATTTTAACCAATTTAATTAGAAGAATTTAAGTGGACGCATTTAATATTCGTTAATGATAAAATGTGAATTCGTATTCTCCGGTATGAGGACTACAAATTCATATAATCATCTTGTTAAATTGGTTATGGTGTGAATAAGAAATTGTCACCCAAAACGTGCTCACTACTTGAATTCTGGAATGTGTAACAACAGAACTCCTTTGAATTTTGTAACAGCAGATTCAATGAGATTAAATACTGTAACGACAGATTTAATGAGATTGAATTCTGTAACTGCCGAATTCATTGTGTAACTGTTGTAACGTATGAAATGGAATTTATTGAGGAAATAGTTATGACATATGAATTAGAATTCATTTCTGAATTCATTACGTAACGGCTATAACTTATGATATGAAATTCATTTCGGAATTCATGGCAATTAAAGTAGTAGCCTCTTTACCCCCTATATAAAGAGCGACCTATTTCATTTGTTCAAAGGATCTTGTATCACCAAAAATATTATCAGACAATCTCCCAAAGTTTTTCTCTCTCGTGTCGTTTCTTCTGGTGATAGATAGAAGGTACAAGTGGTTCGTAGGCTTTCTTGTTGCAGTGCAGCTTCAAGAATTCATTAGTCGTTGTATCCTGGGAGACGAGCGCCAATAGACCTGTTGCACCGGTAGAGGCGGCGTAATTGTCTTAAGGAAAGTGTGTGACACACACGACTCGACTGTTCCTAATCCGTTTTCAAACTCCTTCGGTATTGGTTGAGTATTTCATCATACTTATTTCTGAAATTTTATTTCTAATTTCAAGTTAATATATATTTCAATTTATATTTGCAATATCACACCCAATATATTTTACAACAAGAGCATACGATGAGTCGATGATGATACTTGCAGGTTGTACGGGAGCTAAATATTTTGCTCTGATTTGATGCTACAATAGTTCAAGTGTCTGTGGGTCACCTTCCCTTCACAAATCAAATCTGCTCCAATCCCTTTCTTGTTTTGCTTAGCTTGTTTTTGGTGCTGGGATTTAAACCACTATGAGTTGACCTTGCAATTCTTTTTTCCATAAGATTTATGATGGAGGAGTCGATCTTGCCAAACAATTTATTGAAAAGACATAACGTAAGGAGAAATTAATTAATCTTAAGGTATATATAGTCACGGACTGACTTGGAATGAGGGTCAGTCCATGACACAAGGCGATGCCACTCGGAGGAATCCGAAAGGCTGCAGCATGACGTGGACATCTCTGGGAGAGTCTAGAAGCTTCCAGACATGTCTATGCAGCTCCGGAGGGGCTTGTAGCACTGCACAAGGCAGTGCATGGACAGTCGGGGCTGCGCGAGACGGAGCTGCGCGAGGCAGGGCTGCACGGGGCACTGTGCAGGATAGTGCAGGGCCGTGCAGGGAGGTGCAGCCCTCAGCAGGGCAGCAGCGTGCACGGCTGCGCAACATCGGGGAGGTTCTATAGTGAACCTCGGCGTGTCTAGATCCTTCTAGGACACGCTTGTATTGTCTAGGATATCTCTAGGTGTGTATAGAAGATTCTAGAGAACACTTGTATCTAGCTAGGTCTAGAATTTTCCGAAGGCAGGCACGCTGCCTATATAAAGGTTGTCGGGGCGACATTCGCCAGGCACGGGGAAAACATCATTTTCAGGAATTTTAAGAGTTCTTGTAAAGTTTCCCAAAACTCAATACAACTTCATTTCTCTCATTCTCTAGCATTTCTAACATCTTTGTGAGTGTGTTGGGTCTATTCCGCTGCGTTAGAGGTGAAGGCTGACTTAGGGTACTCAAGGAGGTGAGGAAACTCTAAGGCCGCACGGTGGTTGAAGTGACGAAACACTCATCCCGTGACAATATACCTACTTGTATCATCTCCCCTATTTGTATTATGTATTTTTTGAATAAAATGTAGAGTGGGGCTATTGTCACCCCACAGTCTACTTTGTTCACCCCATAAACTATTGAATTATAGAAATACCAAAACACTCTGATACAAAATTACATTAAAAAATAATAAGTTGTTAAAAATTACAATTTCTGTTTCATTCTTCTTAAAAAAAAAAAACTTATACCAGTATCAGTAATGGAGTTTGAAAGCAACTGCTTAGAGCCTCACGATGAGATAACCGCTTTTTATCGAAACCATATACGTAGAATTAACAGGTCTAACGTTAAGTTCATCTTCCATATGTGATATGTAAAGTAAAAGAGTGTACTTGTACTTTTTGTTGGGATTGTGACTTCAATGTGATCAAACTTTTTTTTTTACGGAGGATTTTGTCTTAATTAAATTTTGTTCATTGATATACTGTCCATGACTCCATTTTGTGTTTACAAATCATTGTTACTTGTAGTAGTTGCACGATCGTATGGAAAAAATAATAATAAAAAAAATGGCATGATATTTTCTTAGTATAGAATATTAAAATAAATCTGAAATAAAAAAGTAGCAAAATGAGTGAACAAAGTAAACTTAAAGTTGAAAAAAAAATAAAAAATTAGGGTGAACAAAGTATTATTGAGAGAGAGTATATGTTAGCTTGTTAGGTATTGAAATAGGGTGAACAAAATAAATCTGAATGAAAAAAAAAATATTAAAATTGGGGTATAAAGAGAATGTTGGGTTTACAAAGTAGACTGTGGGGTGACAATAGCCGCACCCCAAAATGTATTGTGTAGTTTTGTTAATGAGATTTTACGAAGTTACGGGTCCTTATTAAAAGAAATAAAAATAAAAAAAAAAATAAAAAAATGCTATGCTTTTTATTATTATTATTATTTTCAAAAACAAAATGAATAAATTCTGTAAATCCACCCTGGACTCAGCTTCTCTGCTTGAATCTGCTTGAGTTTTTCCCTAAGCATGTCCGGATCAAACTGAGAACTCGCAAAACACCTACATCGGCATGAAACAGCAGTTCTTTACCTTTGTGTTCTTCTATCAAATCCTTGCAATAAACCAAAAGTAAAAATCATTGAACACATATCCACAACACCTCCCTACAACCTCAGATCCAAAGAGCATTTTAAATTCTGTAGTGATTCATGACATCATTACATCATGAACAATAAGAAGCTGTGAGTTTCATTCCTTAGTTTGAAAAGACTTGCCATTTTTCAGATCTTCTCCAAGCGTTCTCATTCCCCAACTTTACTGATTTCTCTCCTTTTAACTCATGATCTCCATCATCACTTCCAAAAAAACTCCAACCAATGATGATTAGAACAAACTCATACAAACCTTATCGATTCATACCCATATACCATATAGAGTAGTGTTTAGGGTTGAGTATCAGACTAGTAGGCTGCCTTGACTCACCGACTTGAAGTCTGGTGACCACTTGATGGCTGTGGTTCAGGCAAATTCAAAGTGTTGAGGATCAGAGTAAAAGGAATGGATCTACTTTTGGTTGCAGAGAAAGTGAGATAAACAAAACCCGAAAATCTCATATTCCTCTGTACAACTTTAGTTTCCAAAAGCTATTATTTTCATCCATTGAATTGTGAGACTTTGACATGGCAGGCCTCGAAAAAGCCAATCAGATCCAAACATACAAAACCCAAACAGAAAAGCTGAGTACAATTCACCCCGGCCACCCTTACTATTGTGTCAGTGAGATTTGAAACAATATACTCAATTACTAATTAACCAACCAAGTCTCTCATTAGATATTGGGGGTGGGACTATCACTATTAAATCTATAGACAATTTTTTTTTTTTTTTGAAATCAAGGATATAGTTCAGATATCACTTTTAAATCACACAACTTGAATCATGATAACTCTCGCATATGGTTTAATTCAGGATATTGCCTAATAGCCAAACGATTTAATGGAAATAAATAAGGAGAGCATAACAAGCTAACAACACGTGCTCAAAACCAAAAATCACTCTTAAACCCGCACACTTTAAATTCACAACTCCCGTCCCTCTTGGATAGTAAAAGAGAGAACATCAGACTCTCTTCCTAAACCATGTGTTCATGAGTTCATCAACACTAAGTTATCCCCCATGTAACAAATACTAGACAAATATGTACTCATGGGTTCGCCTCTAAATCATCCCTTATGCAATACCCGAAGACAGACTAGAGCTCTACTAATCGTGCATGCTAACCTGGCTAAGGCGTGGTTCTCGATATGACTGTTCAACACCACTAAGACACACATTCTCAAAACCAACAAAAAAATTCCAACAATATAATCATTTAGTCACATGCTATATTGAAATCTCTCAAGTAATTCTCCAACAATATTGAATCCGATTTCATAAACATACACACCAATATCACATCAACAATTTATAAAGTTCACATAATTTCATATATCAAAATAAGAACATTCGCTCATGAATAATCCACTATCATTATACATAATTAGTCCATAATTACAAAAAGTTCTTAAAATTGTTTTTACTTACCTATGTACCGTAGACGAATAAGTCCATATGATTTAAAAGAAAAACATATTTTTATAGAAACTTTTTCATTATTTAGTGATAATTGGAACTATTTTAACAACTCAATCTAAACTTAGATCATGTGAGGTTTACTCACCTCAAACTCCCGTTGCGTCTTCTATTATTGCCAAGATGAGGTACAAAACACTCCATGCTAACCACCTAAGCAACCACCAATTTGGCCGGAATCTGCCAAAGTCGCCGCCGTGAAGGGAAGTCCAAACTCAGCCCCTTCCACGTTTTGAATAGGGCTTCAAGGCATGCATGCATCATTGCGTTCAGGAGGAAGAGAGCTTCACGAAGAGGATAATTTCAAGCCGAGTCGCCGTCGAAATCCGATGGAAACCGAGCCGGGTCACCGCCGGGTCGCAAGCGCCCACTGTGGGCTTCGATTCGTGCAATCCGACACAAATTGGCTCAAGCCACCACCACAGGGAGGCTCGCACGGAGGAGAGGAAGAAAATATGATCGGTGCAGGTGTCTGTGACCGCCGGAGCTCGCCGGAAAAGTCGGGTCAGAGTGGAAAGAGGAAGAAGAAAAAAAAGTGTTTTGTGCAATAACAAAACCCTAGATAATTTTTCTATTTATACTTAAATTCCCGAAGCCTGAAATCTTCCGTTGACCATAATTTTTTTATAAGACCTCCAAATTATGCGTGCCGCATATTTACAAACTCGTCTCGCCGAGTGCCCCAACTTTAGTGAAGAAAGTTTTATGAAAAACCCAATTATTAAAAGGTCAACTCCTTGATTCCTTGAATAAAACATTTTTTTAGCAATTAATCATCTACCACTTCCAAGTCACCTCTGAACCCCAAAATCACACTAATGCCAAACTCTACAACCTCTGAAATACATTAGAATATAATAATGAATTTCCGAGGTATTACAGCAGCAATGATTGTTAACCTAAACAATCTGTCTCTAAGAGCAAGCGCCAAACCATCGACCGGAGCTGGCAGCAAAACTCCAATTAGAAAAGGTGGCAAATCATCATCAAAAGCATGTGACTCATCTTTAACCACGCGAGCATCAATCCACTCAGTCAACTGCACAAATTCTTCATTATTATGCGCTTTGGTAACTATAGGATATTTCAACATGGGATACTCAAGTATAGGAGGCAGTGGTGGTTTTTCTGGTAACGATGAGTTTTCTGCTGGAGCATTACAGACATTACAAGTAATGCAATTCTCATACTATTGGTAACGATCACACAGAAAGTGCATGAAAAGCTGCCTCATCACCTCTTAGGTTCAATGAGCAGGCCCTAAGAGTTCTTGAAGGTCTTGAAATTCCACACCGCTTGTTTGAGTTCATGGTGATGGAGCAAACGATCACTTCAGAGAATCGGAAGAACTGGAATATTGGAATAGGCAGTAGTGAAAACGTGGTTATCGTGAAATGATGTCATCCAGTCTCGAGCCTCAGTTCCACATCCTCGGCTTGGGGGTTGCGATTTGGTTATGCGGATCACAGTCTCGAAGCGGTGTTGTTCCTCATCTAATTTTAATTGAAGTGTGTGGGCTTTCTGGGTTATGATTCTGATTCAAAATTACGGAAGTTTCTCTATTCTATGCTCCATCGTTTGATTGAACATTTTGAAAGGTTAATGAGGGGAATCAAGGGTGGTGAGCAGGGAATGGGTGGCGGCTCTTCCTCCCTTTCATGGAGACAGGGAGGAGGAGGAACGGTTGTTGCTGGGTGGCTATGCTATTGCAGTTGCTATTGAGTTTGGAATAACGATTTTGAAATTACCCGAAAACGTTTATAAGGATTACTTTTCATATGTTTCTAACGATCAAGATGTCAATTAATATGTGTAGATTGGATCCCACATTTGATCCTCTAATGTGACTTGAAAAAAAATTACCTCAAGTCCACTATTAGTATTCTAGCCCCATTGCCACATGGATATGGGCATATGACCCTAAAAGGTACCCCACAATTTTTTATTCATACAAATGTTGTTATGAAAGTGTTTGTCCCTCCACAACAAGGGGCTGCTCCTTCCCTAGCTCCGAATCTGGCCCTAACTTGTACACCATCAATCCCGACGTACACCATGGAGTCCATAATTGGGACCCTTTGCAGCTGATTTTGGGTGATTACGAGCACCACACCACGAGCCGACTTCTTTTCTTGGCTCGTTTGCCCGAGCCAAATGTAGCACCAGTTGACACCAACAGTAGCTCCAACTGGTCCGGTTCAATGTGGTTGGCACCATTATCAAAATATATTTGAGATGTTATTTGCCTCGGATTTATCCTCACCCTTAACGCGCCATACCCTTGTGACCTTCATTGGAGAACGATGGAACACACGACTCTCTATTCTTTGGGGAAGAACACCTGTAATTCTGTAAACTTAGGTCGTCGAGTTAGCCCTAAACACCATATCCAGAAGACCTGACTCTTGAGAACTGGATGCTGAAGTTGCTGCCACGTTTGCTTTGGCTGTTGGAAAAATGGGTTAAAAAACTATTTATAAAACTAAATTTAAATGAATTAATTAAAGTGTGATACACTTATAATTAAGGAAATATGAACTTGGATTTGTATTCTCCATAATGAGGACTACAAGATTATGTGTTCATATACCTAATTTGGTTTTGGGGTGAATGAAAAATTGTCATCCAAATATGGCTAGTTGAAATGGGAAAATAAATTTTGTCCCACATTGAAAAAAGGAAAATGGTGAAAGTTTTTATATGGAATCTTCTTTCTATGAGGTATAGTTGTGTAAGCACAAGTTGTACACTCTCGCGCGCAGAGGGTGTGGAAATTCCGGGTTGGAGCACTAAAAACATTCGGATACGAATGCAACTCAATGCAACTCCAATTGGACAACCAATTTGTTATGGCCATCGGGAGACGGCTTAATTGTCTTAAGGAACAGTGTGTATCACAAGATACACACGACTCGACTCTTCCTAATCTGACTTGAAACTTCTTTAATATTGATATATCTAATAGAAAACGAAATTGAAATAACAAAGAAAGGCATCCACTCATCTATACTTTTGGGTCAAGGATCCATAGCCTACAAAATTTGATTTTTCATTCGTTCAAGTTATCCAAACCTCAACAACCTAACTGAATTTCTCAGTTTGAAGTCTAACTTTTTTTTTTTTCTTGGAAACCGATGGATCAGACTATCGGACTATTGAACATTTGGACCGCATATGGGATATCATTTTTTTAGGCAAAATGGAATATTTCCTTATTTTAGAGCACGCCCAGATCTTTTTCAATTTTTCACAAAATCACACATGGCCCCACCCTTACCGTCGACAATGCTGACCATCTCTCACAAAAGTCCAACCTCCAAAGTCAACTCTTCTTCCAGAACTCAAAGACCACGTCCCTGAACCCCACAGTTCAAAAAGCTTCCAATACACCCGCGTCGCACCCGATCCCTCCCTCGCACATCTCCACCCACACGAACAAAAAGCCCAAACCCGAGAAACTGAAAAAAAAAAAAAAAACCAGTCAAACACTTCGGAGAAAAAAACACAGTCCCCGACAAAACTAAAAACCGAACATCATGTACTTGAACAATGGCTACAGCAGCGCCAGCACCAAAAACGGCGTCAATCTAACGTCGTCGTCGTCGTCGTCGTCGTCCTCCGCCGTCACGGGTGGTGGTGCAACGACGTCGTCTTCGGGCTCGCAGCAGACCCAGTCCCTCATAAAGGCCTATTTCAAGACCCCCGAGGGTCGCTACAAGCTCCACTCCGAGAAGACTCGGCCGGCGAATCTGCCCCCCTATTCCTACGCCAAGACAATCTCCCAGGTAATTCTTTTTATTCCTTGGATTTTCAATTTCTTTAAGGTTTCGACTCCAAACACGGCCCTGTCCGGCGCTCTGTTGACTCGGAATTAGTATCAGTGTTTCATCGTCGATATTTTAGGTGACGCTGGCCCACCTCAAGGACAGGCCTAACGGGGCGGCTCCGGGGCCGGTCCCCGGCAACATCGCCAGCGGGAGTGTGCGGCACGCGGCGGCGAGGCTGCTCGGAGTTGGGGCCGGGAATGGGAGCAAGGCGTTGAGTTATTTGAGCGGTGGGAGTAGTAGTAGAGCTAGTAATGGAAGTAGTAGAACCTCTCATTTTGGAGGCCTTGGGTCTTCTAATGGGTATGGGGCCCACTCGTCGCCGAGTTCCAGCCACGGCGGTAAAGGATCGTTCTTAGTGTTCAATGTGGGAGACAGTATCTACATCTGTGACCTTAATTCGCCTGATAAGGTATAATTATTTTTTAGGAGTTTGTGTGTTTTTGTGTTTGAATTGGGAAGTTTGTGTAATTTTGTTTGGGGGAAATTCTGTGTAGGATCCTATTAAAGCTTTGCATTTTAGTAATTCGAATCCGGTGTGTCATGCGTTTGATCCGGAAGCGAAGGATGGGCATGACTTGCTTATTGGATTGAGCTCTGGAGATGGTAAGAGTTTCTTCTGTAGAGTTTTTGTGTGATATGATTCGTTTGGGAAGATGAGGGTTTATTTGTTGACTTGGTTATGATGTGTGTGGTGTTTGTAGTTTATTCAGCGTCTTTGAGGCAGCAATTGCAAGATTCCGGGAAGAAGCTTGTTGGTGCCCTGCATTATAACAAAGAGGGTTGTGTTAATACCAGGCAAGTTTAGTTCTTTCATCTTGTAAGCTTATTGTTGTGCGTTTGTTTAGAGAATTAAGATTGATCAACTATGCGGTAGTTCATTAGTTATAGTTTTGATAGTATTACATACATGAATTGTCGTATTTATGGCACAACGGAGGTAAAAGATTGAAATTTGTTGCAGAAGTGGAGTTGAAGTTTCATGTAACCAGGTTGTGTAGTGTTGTTTTCGTACCGAGATTCAAGCTAGCTTGGATAACTAGTCTTTTCTGGTGTGTATAGGGAACTAATCCAAATTCCTAGCCTTCTCAATTTGAAAACTGACTAGGTGTTTTTAACAGTCGATGTACCAGTATTGCATGGGTTCCCAAAGGCAATGGTACTTTTATTGCCGCTCATGCTGATGGAAACTTGTACGAATATGAGAAGGTGAGTGTTTTGTTAATAATTTTTGGGAGCTGATATCCACACAACATTGTGGTGTTAGAAAATTACTAACCAGACCCCATTTTTTTCTGGTGTGTGATCAGTACTTTTATAGGAAAAGGGTGTGTGAATATCATCACCCTAATTTTACTACATGAACTTAAGTTTTCCTGGTTTTCTTGCTCTACTACTGTACTACATGAACTGAAGTTTATTTAATTTATTTAGGGCAAAGATAGTACCGGTGATACTTCTTTTCCAGTTATAAAGGACCCTACTCTGTTTTCAGTGTATCATGCAAGATCCAGTAAGGTAACATCACTACTTGATCACTACTTACAAATCTAATTTGCATGTCTTAAGTATTTGAATGTTACTTCTTTTTTTTTATTAATAAGGAGGGGGGGGGGGGGGGGGGGGGGGGGATTTTAAAGATGTGTTTAAAGTGGGAAAAGGAAGAGGACAGAGGTCTGGGTGCAAAGAGAGAGAAAGGAGAGAATCGAAAGTTCAGTTTGATATGTTTTGAGTGCACTCCATCTATCATGCATTCTCCAACCAGATTCAGAATCTTCACATAATATTGATTATGCTTAAGTATTTGAATGTTACTTCTTTTTTTTTTATTAATAAGGAGGGGGGTCGATTTTAAAGATGTGTTTAAAGTGGGAAAAGGAAGAGGACAGAGGTCTGGGTGCAAAGATAGAGAAAGGAGAGAATCGAAAGTTCAGTTTGATATGTTTTGAGTGCACTCCATCTATCATGCATTCTCCAACCAGATTCAGAATCTTCACATAATATTGATTATGCTGCTGCCAATTGTAACCAACATTAGTCACATTCTTTTTTGGCTGTTTCTGCAACACTGTAATGTAGTTTTTGCAATTCAGCTAATCACAGTTGGAATGTTTCTTATTCCGTAAAGCTAAATAATATGAATATATGCCTTCTTTATGATGGTGTTTGCATGTTTTATTTGCAGAGTAATCCAATTTCCAGATGGCATATATGTGAAGGTTCAATAAACAGCATTGTTTACTCTCCGGATGGGACGTATTTGGCGACAGTTGGTAGAGATGGTAGTTGTCAAACTGTTAGCATTGTGATGTTTTTGTTAAGTGTAGATGTTAGTTGGTGCTGATGTAAGTTGTTATATGTAGGGTACTTGCGAGTTTTTGACTACTCAAAAGAACAACTAATAGGTGGTGGAAAGAGTTATTACGGTTCTCTTCTATGTTGTGCTTGGAGGTAAAAAGTTTAATAAATTCTTGTCCTCCATTGCTATATGCCTAAATCATGGTTAAGCCTTGCATGTCACGCATTATATTTATACTGCTTGTCTTCATAGTAGATGTTTATGTGTTTCCTTTCAGTCCGGATGGAAAATATGTTTTGACTGGAGGGGAAGATGATCTTGTGACAGTATGGAGCATGGAAGATAGGAAGGTTGTAGCCTGGGGTGAAGGACATAACTCCTGGGTACAGTTTCATTGGAACTATATGAGTATGTTAAGTTTTGATTTAGCATATTTGAAGGACATTTTACACCTTTGCGCTTTAATGTGTGCAGGTTAGTGGTGTGGCTTTTGACTTGCATTGGTCATCACCAACTTCAGATGGCACAGAAGAAAATCTTGTTTATCGTTTTGGCTCTGTTGGTCAGGTATGTACTTTTCCCCAAACCCCCCCTCCCCCACCCCCCGCGCGAAGAAATCAAACCATTCAAGGGGTTCTTTTAATTAGCCTTCTGGATGTCAACTACCTTCAGTCTTCCACACACCTAAGCGGCTTATTCTATTAATTTCTCTTGCTGATGATCTCAAGATAGCTTGAATTGTTTTGTGGAAGAAAGTATATGACTGTTTCATGATTTACTCTTAAAGTATTACAGAACTGTCCATGCAATATTGTGTTACATTTTGCTACTTCCTTACTTATATGAGTTTTCACAGGACACAAAACTACTCCTCTGGGACCTCTCCATGGATGAGATCGTAGTGCCACTTCGCCGGTGTTCAGTTGGTGGGTCTCCAACATTCAGCACTGGTAGCCAGTCATCCCATTGGGACAGCAGTTACCCGGTTGGCACTCTCCAACCTGCTCCAAGCATGCGGGATGTTCCCAAGCTCTCCCCACTAGTGGCTCACTGCGTTCATACCGAGCCCTTATCTAGCTTAGCTTTTACCCAGGAAGCTGTTCTTACTGCGTCTTGGGAAGGGCATGTGAAAATTTGGATGAGACCAGGCGAACCTGAAAGTAAATCCACCAACTTAGAAGCTCTTCCAGGTGCTAGTTCGAGGGACCAACTACCACCGACTGGAAAAGGTTACTCCGAATCATCAAGGGGTTACCCTTTGCCTGAAAGTAAATCAAACACTTCACAAGCTCTTCTAGGTACTAGTTCAAAGGAGCAACAGCCATTGACAGGCAAAGGCGGTGCCTTTAATTATAAAGACTTCTCAAAAAGCAATCGATACCTTCCGTAGAGCTGAATCGCAGTGTGGACCTGTAATTACGGCACTTCAACTCACTTATTTCCTTCAGATTGTGATATGTATGCATGCCAGGTCAGAGTTGTTTCAGTTGATGACTATGCACATAGGTATTTATCTAGCTCAATGGTAACAACTGTAGAGAGTGAGAGAGATGCACATGTTATAACTGTAGTAACCATATACATATGGGAACTGGTGGGAGTGTTCTAGGAACTTTTAAGGGGTAGGTTTACAACTTACAACTCACATATTTTCGGTTTATTGTGACTGAGAAAATTGTCTATATGACACAAGGAAAGTACATGCATAAGAACAAGGGGCTATTATTTTGTGCCTTCAGGGCCAAAATATTTTCAAATCCATTTCTGAGAATCAGTTTTTGTGTAGTGTTCACTATGCTGTTAATGTTCTTTGAAGTATTATTGATTGATTTTAAAATGAGAGGAACAATGGTGTGAAATCCAGTTGTATTACTATTATTTCATTGAAATAGAATAATTTGGATTGCAAGGCCTTTCTGAGAGCGAGTTCTAGAAGTTGGAGACGAGACATTGGAGGAAACCAAACAAGTTGTGTTGCTCTGCGAATTTGTTTGGTACCCACCAACTCTTGCATACAACTTCAAAATGGAGGAACAACTAGGGACTTTCAACTTTTGGTATTTGGGAGTTCTAAATATGCGTTAAGTCAGAGATAAGCAACCGGAGGAAACTAAACAAATTACTTCCCACATCCAAGGTAAATATGTTTAGTTTCCTCCGACTCTTACGACTTCTAAATGCCTATGAATCTCTAAATTAATTCAAGTTTAAAAGCCGGAAATAAGATATTGGAGAAAACTAAACAAATTACTCTTATATAAGATATAATCTTTTTTAGCTTCCTCCAACTCTTATTTACGACTTCTAAATTCTAATCAACCTTAGCTACAAATTTAACTTTAAATACCATAAATAAGATATTAGAGAAAATTAAACAAAATACATTTATCCAAAGGTGTAATTTTGTTTAGTTTCCTCTACTTCTTACATACGGTTTCTAAACTTCTTTAGGATAAGTTTCTCGGTGTAATATTTTAGATGCCGAAGGTGAGATATTGGAGGAAATTAAATTATTTTCATTTAAAATAAATTTTGTTTAATTCCCTCCAATTCTCAAATAAAAACTTCAAAGAAAAATTTAAGAGTTTTAGTTTAGATGTTGGAGATGAGATATTGGAGGAAACTAAACAAATTACTCTCTTTCCAAAGGTTAACTTTGATTAGTCTCCTCCAATTCTCACATACAACTTCTAAATAGAGGAATTAATATTTAGGAATTTCAATTTAG
This sequence comes from Potentilla sterilis, assembly GCA_963682095.1. Classification (NCBI taxonomy): domain Eukaryota; kingdom Viridiplantae; phylum Streptophyta; class Magnoliopsida; order Rosales; family Rosaceae; genus Potentilla; species Potentilla sterilis. The sequence goes on along the minus strand of OY821755.1, from coordinate 49,986,062 downwards.
ATGTTGGAGATGAGATATTGAAAGAAACTAAACAAATTACTACCCCATTTGGTGGTTTTGTTTAATTTCCTCCAATTCTCACCTACAGCTTCTAAAAGACAGAGAATTGCTTTGTTTTGGGGATGATGCTGAAGACTGAAGAACCACCATATATTTATAAGCAAGCTCAGTACTCATTTAGAGGCTCACATGTTTTTTTCATGCATTTGGTGCCTTTGACTGGTACAGCTTGGATAGAATTATTCTGTACATGTATCTCGAATAAAACTTCAGTCTTTTTTAACCATCAACCATCCAATTCTCGTTTTATTTGGGAAGAAAAGAATCATAATCTTTTCATGTTCAATTAGGTTTTGAAACTCCTTAGCATAAGGGGCTAAAGCTACTTCAATCTGACAAATCTAATTTTTATAGTCTAATCGAATATGAAGTGATTCATCAAAGTTGAGAACCCAAATTGGCAAATTCACTGCAAATTTCAAAACTGGACGATTCAAATTTGTTTAAAGAGTTAAAGATTAAACAGGAAGGACTAACTACTGATATATTGCACCATAATATTACAAAACCATCTAAAAACGATGTGAAATAGGAAAATACGAGAAAAAACTGGAAAATCCGTCTAGCTCCCGTCTAGCACCTTCAAATACCCGTCTAGACTCCGCCTAGCTCTCGTCTAGCACCTTTTAATGCCAGCTTAGAGTCCGCCTAGCTCCCGCGTAGCGCATTTAGCTTCCTGCCTAGAGTATGCCTAGCCTACCTAGCGTCGTTTAGTTCTCGCCTAGCGCTACGGCATATCTAGGTATAGCTCCAAGTTATTGGGTTGCATTTTCAGAATCATACCAGCTTTTGGCATGGTTTTAACACTTACATTGTTCTAAGTGCCATCACAAAAGTAGGGTCAAACATCTAATTTCTCATCGGTTCAATAAAAAATTAGTGATAATATCGACTTTAAACGATAATACAAGGGCCTCCTTGCAAATTGCGAAAAAATGACTGCCATACTACAATTTTAAAAGATATGATTTTTTGCTCTAACCTTATAGTATATAGTATATAGAGTAATGTATAAGATACACTACTTTGCTGATCGAACTCAGGAGGCAACTTTTGACAAAGTCATTATTAGCGAGATCATCTCTCCCTCACTGACTCAATCATAAGCATGATTATCTCCCCTGTGTTCAGCACTAATCCCATAACAGTTGCTAAGATTTGTGGAGAAATGTATTTCCATTGATTGACTTTGATACAAAATGTTCATATATATATATAGCAGCTGCTACTCTAGAGTATCTAGATATGGAATACAGTAATTACAATTGATTACAGATGGAATACAGTAATTACAATTGATTACAGAATATTCTATTAGTAATTAGGATGGAAGAAGTTTAGGAGAATCATGTTTGATAGGAATGCTGTCATGCTTGATTGTAGCAGCCGAGAGTTTAGGAGGATCATATGGGATATTGTCATGCTTGATTGTTGTAGCCGAGTGATTTGTGTCTCCCCCCCCCCTCCCCCCCCAAAAAAACTTGGGGGTCCTGGACGAACAAGTTTGCCGGAGAGAAGGTGATGTCGGTTTTTATGAAGAGGCTTTGTGAAAAGATCAGTTGGCTGATCAACGGATGGAATACAGCAGACCCTATGACTTCCAATTGCAACCTTCTCCCTCATAGAATGATAATCAAGTTTGATGTGCTTTGTGCGTGCATGAAACACAGGGTTAGAAGCCATGTATGTGATGCTGAGATTGTCACAGAATAACTGATCTGGAAATTGAATCTGTGCACCAAGTTCATATAAAAGATAGTCTAACCAGGTGGTTTCAGCACTAGCGTGCGCAAGAGAGCGGTATTACGACTCGGCACTGAAACGGGCAATAGTATGCTGCTTTTTAGAGCACCATGAGACCAAGTTTGACCCGAGATAGATGAGATAGCCGGATGTCGAACTGCGAGAGTCAGGGCAGCCAGCCCAGTCAGCGTCCGAATAGGCCATAAGGGAGACAGGTTGATGTTGGGGCGAAAAGAAAAGACCATGCGTCAAAGTGCCTTTGATGTAGCGTAGAATTCGCTTAACGGCGATAACATGAGGATCACGCGGCTGACTGATATATTGAGAGACAGAGTTAACCGCAAAGGCAACATCCGGCCGAGTGATAGTGAGATACTGTAAAGTACCCACCATTTCGCGGAATACTTTAGGATTGGAAAGCAAGGGGCCATCATGAGCAGTGAGTAAAGACTTGTCCGACATAGAAGTGCTAACCGGTTTATTGAGCAAAAGGTCATGCTTCAAAAGAAGATCATAAGCATACTTAAGCTGATTGATATGAAGCCCATTAGAATGGGATATTGTCATGCTTGATTGTTGCAGCCGAGTAATTTGTGTCAATAATTTGGTTCTTTGTAATTAGAGACTTTATTACAGATGATATTTTCCTGTAATAGTCGATCATGTATAGCTATATAATCTGTATATTGTAAGAGCATCTTCAGCAATGCTAGCCATTTTTTAGTTAAATTTTAGTTAATATAGTTAAAAAGTCATTTTGGCTAGCCACTTTAGAAATACGTCTGTATCTGTAACAGCATAGCAGTAAGCTTAACTTCGGAGTTCACATCCCCTTCGAAGCCATTGAGCCTCCAAAACGCGTCCTTATGTATTGAGCTAACCCTGCACATATAAGCACAGCATCCACTCTCCCCCGGACGATGTGGGATGCGTGACCTACCTACCTGCTAGCTTCTCTAGCCAGGTCAGGTCGGGTCATCACAATCCACCCCCTTAGGGTCCGACGTCCGCGTCGGCACACTTCTGGCCGGGGACAGGCTCTGATACCAATTGTAACAGCCCAGCCCATACACATCATGACAGGACCCGCCCCGGATTTCACCCTGAAATCCGGATAAGGTCCTGCGGGGACCACCTTAAGACTAACTCTATCGATAAATCGATAAAGTCAATCTTAGGATGGACAACCCTAAGACCTGCAACAACCAAAAACACTTTTAAATCCAGATTCATCCTCAACACCTGGAGCCACCTGCTCCCCAAATCACAACAACTGCCACAAATAAATACAATTATTTAACTCAACTGGCTCACAGGTAATCAGAGCAATCTAATACAATGAACTGGAATTACAAAACAAGAAATAGAATATAAAAATAAAAGAGTAAGGGATCACAGATCCTACCTAGCGGAAGCAACAAGGATGACAGCTATGCCTCGACTTCGAGTACTCTTGACCTCTGACTACTACTCTGCACACTGGGCGATTTAAATCGAAGGGCCCAGGGGAAAGTAATTTAAAAAAACGTTAGAGTGAGTGGATAAAAATAATATAATTTAATATAGTACTTTAAATGAAAGTATTATATTACTTTCCCAGAGTTTTAGAAATAAAACCACAGTGCATGCATTATAAATAAAACGTCCCACGTTTTAAGAAAATCATATTTAAAAATCATCAGTCCCGCTGATATAAAATCAAATAAATAAATAATTATTCTTTTTATATGTATTCAAAACAATATACTTTTGAAAACTATTTGTGATGTTTCTCTACCAATCCCATTGGTCGCATAAAAACCCCAGCCCCGCTGGTTCGGGAATTTATTAAAATCAGAAAGTCTCCTAGAGAAATGTTCCCGAAAACCAGATAATATAAAAAAAATCAAGACCAATCCCATTGGTCACATAATAAGATAGGGGAACGTCATTACCACCATATAATAGTAGCCTGCAAGACTAAGGGTCAGAGCCTCCAAGACTCTCTATAGCGTTCCATGCTAAACCTCTACACCACACTCCGTCGACCACCGAGCGTGAATCTGACCTATATGGTCAAGTCGTCACCTCGCGTGGGATGAGGTTAATAAGCTAGCTAGCATCAATATATATCTGGACCCTGATATGGTGAAAATCCGAAAACAAAACCGAAAATACGCTTCCCCTTATATATAAATCCGTACAGTCCCCGACCGTACATCTGAGGCTTATCTATACATATATAATCAAATAGAATCATAGCCTCGAAAGAATATATAAATATAAATCCGACATGTCCCCATGTCGTAAAAATAATATCAATAAGAAAATATAATGTCGACATGTCTCACATGTCAAAATCATAAATAATGAAATAATAAAATCCCGGGAAATCTTATTTCAGGTCTTTACCTTTAAATACACATATGTTTATTCAACATAATCCAGATATGAATAATTAAAACATACTATTTCCGGAAACCTAGTTTCCGGATAAAATCTCGTACTACTAAAATAGTAGTAAAAACATAAACCCCAAAACCATATATTTCTTTAAATATCATTTCATTTTAACTATATGAATTCTCTTGCTTCTCAAATCATTTATTTAAAATAAACTTCATTTCATTAAAACAATTATGCATGCATTTATTTAAAATAAAAATCCACTCACAGTACTGCCGAGCGTGCCGCTAATCTGATCTCTCGTCCCGTCGAATAACCTCTCGACCTGACTCGAATTAGTTCGATTCCTTCCTTGGGCTTGTTGTACACGTCGATATCTTCAATTCCCCCCAAAAATTGGACCGAACCATGGCCGGAGGAGGGAGTTCCGTCCGATCGGGGGCGATCGGTCTCGGGCGTCGTAAGGGCAAACGGCGGCGTTTCACGCCGCGCCGCTGCCACAGAGAAGACGAGGAGGAGGAGGCAGTCTGAACGGGACCGGTGCGCCGGCCCAGTTCGACCGGACGACGGAGCTAGGTGGAGGTCGGTGCTGGGTCGGGGGAGAGGAGAGAGAAAGGAGAGAGAAGAAAAAAAGAAAGAAAAGAAAAGAAAAGGAAAAAGAGAAAAATGGGGGATTTTCCCTTTCGGGAAATTTTCCTCCCGCTATTTATACTCGTCCAAAATCGGACAATTTCCGATTTTACATCATAACTTTTTCATACAAACTCCAAATTGAGTATGTTACGTGTCCACGAACTCGTTTCAACGTCTTCTACCTCGTCATAAAATAAAATCCTCGGTCGGGACAACTTATTTAAAAGTCAACCTTTAGAACTTTCGAATCGTAAAAACAATTCCCGAGGAGTAAAAGTAAAAGTAACACAGTCAAAATGTAACTCTAGGTTTGGGATGTTACACATCAAAACCATGATTGTACATATATATTTAGTATTTCTCTAGCCAACAAGAGCGGAGGTGTTGACAATGTGCACATTACTTATGACGTGATCATATAAAGTGGCGCGATCATTGAGCTTAGGTAGCTCGGGCTAAACAAAGCCAAGACATAGCTAACAGGTTTGCAGTGGCATTCCTATTATTAACTTAGTGAACAGGTTTGCAGAGGCATCGTCATATGATATATAAATTGTGGGATGCAGTGACGTCTTAAAACAACTTATGAGCTGGCAATGACAACTTGACATTTTCAGTGATTTCTTTGATCATTGTATTGATCATGTTTCATGTGGGTGATTTGGTTATTGTGTTCTTGGTGCATTGTTGTGAGATGTTTGTTGCATGGCAATGTGTACCTGTGTGGTGTCATTTGTTGTTGTGATTTATTGAATCTTGTTAGTGTGATCATTGAGTTCAGTATTGTGTATTGTCTTTGACTTTTGAGTCACTCACTGAGCCTATTTTGCTCATACCTCAGTGTGATTTGTGTTTGCAGATTTCGTGGTAGTAAGGGTGGTGGCTCTGAAACTTTAGTTGAACTTGTTTTCCTTTTATTATATTTTTTTACGGTACTTGTAAATAAAATTTTGTCCAGTTTCATTTGATTTGAGCTAAATCTATGCTCATTTGATTTTAGTTATTATAAAATTTATTTACCTTCTTCTACCTTTCTCTTGTGGTATTTGTGGAAAAGCTTGAGATCCCATATTTAATTTTGGGATCGGGGCGTGACAATATCAGTTCTCTTTATTTTAGCTTTACTGAAATTAAAATATTCATTAAATAAATAAAAAGTATTTTAAATGTATATATAAATTATATATAATTACATATATGAAATGTATTAAATTTAAATGTTTTAGCTTTTAGCTATCACGCTCTCCAAATTTGGCTAGCGAGATAGCTAAAAGTTAACATAGAGTTGTAATAGAGAGTCTGATATAGCTGCTATTTTTCGTAAAAAAACTAAATATCCTCTCCAAAATAGCTAAGGAGTTATAATAGAGAGTCTGCTAAGAGCAACTTTAGCAATGCTAGCCATTTTTTTGTCAAATTTTAACCAAAATAGCTAAAATGTCATTTTGGCTAGTTAGTTTAGAAATATGTCTATATCAGTTCTCTCTATTTTAACTACTTTGAACTTATATTACTAATTAATTTTTTTTAAATTACCTTAAATATAGTTATATATTACATAGAATCATCTAAAAGGAATGTATTAAATTATAAAGAGTCTCATCTCGCTCTCTATATTTAGGAGCGAGAGATAGCTAAGAGTTAAAATGGCTAGCCACTTAAGAGTCTGTTGAAACTCTTAATTTTGATAAAAAACTAAACAAACTCCCTAAAATACCTGAAAAGTCTAAATAGAGAGTCTGCTAAAAATGCTATAAATATGCTCTAATATGATTGTATCAAAGAAAATATCAATTCTACAGTCATAGCAATGTGGCTAGTCAATTGGGGTTTGCCAGTGTAGTTCAAGCTCTCTGTTTGTGGCTCTGCCTCGATTTGTGAAAGACCAGGCATACATGACAAAGCAAACATGAGAACAACTATTAGTGGTCTCAGGAAAAACACCAAACATTGCCCCATGAAACTCTCTTGGCAGGTCAATTGGGTTTCACCCCAGTGTAGTTGAAGCTCTCTGTTTGTGACTGATTATGCCTGGATTTTAAAGACTAGGCATACATGACAAAGCAAACATGAAAACAACTACATAGTGGTCTCTGGAAAAACACCAACCACGGACAAAAGAGAAATGAGCTAGCTGGTTCCACAATCAACCGCCTACAATTACCCATCGACTGCTCTTCCACCAGCATCTCCTATGATCCATCTAATTGAAAACATCCGAAAAACGAACTTTCTGTCATACAGCAAATTTTGATCATCCAACAAAAAGCATGTCTGATTCTATCAAGGCTATGAACTTGCAAGCTTTTGCATTTGGATGTGTGTACAACAAATGCATACAATACGCAGGTGAAAATTTTCAACTTGTCTGTAGTCTTCAGTCCCCACTCATCATGTTCTGCAATTCCTAGTAATTCTTCCTTCTTCCAGCTTTTATTTTCTCAGGAACAAAATCTACATTATATAGATAATCGGTCGTGCATCACAAAGCGTGAACTAATTAAGACGGTTAATTATCGTATATGGGTTTCATGAGCAGCTGTCAGTGGAAGAATAAAAGATACCAGAAAGAAACTCGTACCTCTTCTATTTGCAAACGACTCAGAAAAACACATGTTTTGAAAGAATTTATTAACATAACTTGCAAGATTCACATCACCATTTAGCAATCCTGACTCAGGAGAATCCATTCTAGTACTCTGAGATGAGAACTGAGATATTAGTAAGTTCTGGACGTTGATATATAAGAAGGAAATGTTTGGATAAGAGCTTTGCTTTAAGTGGAGATCTAGACTTGGAGATATAGAATGGTGCTTATTGGTGCATAGTAAATTTCATTTTCTCTTAAGGGAAACAAATGCAAGAGCTAGCTATACTCTTGTATACAATTCAACGTTGTTATTTTTCAAGTCCAATAAATAAACTAATCAGTACTTTCATTCCCTTTTAAATGCGAAAGAGATCTAACTCCATTAGATAATACACAGACAAATGGCGTCCAAAATGCTAGTTCATTTTCAAACACTACCAATAATCCAATATTTAGAGCACAAAGAACCAATACTAACATAACACTCCCTCCATTACAAATCCAACATATTGCATGTGTCTATGACTTATTGTCTTTGCGTGTTTTGCTTCTACGAGTCTTTACAGTACACAAGGCTATTCTTACTGCATCTAGGGAAGGGCATGTAAAAATTTAAAACCAGGGAACCACGATAGTAAATCCACCAACTCAAAAGCGTGCTAGTTACTACCAACGCCAGGAAAAGGTTGCTCAGAATCATCGAGGGGTTACGCATTGCCTGACTGTAAATCAAACTCACAAGCTCTTCTGTGTGCTAGTTCAAAGGAGCAACAGCCATCGACAGGCAAAGCTGGTGCCTTCTGTAGGGCTGAATCGCAGTTTGAGCAACCTGTAGTTACGGCACTTCAGCTCACTTGTTTTCTTCGGATTGTGATATGCATGAATACCACATAGGTATTAATCTAGTAGAGAGTGAGAGAGAGATGAACATGTTATAATTGTAGTAACCATGCAAGTTAAAACTCATATTGTTCGGTTAATGGTGACTGAGAAAGTTATCAATATATATGACAAAAGGAAAATACATGCATAAGCATAAGATGTCATTATTGTGTGCCTGCAGGGCCAAAATATGTTAAAATTCATGAGGTCGAATCTGTTTATATGTGGTTCACTACTTCACTACTGCTGTTATTTTTCTTTTAGGAATTATTGACTGATCATAAAATGAGAGGAACAATGGTGTGAGTACTGTGATATCCAATTGTATTGTAATACTATACAAGCACTCAAATAGAGTACTTGATATTAGATTGCACGGCCTTTCTGAGAGTGAATTCTAGATGTTTGAGATGAGACATTGGAGGGGGAACCAAACAAGTTCTGGTACTCTGCCAATTTATTTGGTACCCATGCCACCGATTCTTGCATACAAGTTTGACATGGAGGAACAAAAGTGGGATTCAACCTTTGCTACTTTTAAATGAGCATGAAATCGGATATAAGCTATTGAAGGAAACTAATTATATTACTCATGACTTTCAAATGCGTAAGAATCTCTCACCGTAATTTAACTTTAAATGCCGGAAATAAGATTATGGAGGAAACTAATCAAATTATTCTTATCCAAAGGTATAATTTTGATTAATTTCCCCCAAATCTTACTTACGATTTCCAAAATGTCTATGAAACCATGAATACAAAGTTAACTTTAGATACCGGATATGAATGAACCGGAGAAACTAAGCAAATTACTTTTAACTAAAGATATAACTTTGGTTAGTTTCCTCCAATTCCTACATACGGTTTTTAAGAGATGAAGGTACTCAATGTATTATTTTAGATGCCGGAGGTGAGATATTGGAGGAAATTAAACAAAATACTACTCACTTCATAGTTTATACTAATTTTATTTAATTTCCTCCAATTCTCACATACGACTTAAAAAGAGAATCTTTAAGAGTTTTAGTTTAGATGTCGAAGATAAGATATTGGAGGAAACTAAACAAATTATTTCCAAAGATTTTAGTCTCCTCTAATTCTCACATACAACTTCTAAATGGAGGAATAATTGAGAATTTCAATTTAGATTTTGGAGATGAGATATTGGAAGACTCTAAACAAAAAAAATTACATTCAAAGGTGATATTGTTTAGTTCCCTCCAATTCTCACCTACAGCTTCTAAAAGACAGATGGTGCTGGTGTGAAGGTGGGATGGCTTTGTTTTGTGGAAGATGCTGAAGACTGAGGAGGTTCCTCAGTATTTATAAGCAAGCTCAGATCTGAAAGAGTGGCTCGAGTTTCATTCATGTATTTTGTTCAAGAATTTGACACTACTAATTTATGCACAGGTGTCTGGTTTACAAGTTTCAGCCTTCCCTGAACCATCAACCATCAACCATCCAATTCTCGTTTTATGTGGGGAAAAAGTAGGTAAAATCGAACATGTTCAATCAGGGTATGAAACTCCTTGACATCTAGGGACTCAAGCTAATTGAATCAGATACACTTGTGCTTACTGTCTCATCGAATAGGAAGTAAAATATGTCAAATTCTTGAACCCATTTTACTGCAAATTCTCAAATGGATGATTCGATTTATTTATCGATTCGGAATTGAATATAGATCAAACAATAAGAGCTAAGTGGCTAACCACTGATTTACTACATAATATTACAGAACCATCTAAAACGATATGCAATAGGAAAATATAGAATACACTACTTAGCTAATCAAACTCGGGACGACTAACATTAACCAATGGCAGGCTAGTATTGGGTTTCACCCCAGTGTAGTTGAAGCTCTCTGTTTGTGATTATGCCTGGATTATAAAGACTAGGCATACATGACAAAGCAAAACATGAAAACAACTACATTGCTCTCTGGAAAAACGCCACCCATGGCCTCAAGAAATGGAAACCAGAGACTGCAGAAGAGAAATGAACTGGTTCCACAATCAACCACCTATAATTACCCATCGACTGCTCTTACACAAGCATCTGCTATGATCCATCTAACTGAAAACATCCTAAAACCGAGCTTTTTGATCTTCCAACCAAAACCATGCCTCATTCAATGCTATGAAACTACAAGCTTAATGCATTTGGATGTGTGTACAACAAATGCATACAATACACAGGTGAAAATTTTCAACCAGTCAGTAGTCTCCATTTATCATGTTCTAGAACTCCTAGCTTGTTCCTTCTTGCAATTGTTTTCTCTTTGCCAATGCCTCCCCGGCTTTTATCTTCTCAGGAACAAAATCTACATACGTAGTTGGTCATGCATCAGACAGAATAAATTACGGCAGGGTAAATATAATATACGAGATACATGCATTAGTCAGTGTAAAAATCAAAGATACCTGAAAGAAACTCATATCTCTTCTGTTTGCAAACGACTGAAGCTGAAACAGGAAGAAAACACATTATATGACAGAAGTTAACACAACTTGCAATATTCAAATTAGAGCTCTAGAAAAGTAATAAATTGACATCACTAGAAAGTAGTAACAAATATTGTGAGAAAATCCAGTCTAATACTCTGAGACGAGAACTGAGCTATTAGTAAGTTCTGGACGTTATTACTTTAGAATGAAAGTTATAGTAAGAGCTGAGGGAAACAAAGAGCTAACAAAGATTTAGTACTGATATGGTCTGCCAAATATTTCCCTGTGAGACTTAGATATATAGAATGGTGCACAGTAGGTTTCATTTTTCTCATAAGGGAAACAAATGCAAGAGCTATACTCTTGTATACAATTCAACTATTTGAACCTGATGATACAAATATCTAGTCAGAGGTCATTTCGAAATCCAATAAACTGGAGAGTTCCTATTCTGGACACTGTCAGATCAAATCTAACTCCATTAGATAATACACAAAGAAAATGAGTCTAAAATGGCAGTTCATTTTCAACATCAACAATAATCCAATATTCAGATATACCAACAGGATCTTTTCATTTCAAAAGGGAATTACAAAGTAAGGTGCCTTCAATTACTAGCTGATTATGCAGACTTCAGATTTCCTGAAACAAAGCTTTAAACCATGTGCAACTCTTCTATGAACGAATTTACTCAGGACAAGGGAATACATTGTAAGGCCTAAACCCCTTTTCAGTTTCTAGCTGATGCAAACTTGAATTCTTTATAAAACAAACCCTTGAACCATTGGTAACTGTTCTATAATTGAAAGTCTTTACAATGAACCAAGACCACTACGATACAAAATCAATAGTATGAAGGACTAATACTAACAAATACTCCATCTGCAAACCATAGTTTGAAAGTACCAATACTAACAGATACTTCTTTACAAACCATAGACCTAAAAGCGATGCCACTTGCTCCAAATGCTCAGTACATGTGAAAATGCAACCACCCTTCACAATGGTACATACGTCCAAACATAACAGAAGTAAAATTCAAAGACAACTTACATAAGTGCTTGTAAGCAAGAGCCTTCTTGCGATCCTTAACACAAGATTTATGTGCATCTTCAGAAAACTTCTCCAGAAACTTCTCCTGCAACAAAAAAAAAACATCAAACCCAATTAAAAAAACCAAACCAAAAACAAAACATTAGAAAAAACAAGACAAACAATCAGAACCTAAATCCTTAAACTGAGAGGCGGAACATACGGTGGCTATGTTGACGAGAAAAATGGCGTCGGAGTTAATGCGCAAGTCGGAATCTTCAGCCTTGATAATCCTCTTAACTCGCTCCATCGGAAAAGTATAAGACTTGACATCCTCTTTCTCTTCCACCTCTTCCTCCTTGACTCGCTTTCCGTTCTGCTTCGATTTCGGGGTGGGTGTTTTCGTACTTTTGCTCCCATTTTGCTCTCTGCTCGTCGGAGATTTCGCAGCCGCAGCAGTGCCATTGCTGGTTGTCTTCTTTTTGATTTTGTTGTCGTCTTTTATTTTGGTGCTGCCGGGTTTGCTGGTTTTGGTGGTTGGCTTCTTGGTTTTCTTTAGGGGAATGGCTTTCTCGGGGGTCGCCATTGTTTGGGAGCTGAAGCGGAGCTGACGGCGGTTTTGAGATCGACAGGTTGGGCTGAGAAATATTGGGCTTATAATAATACAGACGACCAATACTTTATATGATTCTAGCACACCCAACTTGGGTTTCTCGTTTTTGTGGTTAGGCCTCTTTTGAATCTTTACTTGTTTAGGGAATTTCTACATCAATTGATCGATTATATTCAAGAGAAATTTAGAAAAATAGCTATGTTTTAGACTTAAAATTAATTTTTAACTAGATTTTTTTAACTCATTGAAAAGTAACCATATGCAAGAACAAAAAGTCTTTATTACCCTTAATATAGGCTGCTCACTTTTTTATTTCTTTTCCAACAAAAAGTCTTGCAAGTTGTATTATGTTTTGATGATTTTAGGGTTTCATTTAGGGTTCGTCAAGAATTCTTGCACCATGCATCAATACTTCTCTCGCCTTCTTGTTATGGGTAATTGAAAACTTGTGAAGATCTGATTACTAGTCAAATAAGGAGTGAAACTATCAAATTATTATTCAAAACGCACCATTCTTTGTCTCTCTCTCTCCAAAACCCTAATTGCGTAGTCTGCAATCGATCTTGGAATTGCGAACAGTAACCTTCCCCAGCGGATCATCAAGGTTCGCTCCCTCTCTTAATTTTCCCTCCGATCACTCTCAAAACTTGACTAGCCTCGTTGGATATTGTGATGACGAATTCAACAAAGAGCTTGTTTATTATGAGTACATGGCCAATGGAAACTTACAAGCATATCTCTCAAGCAACTTGCAGGCTTCCATTGACAATCAAGTCTTCTGCTAAAATATTCTAGCTTGCATCACGATATGATTGAAGTCAACTTTTATGACTCAAAAACTAACAGTATATGACACGTTTTATACTATAATGAATGTAGACAAGATTGCAGATGTCTTGATTTAGGAAGGAAGACTTCATATAGTAACAGAAGTTGCACAATGTTTGAAACTGACTGATTTACATAATCCTTTGCTGACTAGCATCTCCGATCTTTTGTTCTTGATTTATGGAATGTCCCCTATATTATTTTGTTGGTTTAATATCTTAGAAAATCTCTTTATGAGAAAGTTGTGTGTGGATTCAATGTGTGGTTCAGTTTAAGGAGTCCCCATATATATAGTTTGCCGGTTTAATATCCTAAAAAAATTACGTGTAACTATGCCCTATGGTTTGCTTGTCTAGACTTCATCTAGTCATGTTGTTTACATGTTTGGAAATTTGATTTTGTTTGATATATATCCTTGCTTCTGTCTAGTCCATGAGATACAACAACTGTGTAATTGTATTTCAGCTAAATGTTGTATTGTCATGGTCACTTTCTCATTGTTTTCTTGCAGAGAATGAGTCAGTTCATGATCATCGTGTTTTATGGTGGGAAGTGGGATAACTCCCCGATATACTGGTGACCAATTGAAATCAATGATAGTCTCAAACCATGTTACCTACCAAGAACGTGTGAAAGAATTATATCATCGAATCGGTATTAGTTCGGATCAGTGTGGAATGATCCACACACCTTTTAGTGCAACCCAACAAGATTCCATTATACATTACTCTGGAACGCAGCTTATTAAGATCTGTAAGTGGCAATATCCAAGGCATGAACTATATACCAGACCCCCCTAATGATGTTGTCTCAACAATTTTGCTCTACTGATCTTGAAGATCAGAGTCCAATTGCATTAAGTCCCCTGCATGAGCCATACTCTGGGTTGGATAATGGTGATAATAGAGATGATAATGAGTTTCCACATTCCAATGGGGACAATGAGAATGAAGTGGATGACATACAAATTGAAACTGAGCCACCTACAAATGCCAACTCTGCTCCATCATCTTCTTATCGTAGTTAGAGAAGGCGCACAGAAGACTATGAGAACGTTGTAATTGTAGACACCAGTGAAGATATTTCCGTAGGTCAATTATACCCAAGTAAGAAGTCCTTGAAACAACATTTGGGTATGCTCGCGATAAGAAAGAATTACGAATTCAAAGTGAAGAGATCTACTAGTGATCGGTTTGAAGTTGGGTGTGTGGATCCCAGTTGTAAGTGGCGACTCCGTGCAACAAAGCTGCAAGACTTAGCCTATTTTGAAGTAAAAAAGTTTCATAATAACCACTCTTGTTCATTAGATATTATTCATCGTGATCATCGACAAGCAAGCATCTCTTTAATTGGTCAATTTGTTAAGTCAAAATTTGAAGGAGGAACCTCACGTATATACAGGCCTAGAGATATTATTGATGACGTACGTGTCCAACTTGGAGTTAATATGGGCTACAATAAAGCTTGGAGGGCAAGAGAAGCAGCACTTGAAATTGCAAGAGGATCACCAGAGGAATCATTTGCCATCCTTCCAGCATATTGTGCTATGTTAGAGCGTCAAAATCAAGGTACAATAACACACATAGAAACTGATGAACAAAATCACTTTTTATACTTTTTCATGGCAATTGGAGCTTCAATTAGAGGATTTCGTGATTCCATGAGGCCTGTAATCGCCATAGATGGTACATTTTTGAAAGGTAAGTACTTTGGAACCATGTTTGTGGCTGCATGTCAAGATGGAGAGAATCAGATATATCCTTTGGCATTCGGGGTGGTAGACTCAGAAAATGATGCATCATGGTCATGGTTTTTAACAAAATTGAGAGAGGCCATTGGAGTTGTGAATAATTTAGTTTTTATATCTGATCGACATGGAAGCATCGCCAAAGCTGTGGATACTGCTTTTCCTGAAGCACATCATGGAGCCTGGATCTTTCATATAGCTAACAACCTGCAGTCAAAGTTTGGCAAAAAAAATGAAGATCCTTAAGTTATATCATACAGCGGTAAAGAAGTACCAAGTGTCCGAATTCAACACGTTGATGGATGACATTCGAAAAATAAAAGATGGAGAAGTCTATAAATATCTTGAAGACATTGGGTATCATAAGTAGGGCTGGCAAAAATGAGCTAAACAAAACCGTACCAACCATTACCAGTCGAACCAAACAAATTGGTTACCAAGTATGTTGGTAACCGAAACTTCGGTACGGTAGTACCGAACCAACTTCACGAAGTTGGTTGGTAACGGTAATGATTTTAGCGAAAGTTGGTATTACCATACCAACCGACTATTTTACATTTAATTATTAATTATTAATTTATGATTTAGTTGTGGCCGTTGATATATCTAAACACAATCTGAGCCATTCATTCAACCCTATCCTAACTCCTAATTCCTAAAGATTGAGTCTAATCAGTCTATCATTCGATAGTCCACTCCTCCTCCGCCTCCCTCCTCTCTCCGACGCTGACCTCACTTTCTCCACCAGCCCACTGCATATATTCTGAATCAATGTCAAGTCCCAGGCTGTCACGCCCCGGTCCCGGCGTCGGTGGGGTTTAGGCACCCGGCGCCGATCCCGAGTTGTGATCGAGTGTTACAAAGCGGAATATAAATAAAAATAAAATAATTTCTTTTTAGGCTTGTCACCCTAGGCTCGTCCGACACTTCGACTTGACAAACACTAAATATTTCTCTGCAAAATAGCAAGTAAATGGGTGGGTGAGCAAAACCACGCGCTCAGTGAGTAGATCATGTAATATGCCAGTGAAGCCATATCAGTTTTACACACGCTATAAAATATGTATATTATAAACACGTCGACCACAAACAATTCACCATATCACACAATCCCTTGTTATTGGATATCCTTCAATTTAGTGATCACCACGGGCACCTAATGCACACAGCTCTATACATCCGTGTGACACATCCTTACTTCGGCATAACCAATCAAGAAGTTCATATGTTCCATGACACTCAAACAATGGATCCAACACCATAATATATATAATCACCACATATTTCGCAAATAGACATGCTTCACTTGAAAATAGAGAGATATATTATAAATAGATCAAAATCATACTTTTTGACTATTTTAAAAGCATATAAGAATATTTGAAACACATTACATAAACCACTCACCTCGACACGCCACTCCGTATTACCAATAGTAAATCGAGACCCTAAAACGAGCCATCTAGAAATTATCATTGGATTTAACTCCAACCACCATGGATATAAATATTACATCGATACAAACCCGTAGCATCTCGCGGATTCAAAATCGGAACAACGGATCAAAAGTTATGATCCGTCGAAAATTTTGACTAAGAACATCTACAAAGAGAAGTTAGAGAGAAAATTCTCTCCGAAATTGACGGAGAAAAACTGAAGAGAAGCAGCCATATTTATAGTAGTATATTTCTTGGTCAACAAGTTAAAGAAAATAATATTAAATATCTTATAGATAAGATTGTTCAAGTCTATCACTAAATTACTTAATCACTAAGAAATACCGAAAAGATTAACATGAATAATTCTATCTAGATATGACTTAATCACTAAGAAATATAAATGGATAAACATGAATAATTTTATCAATCTACATGTAACTTAACACTTAAGAAAAATAAAAAAATCGACATAAATATTTATAAATATATATTTAAATTTCGGGTCGTCACACAGGTAAACTGAATCAATCTCTCCTTCTCTTTCAATTCTCTAAGCCATTTTGTTGATTTCTCAAATGTTTGAGAAACTCTCTGACTATATTATTAAATGGATGTTGTGTAGATGTTTTTGTTATTGATTACTTAGCAAGAGTTGCATTGTTAGAGATTAACTTTGTACATTGTCCGGAAATCAGATCTGCTTTGATTGTTCAATGTGTCAGGTTCTTTGTTTTGTAAGAATTATATCTTGGGCTGGGCCTTAGACTTAATTGGGCCGATATCATATCTTGGTAGAGGCCCATTACCAACCGAACCAACCGAAAGTATTGGTATACCGAAGAGTTGGTATGTGGGCTTCGGTGGTCGATAATGGTACAAATTTTCTCGTTACCAATTACAATTGGTTGGTAGATGGTAGAGACAAAAATGAATTGGTAATGTACCGAACCCAGCCCTAATCATAATTGGGCGCGAGCACATTTTATGGGGTACAGATACAATATGATGACATCCAACATAGCTGAATCTATGAACTCAAAACTTAAAGAAGCTCGAAAATTACCAATTACTCCTCTTGTATATCATCTAAGAGAGGTGCTTCAACAATGGTTTGTTGAACGGCGTGATACAGCAAGCTCCCTTAATACTCACTTAACTAAATGGGCAGAAGACAAAGTGCGGAAAAACAATAACAGTGGTTCACATATGCGGGTATATTTTAGTGTCATAATATTTATACATGCTGGTACTATATTATTTGATTTTTCTTTAGTTAACATGCTAACTTAATTTGGTTTCAATGTACATTAGGTCTCTCCAATTGATCTCTATGCATTTCAAATACATGATCAAAGTCAGACATTTACAGTGGACCTAAATAGTATGACTTGTACATGCCGAGAGTTTGATCTTGATCAACTTCCTTGTGCTCATGCAACTGTTGCCTGCAGAACTAAAGGAATATCAGTGTATAGCATGTGCTCCCCATTTTACACAGCTAATGCACTTTTTTTAGCATATGCGGAACCTATTTGGCCTGTTGGAAATCAAAGTGAGTGGGATGTGCCAGATGATGTGCGGAACAAAATTGTCTTACCACCGATAAGACAAATAGTACCTGGAAGACGTAAGACAGTGAGAATTCCATCTATTGGTGAAGATGCAATTAGGAAAAAGTGTACAAGATGCAAGGTAGGTGGTCATAATCGTTCAACTTGCAAAAATCCTATTCCACTTAATTGATGGAATGTGATCTTCATATTAATCGTATATTTATTTAGTTCCATGTATTGAGTTTCAACAATTGTACTTTTTTTCTATATGCCAAGCTAGTCTTGGAGTCTTGAGACAGCTACTATTGGTTTTCATTGTTTCATGTTTAACAATGTATTAACAAAAAAACATGAAGCTTTATCAAATAAGGGATATGATTTATTTATCTACATGGCCTCTATAATTGTGATCTAGAAAGTAGGGTTTTATTTTTTAGTACTTCCAGAAAGCAAGTACGATAGTAATCTGGAAGAAACAATGTACTTCTTTGATGACAATGAGGAAAGCCTGGACACTAGCACTGAGATGGACAAGGACGATGGCATTGAGGAAGTTGAGATGAAGAAGAAATATGACCTTACAAAGAGCACCAAGGTGGGAGAGAAGGGGAGAGTTGCCCTGAGCGAAGTGCCAGAGAACCAAATGGTTGTCAAGGAAAACTTAATACAGAAAGAGAGTAATACGTTTAGTTGAGATGGTGAGCTTCTTAGATTTTCTTGTTCTTTCTTTTCATGTTCAAATGGACCAACTCTTTCGACATTGTTCAATTTCAGTCATAATGGTGGCAAGCTACTTGAGTAATAATGTAGTAGTAAGCTCACTGATGGTGGCTTGGAAGTTGTTAAACATGTCAATTTTGCTTATTGATAATAGAGTAGTACTATCAAAGTTTACAAAAAAAAAAAAAAAAAAAAACGATAGTCAGAAAAAATCCATAGAGTATTTGAGTTTAAATTGTGATTAACCAGCTTAATCATTAATAGAAAACCAATCAAATAGTTTTAAACAATTGAAAAAAGCTTTACTGCATTTGAATGAGCTTTTAGCTATTTTAATAGTTTTCAAGGGTATTGTAGTCTTACGCACTCTAATTATGGTTAGATTTCAATGAGTTGAAAAAAGAGGGTTATAAATCAATTTTAAGTCTAAAATATGGTTACTTTTCAAAATTTCTCTATATTCAAACCTTGTTTTGTTTCCTGATTACTTTCTTTGCGTCACCAATTATCGGAACGAAAGGTTCTCCAAAAATCTTATATTGCTTCTATTCTCCTTCCGATGGCCTTATAGTATTTTAGTGTTCGCGGCATGAGAATGATAAATAAACTATTTTTCTTTTTCGCAAACCAAACGAGACTTTAGATACAATAGCAATTTCAAACTAGTCTGCTAGTTTATGGTGTCGGTTTCCAAATTCATGTTTACTGTGGCTAGCTACATATATATGTGATACTAGTCAAAATTTTTGAATTAACTCCGTGTTTGTATTATTGTTTCAACAAAGTTAAAATGTAAAAGTGGAAGATATCCAAACTCTTCTTTTTTAGAAGAAAAAAAAAACTTTTCTTCTTGATTAGATGACAGAAGTTCCTAATATCAGTTACATGAGTCGTATAATTCAATCATGATTAACATCTGAAAATATTACTTTTTGTTGTGCATGAAGTACTATAATCTGTCGAGGGTGTCGAAGGAAAAATGTATCATCTGTTGATGCTGGGCGACTTCAATTCCATGCCATTTTGCCCCTCAATTTCAGAAAGATCGAAAATGAAATTGAAAATTTATTTCAGAAGAGTTTTGCTTCTTTTTTTTTTATGGTTACCTTTGCAATATTAGGCTTAGAGAGGCATATGTGGAACCAAAATGCCCTTCATGTCGGTATTAAGTATTAACCCCATTCATTCGCCAAAGATTAGAACCCAACTACCACTCAAATGTAAATCTTTACTACTACAATAATTTTGCACCAAACTTATCATCATGCACTACTCGAATGCACATGTATTCTTAATCACCAATGCCTAATGTAGGTTTTCTGAGATGTTCATCTACTACATCATCATCATAGTGCATAATGTAGTCAAATTAATATATAGATGTCGTCAATTCAGATATAAATTCTAAGTGGTTGGCAATTGAAGGTATACATATGTAGACCTATATTTTGGCATGGTCGTTTGGCAACTGCCCCTGTCAAATATTACTTTTTAGACTTTTCATCGAAATATTTTCTTCCATCCATAAAGAATTACAATAATTTAGCGTATCTTCAGTGAACTTAGCTATTATTAAAGTAATTCTATTTTAATAATGCCGAGAGCTATAGATGACTTTTATGGAAATTAACCATTTCGACAATGCAATGCAACGAGCGGCGTTGGAAGATCATTAACCTATTTGTATAGTGTGGTAATCTTCATTGTCAGATAGAGCTAAAACGTTAATCGAATTGTGAAATGACTTCAATGACTAATGTAATGTGGTTCCAATTTTGCTCCATATAGTGTGGATGCACTACCAGAAAAGGGGCTATAGCCGACGACGCCATCTCGTCGGCCGTTTTCATTAAATCGTCGGCTATAGTCATAGCCGACGATACTTCGTCGGCTATTATCTCGTCGGGAATGCTCCGTCGGCTATAGTATAGCCGACGACACTGAGGGTAAGTCGTCGGTTTATAAACCACGCGGTATAGCCGACGAATAAAGCTTCGTCGGCTATACTTCGAACATTGCCGACGACAGGATCGTCGGCTTCAACAATTACGTAATTGCCCCTAACCCGGAAGTATAGCCGACGACACTATCGTCGGCTATACGTCCGCCATAGCCGACGACACTATCGTCGGCTATACTTCCGGCATAGCCGACGAATTAATCGTCGGCCATAACAATCGCCGGTACCAGGAACGGCTTTTTTTTGCCGGAAGCCGGGAGGGTATAGCCGACGAAATATGGCCCATTTCGTCGGCTATAACCCCTAAATATTTAAAAAAAATTAAAAATTTAACTCGGGCCCAATTTCACTTCGTCTTCGGTTTGGCTGCAGAAAATCCACAAACAAATATCCAAATATCCAACAAATATCTACATCAATCCATCCCTAATATCCTACCTACTGTACAAATTAACCCCCTAGCTAACTAGTCATCTACTCATCATCACCCCCTAAACGCGTAGCGTCGTCGACCGGATCGTTCGAGTTCCGGTGGCTATGGCTATCCTGATCGCCTGGCGTACTCCGATGCGGGTGGGGAGTGGGGACGACGAACTGGGGCATCTGTGGCGGAGGCGGGGGCTGGAGTCCAGCCTGCTGGGCCTCCCAAGATAGCTGCATCCATCGGTACATCTCCGCCACAGATGCGTCTCTGGCCTGCTGCGCCGAAGCCTCCGCGGCCCTCGCCAACTCCGCCTGCTCGAGCGCCTCCACCACCCTCGCCAACTCCGCCTGAGTCCTCTGCAGCTGCGTCTGCAAATCTCCTCTCGTCGGAGCTGCACGCTGCGTGCTGGGATTGGCCGGCGTGTACTTGAGAACCCCATCTCCCGCCGCGCCTAGGCCTCTCTGGTAGAAGTAGTTGTTGCCCGTCCCTACCGCCGCGTGCATGATCTGAGAGGCCAAGCGCGGCTCAAGGGTGTCGATCGTGGAGGCAAACTCCGCGATCGCCTCGTCGGACGCCCCTTCCCCCAGGGTGTCTCGCGCGATCCCGAAGGTGATCGCGTCGGTCTCCGCATCTATTTCCGCCTAATTGACAAGAAAATATAATAAACGAATTAATAAAAAAAATATATAAATTAATTTAATGAAACACTTTTATTGAAGATGGGCGAATACTTACCACTTGGTCGGGACGCCCCGGATACATCTGTGCATGAATCCACGACAACGGCCTCAGCGGTCGGTCCCTCCTCGCAATCTCTGCCCACTGCCTCCAGGAGCGGGCGCCGCCGTGGTGGGGGTGCTCGTTCCTCTTGCGGTTGTCGCTGTTCGTCTTCGAGATTTTCTGTATTATAAGAACGAACATATAAACGCAAATATAAATTAGTAACTAAATTAAAATATTAGGAACTAACCAAAATAAAATTAACTAATTTAGTTACTAACTAATTTAATTTAATTAGTAACTACTTAACTAACTAATTTAATTTAGTAACTAACTAACTTACTAACTACCTAATTTAATTTAATTTAATTTAATTTAGTAACGAACTAACTAACTATGTAACTAACTAACTAACTTAATTTAATAACTAATAACTAACTAACTAATTAATTTAATTCAGTAACTACATAATTTAATTATTAAATAACATTAAAAAGTTATATACTAGCAGGCTAAATTTTCTTACCGAGACCCTGTCGCTCCCGAAGTAGGCTACCAGCCATAGCCACTCATACTCCCTGTACCGGAACTCGTGGGGGGTTGCACCTCGCCCCAAGCGCTGCTCCACATGGTACGTCCTATAGTGCGTCGACAGCTCGTTCTTCCACTCGGAGTACCTATATTAACAAAACACAACTGTTAGCTATATTCGTACACTGCCAATAAATATATTTATACAAAAAAAAGCGAAACACATAACCTGTTCTTCAGCTGCTCGTCTCTCCACCAGTCCAAGGTAGGATGGACTCTAAACCATTGCTGCAATATTATAAATTAATTAGAAAATATTTTTATATAGTTATAAGGACTGAATTCATAAATGTTTATTTTCTATAATAAAAATACGATTTAACTCACCGACAGTGCATTGTACACTCGCGCCTTGATGTCATCGGGCACAGAGCCCCAGTCGGGCCACAACAGTGGGACCCTGTCCCGCACGAGCATGCCCGTCGCGTTGATATACTTGGTGGTGGTGTCTCTCCTCTCAATCGGGCGTCCATCCGCACCGGGACCGGGCAGGATCTCCCTGATCCCACCGGCGAGCTCCCTCTCCAGGGTCGACATGTTCGCTGGCCCTCTGGTCCGTCTCGTCCCCGCGGGTTTATTGACGAGGACGCCTGTTTCATAATTAAAATGAATACATAGTTAAATAATTATTTAAACTAACTAATTAAATAATTAATTAAACAATCTAAATAATTAATTAAACTAACCAATTACCTGCGTCGTTGTACTGCTAGTCCTTCTCACGAACACACCACAGGCCGCGGCAGTCCTCTGAGTCGAAAGGCCTGTGGACGTAGGCCTCCTCCCAGGGAATCTCGTGGGGCCGGTCGTGCCTCCAAATCTGCCTCCCCCTGGCGTCGTACTCAGGGATGGCAGGGAGGAACTGGACCATGTACATCCCCGATGGCGGAGACATACGGGGCGTGGACCCTGAGGGGCCTGCTCCCCCTGACGGTGGGCCCCGTAGCTGTGGACGCTGTCGCTGTGGGGGGACAGGGAGCATCTCTGGAGGGTCTAGATCGGCGCGCGGTGGGGTCGGCTGCCGATCCTAGAACAGTGCTGAAGTGCACTGGGGTCTGGTGGCTCTGATTCCTCCTCCGACACTCGACTCAGGGCCCGCTCCCGTCGACTCATACGAGGAGCCCCCACGTGGATCGCTCGGGGTCAATCCCATCAACGTCTCCTCTCGTCGACTCATAGGCCGGCCTAGGCCCCGACGACCGCTGGATCCGCTCCCCCCACGGCTGGCTCCTGCCTGAGCGTCAGGGTCGCTTTCGGTCGGTCTGCCAAGCCATCGGTCTACAGTGCGGCGGTTTCCTGCACAATTAGTATATAAATTCCATAAATTGCACAAAAATTCCACAAAAAAATTAAAAACTTCATTCAATGTATATATACCTAATTATATATATACCTAAATATATTCATACCTAATTATATATATATATATTCCGAAATATATATATATAGATATATACATATATATGTATATCCTCCTAAAAAATCTTGTTAATTCCACAAAATTAAAAAAAATTCCACAAAATTCCTTAAATTTCACAAAAAAATAAAAAACTTCATTAAATATATATATACCTAATTATATATATACATAACTATATTTATACCTAATTATATATATATATTCCGAAATATATATATATATATATATATATATATATATATCCTCCTAAAAATTCCACAAAATTACACAAAATTAACAAAAATTCCACAACATTAAAAAAATTTCCACAAAATTCCATAAATTTCGTAACAAAATAAAAAACTTCATTAAATATATATATACCTAATTATATATATACATAAATATATTTATACCTAATTATATATATATATATTCCGAAAAAAAAATATATATATATATATATCCTCCACAAAATTCCACAAAATTAACAAAAATTGCACATCAACCCTAAATTCCACATAATTTCACAAAAACCATAAAATTTCACAAAATCCCTAAATTCCACAAAACCACAAAATTCCACAAAATTTCTAAAAACCATAAATGAGGGAGAGCATTTTGTACCTGACATGGTGGTGCGGCTAGGGGCGGTGGCGGGTGGATCGGCGTCGGGTGGGGAGGGTCTTGGGGGCGGCGACGGTGGATCGGCGTCTGTTGGATCGGCGTCGGGCGGCGACTGGTGGGGAGGGTCCTGGGGGAGGGTCCTGGGGGCGGCGTCGGGCGGCGGCTGGTGGATCGGCGTTTCCTGGATCGGCGTCGGGCGGCGACGGCGGCTAGGGCGGCGGCTGGTGGGGCTGGGTCGATCGGCGTCGGGTGGGGAGGGAATCCGAATTAGGCAGAAAATGAGGGAGAGGCGCCTCTGTTGCGGTTTAAATCGAAGAACTATAGCCGGCGATTTAATTTTAATTCGTCGGCTATAGTCATAGCCGACGAAATTCGTCGGCTATACTCTGACCCGAAATCCGGGCCGGGCCGAAGTTGGGCTTTGCGGGCCGGTTATAGCCGATAAAGTGTGGATTTTGTCGCCTATAGTGTGGACTATACCCGACGATTTAATTTTAATTCGTCGGCTATAGTATAGCCGACGAAATTCGTCGGCTATACTCTGACCCGAAATCCGGGCTGGGCCGAAGTTGGGCTTTGCGGGTCGGTTATTGTTGACAGTAGCCGCAGAGGGGCTACAGCAAGCCCACAGACCCGCGGCAAGTACACCAGGGCCCGGCCCAGGACCCAGGATCGGATCACCAGCACCAGGCCTCGGGGCCCAGCGGTCTATCCTGCCTCCAAGGGTCCTGGGACCAGGGGCGCCTGCCTGCCAAAGAGGGCACCAGAATATCCAAACAGAAGGGAACCAGTCCCACATCGAAGGGTAAGGCCAGCCCTCACCCTCAACCACCTATATATGGGCCTCGACTACCACCATAAATAGGTAACTTGTCTCTCTCCCTGCTTACATACGTGCCCAGGTTATATATATTCCAACTATACTAACTTAGGCATCGGAGAGGTGAAGGCCGGCCCGCCCGGTATTCCCCTTAGTAAGCAGGATTGCAGGAGATCGAGTTGGATTCATCAAGTATCTACCAAGACCCCCGGGTTTAGGCAGAAACAGTTATAGCCGACGAAGTAGTTATGTCGTCGCCTATAATATGAATCTCGTCGGCTATAATATGAATCTCGTCGGCTATACTTCACGCTCTCAGCAGCCGTCAGATCTCGGCCATCCAACGGCGGACAATGAAACGGCGCGGATCGCAAGAGTTTAGCTGACGAAGTTAAGTATGTCGTCGGCTATTCTTTGGTCAAACTACAAAGTCAAACCTCTAGACGATTTGAAACGGCAATTGGCCCGTCTAAATGACGTTTTTTGGCCTGCCCTTCAACAGAGAATAGTATCAGATCGATGAGACGCAACTAATCGTATAAAAATTTTCCTCAAAATATTTACCGAACGTCAGGCTACCCATAGGAAAACGGAAGTAAAAAACAGCTAACCGCAACATTCGGCACACAGATTTTGTCGGAATCTTCCCATTTTTCAACCGTAGACGTATTTCAATATTTCGGTCGTATCTTATTTCACGACACTTTTACATTTGAAGGGTCTACGTATAGCAACTATTTGAAACTATACATTCACTTAAACACTTAGTAAACAAGTTAAGGAACATTAGTGCATATGTTCCGATTTCGAATCTAAAAGTTTGGAAAATCTATTCCAACCGTCAGATATCACCGTTAAGAGTAAATACATGTATGAAAAAAATTCCAACTACATCTGACAACGTTAAAGGCTCGATCGGTACGGTCAAACTGCAAAGTCAAACCTCTAAACGCTTTAAAACGGAAATTGGCCCGTCTACATGACGTTTTTTGGCCTGACCTTCAACAGAGAATAGTTTCAGATCGATGAGACGCAACTAATCGTATGAAAATTTTCCTCAAAATTTTTACCGACCGTCAGGCTACCCATAGGAAAACGGAAGTAAAAAACAGCTAACCGCAACATTCGGCACACAGATTTTGTCGGAATCTTCCCATTTTTCAACCGTAGTTGTATTTTAATATTTCGGTCGTATCTTATTTCACGACACTTTTGCATTTGAAGGATCAAGCAATGGTTTCGGTCAACATCCGGGCCAGGGGTTATAGCCGACGAATTACAGGTCGTCGGCTATACTTTAGCCGACGACCTTCAACATTTTGTCGTTAGCCGACGACTTGCATATTACATTACCCAGAATGGGCATTATAGCCGACGAAGTATGGTCCATTTCGTCGGCTATAATGCTTATCTTTCTGAAAATTTGCCATTTAGGGCCTGAAAATTGCCTATTTCACCTGATAAATTCCTGAACATCGCACAAACAATTCAATACAATTTCCCATAAACTCGGAAAACGGTAATTAAGGACGAAAAATGTATTCATACATGCATGCACCATCGTACACAAATACATACATAAACAGTATACTAAGGATGATAATCAGAATCATCCTCATCACTTGAGTCAGATGTAGTATAGTAGTTAATATCTGGCAACCGGTGCTCGTACTCGTCGTCTGAGTCATCGTCTGCCTGATATAGACGATTCGGATTAACATCATACATGGACACCTGACCCCTAGGAAGTCGAACCACTCTGCCCGGCGTCACATTATTATCGCGGATGGTGGAGGATTCCGGAATGTCGCCGGCGTCCGGCTCTTGGTATGCGGTCGCTTCTTGACACTCTGTGCTCACACCAAGTGTGGTAGCACTGTATATGTCTCGCTGAGACACATGGTTAACTACCTTCCACGTGCCTTTGTTCAATGGATCGTCAAGATAAAAGACCTTTTTGGCCGCTATGGCGAAAACAAAGGGGTCGTCTTCATACACACTAGTGGCGGTATTCACCGAAAGTATGCCGTACTGATCGATCCGTATGCGGTGCGGCCTAGTATCAAACCATCGACACTTGAACAAGTGGACTTTCATGCGGTTCCCATAAATGAGTTCAACAACTGACTGTAGGACACCGTAAAAATCCACGCCCCCCTCTGCACCATCGACCATCACCCCACAATTCTGTGTTTTGCGTTCCCCGTCTCTAGCTTCACATATATACTTAACGCCGTTGACATCA
Source organism: Potentilla sterilis (assembly GCA_963682095.1). Taxonomy (NCBI): domain Eukaryota; kingdom Viridiplantae; phylum Streptophyta; class Magnoliopsida; order Rosales; family Rosaceae; genus Potentilla; species Potentilla sterilis. Next base: position 49,958,604 of record OY821755.1, on the reverse strand, counting down.
CACATTGGGCGGACTGTGGAAGATATCGGCTTCATCGACAACAGCCTCAATTCCTCTGAGTAATTTGTATGACCACCCCTCGCAGCCACTTGCATCAGCTGAAAAATATAACTCAAATCACTTGGTGTGTTTATGATTAAAGAATAGGGAACTGTAAAAGAAAGCCATCTAATATATATATTTATACACTTACCCATTGTGGAAAATAGTCTGCAAACGTCGTGTTGTGGTACTCGACATCACCGCGAACTTCCTTGCAGTGAAGATGGGTTCGTTTCCAATATTGTACCTCCGGACAGTTTATTAGAACCCACCAGTGGGCAATCCCTACCTCATGGTCAGGCAACTTGTCCACACCCTTCTTCTTGAAGCTTCCGTATGGTACAACAGAGTTGGCGACGATAGATAGGTTGAACTCGGGGTCATCTCGACTTGGATGTTGTGGGGGGTCCTCCATCGCTCCCAAGTACAACTTGGCTACAACTTGGCGTACGTTACACACTCATGCGCAATGTAAGCTTCAGCAATACACCCCTCAGGCGCAGATTTATTGTGCACATATTTCTTGTAGTCTCCAAGTTGTCTGCAAGGTTAACAAGTGCATGTTAAGAGCATGCAACTTTTATTTAAAAACATGTATAACTCAAATTTATGAATAACATGTATCTTTCGATGGGATACATCCAAGTGTAGTGTACGGGACCGGTAAGCAACAATTGTTGGGGAAGATGGATCATCAGGTGAGGCATGATGTCAAAGAAGTTTGGGGGAAATATCCTCTCGAACTTGCACAAGATAAAAACGATTTCCTCATGCATTCTGATGATGTCTGATTTTCTAACTTCTCTAGCGCATAACTTCTGGAAGAATCTTGACAACGCCACCAACGGCTCAACCACTTCATCCTCCAAGTACGCTCGAATGAAAATAGGGAAGAGGCGTTGAAGCAGTACATGGCAGTCGTGACTCTTCAATCCGTACATCTTGTTGTCTCGGTAGTTAACACACTTGCTTATGTTACCCGCATAGCCATAAGGATACCTGTATAGCCATTAACAACAATTAGATTTCATGCATATATAGTCGTCCAACAACAGAAGGATTCTTTAGGGAATACATGCCTAATAAAAAGTTACCTGACATTACTCAGCCATCCAAAGATTTCATGTTTCTGGTCCCTGGTGACGGTGTAAGGAGTTTGGGGCATTTTGCTCCTGCCCTCTCTCAACCACAAATGGTCCCGCAGTCCCATATTTCTCAGATCAACGCGTGCCTTGGGGGTGTCTTTTGTTTTCTTCTCCCAATTCAAAACTGTGCCAACCACGGCTTCACCCACGTTCTTCTCTATATGCATGACATCCAGGTAGTATCTGGTAGCCAACCTGGCCCAATAAGGAAGTTCCCATAAGATGCTCTTGTGTGACCAGAACCTATACCGATCCGGCCTCTCTGGAATCGTGCACAACACATCGGGATGATTGCTAAGCGGACCAAAGTCATACTCATTCAACACTGCCAATATTTCCTCCCCTGTCCATTGCTCGGGTGCCCAGCCCCTTTCTTCAGTCCCATCAAAAGCCTGTGCATCGTCCCTAAATGGATGGTCATGCGGAAGCCAACGACGCTGACGCATCTGGACAATCTTGCTGCAATGAGGACTGGAGCAATCAACAGTCAGGCACTCTGAACAAGCCCTGTAACTTCGGTGACGCTGCCCGACAACATACCCCTCCCAGGAAAGTCACTGATCGTGCCAACAAGCATGGCACGCATCCGGAACATCTCATTTTTGAACCGGTCGTAGACCAGGTGGCCGTTCAGACTCAAGTACCGAAGCTCCTCAATTACGGGTCTCAAATACACATCGAGACACTTTCCCGGATAACCTGGGCCTGGAATCAACAATGTGAGCATGTTATATTCCTTCTTCATGCACATCCACGGTGGAAAGTTGTACGGAATCAAAATAACTGGCCACACACTGTACTGAAGCTCTTTCTTGCCAAAAGGGTTGAAACCGTCGGATGATAGCCCTAGCCAAACATTTCGAACCTCTGATGCAAATTCAGGAAACTCCAACACATTCTTCTTCCAAGCCTCTCCGTCGGCGGGATGTCTAAGGGTGTCATCGTCAGACACATTCCTCTCAGCCCACCATCTCATAGCTTTGGCCGTGAAAGCACACATGAACAACCGCTCAAGCCTATCAATCAGCGGGAAGTACCGAAGTATCTTCACAGCTTTCTTGTTCCCTTTAGGAGTGAACTTATACCGCTCTGTATTGCATACTGGGCAGTATTCAAGATCTGCAAGTCCTTCCCCGTAAAACATAACGCAATCGTATCTGCATGCATGAATCTTGATGTAGGAAAGACCGAGATCTTTAAGGATATGTCGCACCTTATGATGACTGGTAGGAAGCCGATGTCCGGGGGGCATCGCCCCACCCCATAACTTCAGCCAATCATCAACCGATTTGACAGTGCCTTTGTTCTCCGTTTTGATCTTCATCACTCCCATGACAGATTCAAGGACAGTCTTACTGCATCCGAGGTACAACGGAGTCTGTTGCAATGCGATCAGGTTGTTGTACTTTTCCATACCACTTGTGTTGACCGGAGATCGGGGTAATGGCTCGAGTGGCTCAATATCAGGGAAACACTCCATCTCCGGAGGAGGGAGTTGCACATCTGGTGCTTCATCAAAGACACCGCTCTCACGAGGAAACATATCGTTGATCCAGTTCGTTGTTGGATCATTGGAGGAACTCCCTCTCTCGGCAAATTGTCCATGATCATGAGGACCCACAAACTCTGATTCACCGTGATAAATCTAATTAGTGTATAGGACCCAAAATCCATATCTAGCCAGGTGTTGCTCCACTGTCTCTATGGAAAACCGGTGTCGTGGGGTGGCACACTTGCACTTTTTACACGGACAATAATGAAGTGTAGTGTCTCCACAGTTAGCCATCACAAAATCCAGGAAACTCCTAACTCCATCATGGTACGCCTGATCCCATCTTCCAAGGGTAATCCAACTCTTGTCCATCCTGTAAATTCAAGAAATAAATATAGCTATATATAGATATGTATATATGCACGTACTACGTACGTACGTACGTACTAATTAATTAAAAAATTCATCATTACACAGACACATATATATATATATATATATATATACACATGCATCCCTAAATTAATTAAAACATCGTCAATCTCCCTAATTAATTAAACACAATGTATTTTTTATATATACCAACAATATATTTTTAATTACAATTAAATTAATTAATATATATATACATTTTTTCATCAAATTCATCTAAAATCACCTATAAATCAACAATCAATCACTAATCTTCAACAAAACTTCAATTCTATCTAACCAACATATATATCAACCCATTAATTAATAATCTTATCTCAACACACACATATATATATATATATATATATATATATATATATCATATTAATCACACATTTATTCTAATTAAACTCTAAATTAACACACCTCTGCATATAACCAACTAAATCAACACACACAGCAATATACGTACCTTTCAAGCTTATGGCCGAGGTTTTGGACGATTTCAGAGCGTTTTCGAAATGTTTTCGACGAATGAGCTCGCTGCTGCGGAATGGATCTGATATAAGAGTTATAGCCGACGAATACCCTCCTCATCGGCTATAACCAAAAACTTTTCGTCGGCTATAACTCTTATATCCGACGAATACCCTCCTCGTCGGCTATAACCAAAAACTTTTCGTGGGCTATAGTTATAGCCGACGACGTCAGATAACTCGTCGGCTATAATATTATAGCCGACGATGTGGCCGACGAAATAGTAATTCGTCGGCTATGACCCTTATAGCCGACGAAGTACTATTTCGTCGGCCGTTGTTTCCCATATCGTCGACTATAACCCCTTTTCTGGTAGTGATGTATGATCAACCAAGGATTACTGTGGTGGGTTTTGCCGGTTGGGTTGGACCATTTTATGTTCCCAACTAAACCCTACACATCTACACCGCCCAAAACATAATTTTCCCACTATGATCGTTGTGGATGCTTTAGGCTGCTTATCGTTCTACCAAACTTCCAACAATGAAGTGAACAAAAACAGAAACGAAGATCAACATGATCTCCTACTTAGATACTATAATAAAGCTTTTGTTGGTTACATATGTCATCTAACCAAAGGTTTTCAGCTTTATGTCAAGATCGATTAATTACGTACGCTCTAAATTTAGTGATTACTTCATTTTAAGGGACGCAGATCCATAGGATGACATTAACAAGAAGAAAAATATTAAGACAAATAAAAGCAAAGAAACTATTTGATAAGAATGGTAATGTTGATCGATCAGCATGCATTTATGCTTCTTGTAAATTTAATATATATATATATATATATATATATACACACACTGTACATCAGTCCCTATCCAGAGCGGGGCTCCATATTTGACTCACTTTCCGGTCAAATTTCTACATCTCTACCATTCAGTATTTAAGTATATGTGTGTAGATCACTTCTGCAAAGTTTCATCAAATTTGATAAGCGTTTGCACATTCCTAGTCGTGATTAACACGAATGATTCATACTGAACATATTCAGTTTGTTCATTGATTTTTTATCTTTTTGATACCTTAACGATCACCAAATGAACTGAAAATCTGTAGAGATAGATGATCTACACGCATATACATAAATACTGAACGGTGGAGATGTAGAAATATGACCTAAAACTGGGTCAAATAAGGAGCCCCGCTCTGGATAGGGACTGTAGATATATATTATATATATATATATATATATATATATATATATATATATATATATAGCCCTTTTAATGAGGGATCTCTTATTTTGATCATTTTGAGGGATCCCTCATTTAACCTACTTTTCGATAACATATTAACATCTCCACCGTTCAACATTCATGTATATATATGGGTAAATCATATTTGGAAATTTTCATTCCATTTTATAATCGTTAGACCATTGAAAATTGTAATTTACAAATAAAAACATGAACGGTTCAGGTTTGACAGATTTCATACGTCCATTGATTTCATCTAGTTGGATGCCTTAACGATCACCATTTTGGCTAAAATTTTACATGAATGATCTACACATATAAACCTAGTAATTGAACGGTGGAGATGTAAAAATTCAATCAAAAAGTTGGCCTAATAATCAATCCCTTAAAATGAACAAAATAAGGGATCCCCTAGTAGAAGGGCTCTCTATATATATAGTCCCCTTCCAATGAGGGATCCTTCATTTTGTTCATTTTGAGGGATCTCTCATTTAACCTACTTTTCGATAACATATTAACAACTCCACCGTTCAACATTCATGTTTATATGGGTAGATCATATTTGAAATTTTTTCATTCTATTTGATAATCATTAGAGCATTCAAAATTGTGATTTACATCTAAAAACTTGAATGGTTCAGGTTTGACAGATTTCATACGTCCATTGATTTAATCTAGTTATAAGTCTTAACAATCACCATTTTGGCTAAAATTGTACATGAATGATCTACACATATAGACTTAGTAATTGAACGGTGGATATGTAAAAATGTGATTAAAAAGTTGGTATAATGATCGATCCCTCATATAAAGCAAAATATGAGATCCCTTAATAGAAGGACCATATATATGAACGATGAAGATATACATGATCAGAACATATATGTAGGATCGATTCATTAGGAGAGTGACATACTTATACATGAAATTATTAAGTAGATATGAGTAAGCTTGATCAATCACAATTTGAATGATGAAGTTACTAATTTGAGTTTACTTCAACTTTCAACAAGAAGAGATTCTTTTATAACCCACATGCCATCTTTATACCTCATTTTTTCTTTATAGATAGATCACAGTTAGAATGATGAAACTACAGATTTCGTGTTATCTAGTTTTACTTTTCAACAGGCTATCTAGGGAGGGTGTATTAAAATTTCAATCATCCCTTCAATTCAATTTCTGTAAGTTTGATCGATCACAATCTGAATGATGTAACTACCAATAACGGGTTAATTTCAATACTTCAATTTTTCGTTTGCAATATCAGGCGCCATTTTCCACAGTCCACACAAGTAGTCATGCCAACCTTGTGGAGTACCCGTTCCCATATACTACACAGCAATTCAAAAGATTGAAACCCTAATCAAAAAACAAGAACTAAAAGAGGATCGAGATGACACAGAATTGATGGCATCTGTCTCGGACACGCAACTCTGAATTAGACACCAAACTACTTACAATCAAATTGGACAAGTATTGCTTGTCATATTTGGAAGAAAAAAAAATTAGCGAATTATTTTGGCTTAATTGCTTCATATATATTTTCCAATATATATATATAACACGGAACCAGAATAGCATGAGATACTTAATATAGTGGCATATGATCATGACGATTTCAATGATTGATCGTATTAAACTAGCAGAACTTATCCAAAATATTTTTGCTCTATCACAGAAAATAGCACTAATCTTAAATTCTGGTCCAATGTAATCCAAAATATTCAACCCTAGCTGCTCCTCTGTCGTCCCGAGAAGACCTACGTCCGTGTAATATATATATATATATATACTTATTCTGCAATTATCACACCATTCAATACGTAGCAGATTATATATAATTCCTGTAGTTAGAAACTTAGAATATATGCGTCATCTACTGGATGAAATCTCACGGACGAGTCATAGAGATCGATATAGCGAAAAGGGGTGTCTCTTTCAGAGAAGATAATGAGTGATAGACTAGCATTATTCCGGTGTCGGTTTCTGGGTTTGTTGCTATCAAAGTCCAACCATATATGCATGCATATATGACTATGACTACAGCAAAACGTACTCGAAACAACAAAGGTCAAGGAAGTGGGCCGGTGACGGTGGAATTCTTTTTTCCAGCAGAATCTACACCACCATAATCGATCTGCACGCGCGCACTTGTGCCCTAGTGCCTGCAGTAAATAATTTAATTCCACATACAGATGGAGTCGGCTAGCTCCACCAGTCATCTTACAGATCTTCTACTCCCTCTCTTGTTTTCTCTTTCACGAGATTTTTCTCGGGTCTAGACGGCCTGGTCACCATTTTCACATTAGACACACCCGTTCACTGTTCACTGTTCACTGCGGCTATATTGATAGGAAATTCGGGTCGCCTTCCGAACTCCCTATCCTAAGACCGAAATCGATTAAAGACAATAAACAATAACAAAGTAAGCGAACACAATAATTTAACGAGTTTCGGTCAAAACAGTTGACCTACGTCCTCAAGTATTGGTGATGGTGGATCCACTAAACGAGAAGAAGATTACAACTGAAAAACAATTCGGTTATTCCACTATCTAGAATAACCTCTCTCCTCACAACCTAAATTATCAACAGAGAACTCTTTAAATCACCCAAACTCTAAAAGCTTGCAACTCTCTAAATATCATAACTCTCAATTAATCCACATTGGATAACACTATTAGAATTCTCCAGAACACAGTATCAACCAAGATTTATACACACCCTTGACAAAACTGCTGATGATCGCCTTGACCGTGCCTCCTCAGCCCACGTCTCGACTACCATGCCTTGACGACCATAGCTTGAACTATGCCTCTGACATCCTATTTATAGGCTCACAACTCTGAGCTATACAATATGATACATAAACCCTCACTTTTAAGGAAAACTCTAAGAATCCTAGATGCACTAGAACATCTTACTAAATCCTTCAGAAGTAGAGAATCCACAACAGACAATAAATAAGTTTTGAGCCTCAATCCTAACATATATTGCCAGATCTTTCTCCTCCATTTATTGTAAGCATGTGTTTAGAGAAGCTAATTTCGTGGCGGACGTTATTATCATGAAGGACATCAATTTTTAGAGATCATATTTCGAGTAATAGTATTCAGAGCTCGGCTGCTAGAGCCTTACTCTTTAATAATATAAACTCGGGTTGTCTGAGAGGTTTCTCTTTGTAAATTTTATTTTTATAAAAACAAATAGACCTTACACTTGCAATTATATAGGGCATCATTTGTGTTTTTACAATAGAATAGTTTTGTAACGTACGTAATCCATTCACTTGGTAAGTTGGTCGATCAGGGTTGATACTCGATAGACTATTAAGGTTGCAATTTAGAAAGGGAGGAAGAACAAGGGTCACATTTAGAACAAGGCCGGGTCACATTTTTAATAGACAAAATGTTACGTTTGACAGAACTTTTTTAATAAACAATACATTGGGATAGAGTTTTTCACGCTCAGAATTTCAGATATGTTGTAGGAAGGTTATTTCCGTAACTTCCTGGATATGTCTTGACCTAATTAGACTAGTATAGTTGATTCTGTAATAGATAAGGAATCCCTGATTTATCGGGATACTTGATGTAATGCCTATATAAATGTCTCTCTATCAATCAATAAACATACAGTTCTCCCTATTATCTTTTCTCCTTGAACACGTTATCAGCACGTGACCTCCCTGAGCCCTAAAAAAACCCTAATAATTTTTTTTTGCTCCTGCTCCATCCCTTCTGTCGGCCGCACCTCTTTCCTCGAGACCCGTGCCCCCCCCCCCCACCCCCTCTCGGTCTCTCCTAGGCCGCATCCCTTGCCCCGCCGCCTGCAAGCCCGCTCGCTCGCCTGCCAGCTTGCTCGCTCGCCAGCCAGCTTGCTCGCTCGCCAGCCAGCTTGCTCGCTCGCCAAGCCCGCTCGCTCGCCCGCACGTTCACTCGCCATCAACTTTTCAAGATAGCTCCGCCAGATTACTCGCGTAAAAAGAGGCTCGAGAACCAGACAAGAGTCGAAGAACAAGTTTTACGCTCTCGTTCCTTTGATCAAAAGGTAAAAATTTTATAAAAGTTTCTGCTTTTGAACTATAGATATATTATATCGGGCGCTATTAGCCTTTCTTCTACTCTGATTCCGGCCATTCTTATATCGCCGATGGGACCTAGAATGGGGATTTCATCACCCCTACGGTCGCAGTTTTAAGTGATGGTCCTGGGAGAATCACGTTGAAAGGGAATTAAAAAAAAAAGATATGCTTATGTGGATGTCTGAGTACGCCACTGTTTGAAGGTGCGGTATGAAACAGCCGGTTTGTGCATCAAAATAAAACAATTTTTTGCATCGAAACTAGTTTTCATGTGACCGAATATATCTCTTCTAATTCTAATATATACTTGATAGTATCTATTTAAAGTGATACTAATCTGACGTTCTATTCTCTTGTAGATGTCGTCGTCGTCACCGTCACACCCTAATTTTGAGATCTTGGATCTTCAAGGAAAAGACTACCATCGATGGGTTTCCGATGTTGAAATTGCTTTCCAAAGCAAAGGCTTTCCAGCCCTTCTAACTGATGCAGCCGCCACCACCCCTTTTGGGGACCATGCCAAGGCTCAGGCCCTCATGTATTTGAGGCGCCATATCCACCCGACTCTGAAGCGACAATATTTGTCTGTAAAAGATCCCAAAATTTTATGCGACACGCTCCAGCAGCGATTTAACAATGTTCATGACATGCTTCTTCCAGAGCTCACCATTAAATGGGAACAAATCCGTTTCTCGGATTATGACAAAGTAGACAAATACAATCAGGATATGATTAGTCTACAGGCGGATCTTGGCACGGTTGACGTCATCAAAACTGATAAAGATCTTCTGGAGAAAACATTTAATACATTCCCCATGGCCTACGATGTCCTTGGACATCAATATAAAATCTCAGTTGATGAAAGAAGAATCAGGACATTCGCTGATCTTATGGCAATATTAGCTAAAAAAGAGCGCCATTCTGAGATTAGGCTCAATAGTAGCCAGAGACCTGTTGGTACAAAACCAATTCCAACACCACAGGCTCATTATGGGAAGACTTCAAAGCAGAAAAATAAAGGCCGCCATGCCCCGTACAATCCGGTACGTGGAAGAAATCAGAATGCTGGAAACAAAGTGACACGACGCTCCAACACTTAGAGGCGAGAAGGTGGCGAAGCCACACCACCTTCAGGGGGAGGCCGGACCGGCCACGAACCGCGTCTAGGCCCGGTACCAAACCCTCCTAGACCTCATAGCAATAACCGGAATGCTCAATTTGCTCCGTGCTACAAGTGTGGTTCCTCCAAACACTACCATCGCGATTGTCGAGCTAGTAAGGAGATGTTAAATGCCTACAAGAAGTACAAGAGGTTTCTGTCTGAAGAAAGCAATTATGCTGAGGACGAGATGATTGACGCAAATTATGCTCATCATGTGGATTCTCCAAAGGCGCAACCACAAACTCTTGATGTCCCAGATTTTGATTAGTCTATGTATTTGACTTTTCTAGTTTATCAAGTACTGTAATGGCATTCGCCATGTTTTTATGACTCTTGTTAGTCTGTTTATTTTGGAATTAGAAGTTGATGTATTCAAGTTGACACTTAATAAAATTTCTCTGTTTTCTCATATTGTGAGAAATTTTATGTTTTTATGCAATTAGGTTCGTGTATTAACAACTCACGTGGTTCTTATGACGCCACCTTTAGGTCACATAGGCTCTATATTTTAGACTTATAACCCCACCTACGCTCAATCCCTAAATAAAAAAAAAAAAGGGAGGCGAACGGGCCGCCATCGGCCCATTAAGGTGAAGTAGGCTCGGCATCCGCCACACTCTGGTGCCACGACACCATGTGTCTTTGACATCCACAGCTTCGGCTGAAGTGCAGCCCGAGAGGTTTTTTTAACACCAATCCTAAGAGGCTTGTCCTCGTTTTATTCCAGTTACCAAAGGTGTTCAACACCACAATGTGCGCAACCTCGGTTTCGTTTTGGTTTCTGATGATGATTGCTTGGTTATGTAACATTCAACCTTGCATTTTCTGACTTTAGTCGACGTTATAATGTCCAAATGCCATGTGATACACTCGATGAGATTTATTCTCCTTTCTTTCTCTATCCTACGGCGTAGTGATTAGATTGTTCTCCCGAGAAACTAACCCAAGTTTTCTTCTCTTTATAGATGTCTCGTGGAGAAGTTGAGTGTCTAGCTGATAGTAGAACTACCCACACTATTCTAAGGAATAGGCAGTTGTTTACGGATTTAATGCCGTATCGCTCATCAATGACAACATTGATAGGTACCTCGCCGGTTGTCAAAGGGCGAGGAACCGCTGAATTTATGTTACCAAATGGTACTGTTATCAATATCATTGATGCTCTCTATGCGTCGAGAACAAATCGAACCCTGTTGAGTTTTAAGGATATCCGTGCCAACGGTTATCACTTGGATACCTATACTGAGAATGGTGAAGAATACTTATGCATTAATTCTCAAGAACACGGCCGCCGCCGTATCTTAGAGAAGATGCCGTGCATTGAAGACAATGGCTTATATCTCACTACAGCCCGTGTCTTCGAATCATATGCTGTCACTGATAATTTTTGTGACACTAATGATTATAAGCTTTGACATGCTCGACAAGGCCACCCTGGCTGTGATATGATGATCCGGATTCTAAAGAACTCCCATGGACATCCATTTTTCAAGTCGAAAAAGCGATTGGAAGAACCTCTTACCGCGACTCAACATCGTGATGTACGGAGGAGCCAAGCTCCTCGCCAGACTGTGGCCTTAAAGCCACACTCGCCACCGCCCCCCCCCCCCCCCCCCCCCCTTCACAGGGTTTCGGAGCCGCGCACCTGGCGGATGAAGAAGCGGCCTTTACGCCGCACGTCGTGCCGTCCCACCCTTCACAGGGACATGGGGCGTCACCACCTATGTCCTCTTATGCCACAACGGCAATTTCCAATGCCCATCCTTCATTCTGTAAGGCTTGCTCGCTTGCTAAATTGCATGCTTGTCCTTCATTCGCCAGAGCTTCAACCGATAATATACCATTCTTACATCGAATCCAAGGTGATATTTGTGGACCAATCAAAATAGAATGCGACCCATTTAAATATTTTATGGTGCTAGTTGATGCGTCGACGCGTTGGTCACACGTCGCGTTGTTGTCCACAAGAAATGCTGCATTCGCCAAGCTTTTAGCTCAAATCATCAAGTTAAGGGCTCACCACCCTGACCATCAAATCTATTAGAATGGATAATGCTGGCGAGTTTACCTCCAAAGCATTCGATGATTATTGTATGTCCATTGGGATTAAAGTCGAACACCTTGTTCCTCATGTTCATTCTCAAAATGGCCTTGCAGAAGCCACCATTCAGCGACTCCAGCTAGTGGTTAGGGCATTAGTTATGGGAACCAATTTGCCAGTTTCTGCTTGGGGATATGCAATACTGCATGCAGCGATGCTTATTCGTTTTCGACCCATTGCCAATAATGCGTTTAGTGCCTACCAGATGGTAACTGGTTTTGAACCCAATCTATCGCACTTACGTACTTTCGGTTGTGCAGTTTATGTGTCAATTACGCCTCCTTTGCGTATCAAAATGGGTCCACAACGACGTTTAGGCATCTATGTTGGCTATGATTCGCCAACGATAATCCGCCACTTAGAACCAACCACCGGTGATCTATTTACTGTGCGATTCGCAGATTGTCACTTTGAAGAGACACACTTCCCGCCGTTAGGGGGAGATAGGAATGCACTAATTCCGAATGAACGTCAGGAATTGACATGGTGTGCCCCCAATGATTTGTCTCTTCATGATCCTCGCACTGCTCAAAGTGAGCTTGAAGTGCAACGCATTATCGATCTTCAGAAAGTCGAGGAATCGATGCCCGACGCTTTCACTGATATTGCGAAAGTGACAAGATCACACGTACCTGTTGCAAACGTACCGGCAAGGTTGGAGGTCCCGAATTACGGGACCGGTTCGGCTGCCCTAAGACCTAGTGCCGTTGGCATACCCTCAGGAGAGGGTGACGCCGGCGACGGCGCCATCGTACGCCGTGGCGTCGCTGTTGTTGAATCGGATCGCAACGGTGCCTTGATGGACTTTGAAGGGGCAGCAGCTTCGGCCTCGGCTCCCACCAGGAAGAGGGGGAGACCGAAGAATTCTCGAGATAGAAACCCTCGAAAGAAGCGAGCGAAGGCACAAAATTCTCTCATCATCGACGATGCGAATCCATCGCATGAGATTGTCTCTGACTATAGTTATGTCCATGAGTCAACTGAATCATTTCTGTGGGATGACACAAAACCAATGTTGACTCCAGAGAACAAAGAAATCTTGCTCAGTTTGAATAACGCGTGTCTCTTAGTGGATAGAGCCTCTACACACGTCGATGATATATATACTTATTCCGTCGCACAAGAGATCATCCATGACGACGAAGTTGAACCACGCTCAGTGACTGAATGTCAACAAAGAGCATATTGGCCGAAGTGGAAAGAAGCAATACATGCAGAACTTGACTCATTAGATAAAAGGCAAGTCTTTAGATCTGTTGAATTGATCCCTAAAGGCGTTAAACCTGTCGGACATAAGTGGGTCTTTGTTCGTAAGCACAATGAGAAGCATGAGATCTTGGGATATAAGGCAAGACTCGTGGCGCAAGGCTTCTCGCAGCGTCCTGGTATTGACTACGAGGAGACGTATTCTCCCGTAATGGACATCATTACTTTCCGCTACTTGATCAGTTTAGTAGTGTCCGAAAAACTGAGTATGCAACTGATGGATGTAGTTACAGCGTATCTATATGAGGATCTAGATACCAATATCTACATGAGAGTTCCTGAAGGAATTCATGTGCCCGAATCAAAAGACTCTAAACCACGGAGTGCTTATGCAGTTAAGCTGCAACGTTCACTGTATGGACTTAAACAATCCGGAAGGATGTGGTACAATCGCCTACGTGAATACTTGATTTGGAGGGGTTACAAGAACGATGAGTTATGCCCATGCGTGTTCATTAGAAAGACCGACTCTGGATTTGCTATTGTAGCTGTCTATGTTGATGACATGAATGTCATCGGTACTTCAAGTGAGATTGAAGAGACAGTTTCATTCTTGAAATCTGAGTTCGAGATAAAGGATCTTGGGAAGACTAAGTTCTGTTTAGGACTTGAGTTAGAGCATAGAACCAAGGGTATTTTGGTTCACCAGTCTGCTTATACGCAGAAGATGCTCAGGCGTTTCAACATGGATACATGTACGCCGTTGTCTACTCCCATGGTCGTTCGTAGTCTGGACATAAACAAGGATCCATTCCGTCCCAAAGAGGATGAAGAAGAGATTCTTGGTGCTGAGTACCCATACTTAAGTGCGATTGGGGCACTTTTGTATTTGGCACAGTGCACTAGACCAGACATTGCTTTCGCTGTGAACTTACTAGCTAGATTTAGCTCAGCGCCTACGCATCGTCATTGGAACGGTATCAAACATTTGTTTCGTTACTTGAAAGGTTCCATTGACTTGGGACTGTTCGATCCCTTCAGCACAAAGAGAGAAAATCCCTCCAATCACCCTCCTCACACCAACGTTTCCGGCCGCCTCGACAGTGCCATCGTACGCCGTGATACTGTTGCTGGCGCCGGCGGCGTGAAGGATGATGATGGCGACGCGTCCGGCCATTCAAATGTGCTCTTCTCTGGACGTCTCCCTTACTCAAAGACTCCCAACAACGTGTTAGTTGGTTTCGCGGATGCTAGGTATCTCTCTGACCCGCATCGTGCTCATTCCCAAACTGGTTATATTTTTACCATGGGAAATACAACGATATCCTGGAGATTAACCAAGCAAACTTTGGTTGCTACTTCATCGAATCACGCAGAGATCATCGCCCTCTATGAGGCTGTTAGAGAATGTGTCTGGCTAAAGTCAGTTATTCGCCACATTCGTGATTCGTGTGGACCAGTGTCTACCACCGATAAATCTACGTGTATCTGTGAAAATAATGCTGCCTGCATTGAGCAGATGAAGTTGGGTTTTATCAAAGGTGATAACACTAAGTATATATCGCCCAAGTTCTTTTACAATGTGCAACAACAGAAATTCCTGAACATTCAAGTTAATCAAGTGAGTTCAGACGCAAATGTTGCAGATTTGTTTACCAAGTCTTTGGGAAAATCTATGCATATGAAACATGTGAAGAGCCTAGACATGCGCCATATATCAGAGCTCTAAGTTTGTTAAACTTCATGGGGAGTCTACATCACATGTTATTCACAAGTGTAGTGTTGGTGTGTTGTGCTCTTTTCCCTTCGTCCATGCATTTTATTTTTACCCAAGAGGTTTTTGTTTTGCTGGCAAGGTTTTAGTGAGACAACATAGTAAGCACCATGAAGACATTAGGCGCTCGACATAAGGGGGAGTGTTGTAGGAATGTTATTTCCGTAACTTCCTGGATGTGTTTTGACCTAATTAGACTAGTATAGTTGATTCTGTAATAGATAAGGAATCCCTGATTTATCGGGATACTTGATGTAATGCATATATAAAGGTCTCTCTATCAATCAATAAACATACAGTTCTCCCTATTATCTTTTCTTCTTGAACAAGATAAAGTTTTTCACACTCAGAATTTCATCAATAGCGGATAGTCCAACTTCATGTTCATTGGATTCGGTCCAGAGTCCAGAGGCTCTCTGTTTCAGTTGGCATATAATTCTGACCTAAAAAGAAAAAAATTGAAGAAGGAAAAACAATAAAACTCAAACCAGGAAAAAGAAATGATAGAAAATGGAAACAACCTGTCAAATAATTACTGCGAGTATCACTGTACAGTCGTTATGACATGGCAGGCAAAACAAACCAATCCTCTCCCCTCTATATTTCAGGCGCTCATAACTCCCCCTTCTCGAAGTAGGTGAGCACTACTGATAGAGTAGCTAAGCGCCACATGAAGCACTAGAACACCAACCAGAGACGAAGAAGAACAAGACGACGCGATATTGCTGGCCTGCTGACGCCTCCCCGATCGTCATCACCCTCTTCGGGTTTGCGGGCAAGCAAATCAAAACACTAGTGATTGTTTATGTTTGTAACACAACACAACTCAACACAGCAAAAGAGCATCATAAGCAAACCAAATGCTGCAAGAAACCGCCTCTTAATAACTCACACTCCAAGACACAAATTGTTTCCGCAACTCCAAGAACTCTGCTGCATTTAAAAGTATAGCTGAACCGCGAACTGGTTTCAAGCTTTCAGTTCCATCATGGCTGTGGCAATGAGAGGAGTTGAGTTTAAGATGGTGGTGCTTTTGGTGCTTGGAGTGTTGGCGACGGCGTCGTATTGCACGACGGTTAGTTACGACCACAGGGCGCTTGTGATCGATGGAAAGCGCAGAGTTCTAGTCTCTGGCTCTATTCACTACCCACGTAGCACTCCAGAGGTTCATTTCTCTCTGTTTTTGGGCTTCGTTAAAAATCAATGCATGTTGAAGTTTGGTGTTCTTTTTGGGTGCAGATGTGGCCGGACCTTATACAGAAATCCAAGGACGGAGGATTGGATGTGATCGAGACCTATGTGTTCTGGAACATACATGAACCAGTTCGAGGACAGGTCTGTTTTTCTTGTGTTTCATGAATGTGGGAATCTATCAAGATTGAAGCTTTACGGTTTGTTCATGTGTTTTGGGGTTTTGTTTCAGTGTACAAGTGTCGGTAAAGTAATCAAAAAGCAAGAATCTTTGTCTTTGGGTTTAGTATTTATACTTGGGTTTGTTTTCTCAACGACCAAAAATGTCTTCTTTTATTTTTTTCCATTCTTTTTCGTTTTGGATTGTTGGTGACAGTGACTCACTGTATGAGAATTTTTGCAGTATAATTTTGAGGGTAGGAACGATTTGGTTCGATTCGTGAAGGCAGTAGCAGATGCAGGGCTCTATGTGCATCTTCGAATTGGGCCTTATGTGTGCGCAGAATGGAATTACGGGTATGTGCTTTTTATTATAAATTTTGCAGTTCTTGCTCAATTGCTCTGACTGGTCTTCCTTATTTGTATTTCATTTTCTTTTCTTTATTTGGGAATAAAGATAAAGTTGGGTTCTAGTGGCAGAGTTTTCATGCAATTGCGTTTGTGTTCCATTTTTGAACAGAGGCTTTCCTCTTTGGCTGCATTTTATACCCGGAATTAAGTTGCGGACTGATAATGAGCCCTACAAGGTTTCTATTCCTTTTATCCCAATTTGCCCACTTTTCTGTGTTTGTGTTATTTTCTCAGCTTCATTAGTTTGATGGAGATTTCTGTGATTTTCAGGCAGAAATGCAGCGGTTCACGGCCAAAATCGTTGACATGATGAAGAATGAGAAGCTTTATGCATCTCAGGGAGGACCCATCATCTTATCCCAGGTCGAATTTTCTATTTGTTACCTTACCCAATTTTGGTATTTCAGACTTTTGTTTCTGGAGGAGATTGATTGTAGTCTGTCAATTGTCTCAGATTGAAAACGAGTATGGAAACATTCAGAAAGCGTATGGGCCTGCTGCCAAAACCTACATTAACTGGGCAGCAAAAATGGCTGTGTCATTGGATACAGGAGTGCCCTGGGTCATGTGCCAGCAAGCAGATGCTCCTTCTTCAGTGGTAAGACTTTCTTGTTCACTTTTCATTTGTGTAATGTGTATTGCATCGGCCTAGTGTAAGATAGCATTCATGCTCGCCATGCTTTCTTTACAGATCAATACTTGCAATGGATTTTACTGTGATCAATTCACACCTAATTCTAACAGTACACCAAAAATGTGGACTGAGAATTGGAGTGGATGGTAAGGGGCCTGAACTAAGTTGTTTAATTTCTGGTACTTTAAAAACTAGTTTTGTGTAAACTTGAAGTAAACATCAAAATGTTTGTGATCGCTAGGTTTCTTTCCTTCGGTGGTGCTGTGCCTCAGAGACCGGTGGAAGACCTTGCATTTGCTGTAGCACGCTTTTACCAGCGAGGTGGAACTTTCCAGAATTACTATATGGTACTGCAGTTGTATATGGAGTGTATTATCATATAATGAACATTAGAGGAATGTTACAGTGCTTAGGACAAAGTTTGGTATAGCATCTTAAACCAGGAAGATTACATGATGTGATTTGTTTTGTGATGATGTTTAACAGTACCATGGTGGAACCAACTTTGGGCGGTCTAGTGGAGGACCTTTTATTTCGACTAGTTATGACTATGATGCTCCACTCGATGAGTATGGTATGTTGTATATCTGTATTAATGCTTTACTGCTGGTGATCGTGTTGGCTATTTGCTATCTATCGATAATTCTATATGAAACTCTTTCGTCATTAGTGGTGTGTAAAGGAACTGATATATTCTGTCAATTTGATGCTTCGACATCAAGGGGATGGGCTATACTTGATCATAGAATGTTGTTTTTATATGAGAAGACAAATTTATTAGACCATTAACACTCAAAACTTACTCTGCTTCACTACAGCAGATTTATATACGTTGCTGTCAGAGTGTAAATATTACCAATGCCACTGAGAATCAACTTAACAATTCAATTATGCTGCAGGACTTCTTAGGCAGCCAAAGTGGGGTCATCTTAAAGATGTGCATCAGGCTATAAAGCTTTGTGAAGCTGCAATGGTGGCCACGGACCCAAAAATTTCTTCTCTTGGTCAAAACATTGAGGTGTATTCCTTTACTCTTGTCAAAGACTGATTTGTGGCTATCATTAGAATATGTAACTGAACTTGTCGTTTTCAAGATCTCAGCCTAGGTGAATGGCTCTATATGGCCATATGTAGTTCGGATTTGTCACAACCTATTTACTGATTTAGAGTTTACAACTTACTCAAGTTATAACTTTTATAATATCTGAGAACTGTTATCTGGGGAATCTGAAATGAAAACTTCCCCGTGTTCGTATGGTTGTTTCTTCCAAGACTCATTGTCGGAGAGCTCCAAAATTGATCATAATGTTCTGCTGATCTTACAGCTCCTGGCCTTTACCTTTATGCTCAGTAAAACAGCATATTATTTTTTACAGCAGATCATTAACATGTACCTTTTTGTTTATTTGTATATGCAGGCAGCTGTTTACAACACAGGATCAGTATGTTCTGCTTTTCTTGCCAATGTCGACACCAAATCTGATGCCACTGTGACTTTCAATGGCAATTCATATCAATTGCCTGCATGGTCCGTGAGCATCTTACCTGACTGCCAAAATGTAGTTCTTAACACCGCAAAGGTTTGCCTCCTATGCGCATGATTGCTTTCAGAGGTTTCAAAAACTGTATGATCGTTTCTAAGCGAACTAAATAATATTATCATGACAGATTAACACTGCCGCTGTGATTCCAAGCTTCACACGTCAATCAATTTCAGCTGATGTTAAGCCCACTGAAGCTGTGGGCTCAAGCTGGAGTTGGATAAATGAACCAGTGGGTATCTCAAAGAGTGATGCGTTTACGAGGAAGGGATTATTGGAGCAGATAAATACTACAGCTGATAAAAGTGACTATTTATGGTACTCTACCAGGTATGCAAGCTTATTGTTTGTACAAGTGCTTTCTCAAGATGTATATCGCCTTAGCTAGTTGCTTGATTTCTATCAACATTTAATTTTCCATTTTATATTAATTTGGCAGCATTAATGTCAAAGGTGGGTATACAGCTGATCTTCACGTGCAATCACTTGGTCATGCTCTTCATGCTTTTGTCAATGGAAAGCTTGCAGGTGATCTATAAATCAAGTACCTTGACTTTCATGCTATTTGGTTATACCCATCCGCTCTTTCAAAAGTCTCAAATTTCAATTCTATACATTTCTAGTATTTGCTTGGGTTCCTTAGTGTCAATCTGGTAGCTGCTTTGGTTAAATTTGCTAATACAGCTATATTATCTTGAGAGACCATTCCTAAGATAGGAATCTTCTAAGGAGTTTTGCTTGGGTTCCTTAGTGTCAATCTGGTAGCTGCTTTGGTACATTTGCTAATACATTTATATTATCTCGAGAAACCATTCCTAAGATAGGAATCTTCTAAGGAGTGTTGAGGAATGACCGTTACCTTCATTTAGTTTTAATACTCATAAGCAATTCTGTGTCGTACACTTGGAAAGTTTAAACCATTAAAACTTGTAACTACAGTGCAACAGAGCTTCAGAGTTCTGCCTCGGGTCACAATGTAAACTTAGGTTTCGATCTCTAAATTAATGGTCAAATGATTAGGGACTGTATTTACAATCTTGAATTTCAAAGTTAAGAGGGTTCTTGACTAGCAACGACTGCTGTCAGTTGAAACTGTTTGCCTGTTATATATCGAGCTTATCTTCTAATTTAATCATTTTCAGGGAGTGGAACAGGCAACAGTGGCAATGCCAAGGTTTCTGTGGAGATCCCTGTCGAATTTGCATCTGGGAAGAACACAATTGATCTTCTGAGTCTGACCGTTGGGCTTCAGGTTTGCATAAATTAATATCCTTTCTTTTTGGCATATATTCAAAAGGACACCTCATGTACATTATCTGTATGGTAGTTCTCATCTTATATTTTCAAAACCAATATTTTTCCAATCAGAACTATGGAGCATTCTTTGACTTAGTGCCTGCTGGAATCACTGGTCCTGTACAACTGAAAGGCTCAACAAATGGCACTACTATTGATCTTTCTTCTCAGCAATGGACATATCAGGTCAGTAGATTTAGTAAATCTATACAAGTCCAAGTGAACATGGGCATTTATTGCCAAAATGAAATCCAAATTCTCATTATGAATAAACAATCGGTACATTCATGTGAACAAAACTAACAATCTGTCTTAATTATTGGGACTGCAGATTGGACTTAAAGGTGAAGATGAAGACCTTCCCAGTGGAAGTTCTCAGTGGATTTCACAACCTACCTTGCCCAAGAATCAGCCCTTGACGTGGTACAAGGTGACTTATTATTATGTTCTTTTACTTCTATCTATTAAGTTCAAAGCATCAGTGATGTGTCTTACCTGTGCATTTTATGTCCACCATTTTATGGGATATATCTAATTGATCAACTTGACCTTAAGACAAAGGGGTGAAAAATATTGAAACTTGAACTACAAAAATAGAAGCTTTGGTGAAATTCAGCCTAATAATTGCATCTAATTCCTCTATATACTACTAGGCGTCTGCACATGCTTTCTATAACACATGTAAGTTTTTGGTGAATTGGGTTTCCTTACCCTAGGCTAATCATATTTTATGGAACCAATAACTACGAGCGATATGATAAAATTATTTCCTCTACTAACCAGTAGAAGTATTCCTTTTCAGACCCAATTTGACGCACCTGGTGGCAGTAACCCTGTTGCACTAGACTTCACAGGAATGGGGAAGGGTGAGGCATGGGTGAATGGACAAAGCATTGGACGTTACTGGCCCACTAATATTGCTCCAAAAACTGGTTGCAGTGACACATGCAATTACAAAGGAGCTTATAGTGCGGACAAATGCCGAAAGAACTGTGGCAAGCCATCTCAAGAACTGTAAGTGCTCGAAAATGTGAGGCAATTACTCCAATTGGAACTTCGATTCTGATATTGTTAATCCAACAGGTACCATGTTCCTCGTTCATGGATGAAATCCAGTGGCAATACTCTTGTATTATTTGAGGAAGTTGGGGGTGATCCTACACAGTTATCTTTTGCCACAAGACAGGTAGAAAGTTTGTGCTCTCATGTATCGGACTCTCACCCATCACCTGTAGATATGTGGAGTGTCGATTCAAAAGCAGGAAGGAAGTCTCACCCTAGGCTATCACTTGAGTGCCCATTTCCTAATCAATTCATTACCTCAATAAAGTTTGCAAGTTACGGAACACCTAGTGGGACTTGTGGGAGCTTTAGCCATGGCTCGTGCAGTAGTAAAGCTCTATCCATTGTACAGAAGGTGAGATCTTGTTTGCATATTTATAAATTCAGTTCACATCTAGGTTTTTTCATCTTTATGATTAATTTGTGTTGGTTTATTGATACAGGCGTGCGTTGGATCAAAGAGTTGTAGCATCGAAGTTTCAACTAATACATTTGGTGACCCATGTAAAGGAGTAGCAAAGAGTTTAGCAGTAGAAGCTTCTTGTAAATAGACATTGTGGGAGACAAGTAAGTAGTTATCCCCGAGTATGTCTAGCTCTCAGTGAATAAAGTCATTTTCATGAATGGTATTAACATCAATAATATTCTCAATATGCATCCATATGTCTACGATCAATCTCACTGGAGTTGTGCCTATTTAAAGGTATAGGAACATTGATAATATTCCCCATGCAAGGTTAGTCAGTACTGAGATTTACTACAAGTTTTGGTCGCAAGAAGCATTTTAGAAACAAAGTAACAAACAATACTATGAAGCTAAACATCAAATTATTGATTAAACACGATACATTTAAAGCACGGATGGATCAAGAAGTAAAATAGAATATGAATGTCCTGGACAAGCTTACTATTGCAGCCCTTATTTGTTATTCATTACCATTTTGTGTGCAGTGCTAAACTAGTTGCCCACCCAAGATACACACAAATAAAATGAACATATGATACTTCAAAACCAGAAACAATATTATTTCTCTTGATCAACTTTATCAGTATTGAGCAAGTCCAGATTGCCTTTGGAACCTGCAAACCTTGCAGAGAGGTGAAAAGAGTGATGGAGTTTCGTACTTGTCCTCTCCGCCCATCATTGGCATTAGAACACCAACCTTAACTGGACTAACATAACCTGGCCTGTAAGTCTTTCCCAAAACTCCTTCCACAAGATCAGACAAGCTGGAAAACCTGAATTGTGTCTCTAAGTGAGCAAAAGAATCATCTGATGGTATTTGGTAGTTGTGAACCTTGTTTTCGATTGCTCCAATAGGCCTGACCCTTATATCCATCTCCACCAGTCCTGAAACTGTGACTCTTACGTTGTTTGTATCATCGGTTCTTTCAACTATTACTTCTCTTCCTTCGGCCATGATCCTCCACTCGGCTTCTCCATCAGTAGGGATGGAGACTGACTCACCGTCCCACTTTACCATGAGCGCGTCAACCTTGTCATCCCACTGTGAGATCCTCTTTGCTGCAATTACAAGGGTGTGAGTGTCGAACATGATTGAGAAAGCTTGAACCCATGTGTAATCACGAGTCCTTCCTGTTGGTCGAGTTCCAATGAAATGTGCATTGATTTGAAGGTTGTTATCTGAAACTATGGCAAAGTTTCCTCCTTTGGCTCCATGAAAGTAGAACATTACACCATCACCACCTACAAACCTTGGATCATAGCAGAGAGAACCATACCCATTACAGTTGGATCTCCTATCTGTCAAAACCAAAATAATGTTATTAGTGAAAGTGTAACTTGTCGTCTTACAGTTGAACATGTTATAATTGTTAGAATCTCAAATGTTGAGATGCTACATATGCTACTTACATGAGAACCGCTTTACTGAAGAAACGAAAAATAAGGGTGTAATCAGAAGACTAGATAAGGGGGGATCTTACACTTGCAAGTGGCTTCACATTTGCTGCCACAGTTGATGAAACAACCCTTGTTCTTCTTGTTCTTCTTTGGCTTTCTCTGAGGGCATTCTGGTGGACACACAAGAGTCTTGTAATAGCAGGCACTCTTTGCTTTGCAGAAGCCTCTCTCCTGTCCGGATGCCAATGGTGTCAATTCATCGTAGTGGGAAGCAGCAGTTTTATCAGATTCGTCGCTATTCCCATTCCCATTCCCATTTCCATTGCCACTATTGCTGTTGCCACTATTTCCGTTACCGTTGCCGTTGCCGTTGCCATTGCCTTGGCCCAAAACAAGGGACGCTGCTTCCATGGAAACGAGCACTACAAGGAGGGCCACCAATGTATGTGACATTCTTACTGTAGCCATTTCTGGCTAGCTCTTCTCGTATGATTTTCTTCTCCTTCTATTGATTTACTTGAATATGAGCTATAAGGATATATGGAAATGGAATGATGCACAAAGAGATATATATATAAGGAAGGTCCAAGGGAACCTAAGCCTTGGAGTTCGGCTTAATCCTTGTGCTTATTGCTTCTTCATGTAATCAAACAGCTTAGGACCAGCTCTGCTGCTATTAATCTACAAGGTCATTTGTTTTGGTTGTTGACCATATTTTAGTTGTACTCCCATACATAACTTGAAGAACAATCAATCGTTTAAGAGCTTTGGATCCAACGTTAATAAGGGTCTAGCTTCATAATCAGTATTTTAGTTTTCTGTGATAGACAGACAACCTAACATGACTTTGTAGGATCTGTAATAACCTTCAACTCCTCGATTGCTTCAAGTTTAATGGTGAGTGTTGCCTATATAGAACCTTCACATGAGCATTGCTTACGGCTTCATCAAAGTTATAGAATAAACAGAGAATTGCAAATTGAATGACAGGTTTATTAAAGTTTGTCCAAAGCCACAGACGTGAGACGTCGTCCATCAAGATTCCTTGCTACATCAGGTTACCAGTTGACATAATTAGCATTCAAATTTGAAAGATAATTACAATGTAAGTATGTAATATGAACGCCATAACATTTACAAATCACATGTTTAGCAAACTCTATCTGTGTGTATATATATATATGCTCGATGCTCGATGTCCTCCGTTATTTCTCTCAATTGTCTCATTTAAGTCTTTCTCATTCGCTTGTATCCTTGTTCGATTTCAGTCAAAAGTAAATATGAAATCCCTTGAAATGATATCAATCCAACCGACTAAGTTCTCCACTGCCAGTTCATCAAAACTGTTTTCATTATGCTTATAAGCTGGACAGGCTGATTTTCTAATGTACATCTAGTTAGTTGGACTTCCAATGTCAATTACTTCTGTACAACTATCTTGCCACACAGGTTTAGTAAGACTGAAAAAACCAAGGGATGTCACATGAAATCTAATTAGGATCCTTTAATTTCAGGTTAGATAAAAGTATTAGTAAAACCGCAATTCATAAATTTCCATTATAATACTATATATATGTAGGGAGCAACGTATACTTTAGAATCTTAAATGGGACGGTCGGACTTCCAATTAGAAAAATTAATACTTATCAGTTTACTTTAAAGCGCGACATTTCCAAAACTCCAGTAGAAACCAAATTTCATAATTTTTGTTTGAGATTCAAAGTCCCTATACTCATTGGGATCATCCATCTCCAATCCTTAGCCTTATATCAAGGTTTAAGGACATCTATTTATTTTAAAAATATTTTTGTTAAAATTCATTTATTACTGTATTTATAAATAATCATTCGTGTACAATTCAAATTTATATATCATGAAAAATTAATTTTGGAAAACACGTGGCCTCCACATATCGGCGCGTTAGAACAAATTAAGTTCACCTGTTGGTCGCTTGGCTAATGTGATATGGTCGTTTTATTCAAACAAAAACCAACAAAACATAATTTTACATGAAAATTTCTCATAAATTTGTAGTAATTTAAACTCAAATTAATTATTTAACCGTTGTGTATCAAATCTTAAATTGAAACCAACGGTCCGGATGTGACGCAATGCTTTAGAATGTGAGTTCTGTGAGTTTGGGATGATGTGGCAGTAGGACTTGGGTCACTCTGTGAGTATTGCATGGTTCACTTTGGTGACTCAACAAGTGATTTGAGCTGATTAGTCACCGAAGTCATTTTCATGAATGGAAGTGGCAATGTCTTACATGTTTAACGTATCGGTACTCATACATGTTAGTAATATAACGAACGTTGCCTTTTATTAATAGTTAAAATTTAAAAGTTGAGACTGATGTCGATATGACTAAGTAACAAAACTCCGAACATAGAAGAATTTTTGAATAGAAGTTAGATCTATGTGGGTTGGGTCACTTGAACTCACTTAGAGGGAAGAATCTGATGTGACAAGAAGTGACCTAAAGAGCATAAGTGGACTTGCTCTTATGTTTCGGAAATGGTCCTCGCATTTTACTTGGTTCAGTCTTGTTTTCTAACCCGAATTGCCGGATCCCCAAGCTGGCCCATAAATAAATTTGAGACTGGGTCTTGGATTCAGTCTCACAAGGCCTGAAATTTACAAGCCCAGTCATTTTGAGATCCATTTCAAATCAGTTTCCGGTTCATTTCGGCTTTTGGTGATGGGTTGGAGTTCCTCGATCTGGGCATGAACTAATAATATTACTCTATCATGCAACATGCATGGCAGCTCATTCCTATGGATGTAACTTTCTAACCATGCATGGGTGATGGGAATGGAATATCATCACATTTCATCAAACGCTCTTAGAACAGGTCCGATCCTCTGTCTAATAATAGGATTTAAGTCCGAATACAGCAACCAAATTAATACAGTTCTTTAACGTTATGGGTATACAATATATATAGACCAAATTTACGTGCTTAATTAAGAACAAAAAAAAAGAATATGTCAATCTTGAATACAAGTTAATAATTAGTAATATCATCATGAATAAGAAGACCAGCCTGACTTAATTTCTAGTTGACCAAACACACACATAAATGGAACTGCTATAGCTACCTAAAAATCTGGCATGGAGCTAGACAATAATAGATATCGAAGTTGTAAACAATATTCCACATTTGAATTACTGTATAGTACGTACGTGATACCGTTTTAGTATATTACGGCAGCTCAATTTGCAGCCCTTTATTGTTTATTCATAAATTTCATGTATACAATAATTAGTCTCCCAAAACAAAATAATACAGATCGATGACACCATGCACTACTTGATTCTTGGAACCAATTAGAAAAACAGTGTTAATTCTCTTGATCATGATCAGTATGATGCCACTCTTCCACTTGTAATTTCAAGACCTGCAGATTGACTAGTTTGGAATCTGCAAACCTTGCAGAGAGGTGAGGATAGTGAAGGAGTCCTGTACTTGTCCTCGCCACCCATCATTGGCATTGGAACTCCAACCTTGACTGGACTAACATAACCTGGCCTGTAAGTCTTGCCCAGAACTCCTTCGACAAAGTCAGATAAGTTCGAAAATTTGAACTGTGTTTCCAAGTGAGCGAAAGAATCATCAGCGGGTATTTCATACTTATGGACCTTGTTTTCTTGTTCTCCAATAGGCCTAATCTTTATATCCATTTCCAGTAGCCCTGCAACTGTAACTCTTACGTTGTTAGTGTCATCGGTTCTTTCAATGATTACCTGTCGTTCTTTATCACCATTAGTCCTCCATTCGGCTTCTCCATCTGTAGGAATGTTAACTGACTCGCCATCCCACCTTACGATGAGAGCATCAACGTTTTCATCCCACTTTGAGACCCTCTTTGCTGCAATGACAAGGTTGTGATTGTCGAACATGATTGAGAGGGCTTGAACCCATGTGAAGTCGCGAGTCCTTCCTAGTGGTCGAGTTCCAATGAAGTGTGCATTGATCTGGAGGTTATCGTCTGAAACAATGGCAAAGTTTCCTCCCTTGGCTCCATGGAAGTAGAACATAACACCATCTCCACCGACAAATCGAGGGTCATAGCAGAGAGAACCATACCCATTACACTTGGCTCTTCTGACTGCAAAAAACACGTCCAATTAGTGAAAATATCTAGGGCAACACTTATTACCGGGCTCATGTCTAGTAATTACGTTTATATATATAGATATATATATATATATATATATATATATATATATATATATATATATATATATATGATTCAGGAAGATACTGTATGTAAAAATAGGTGAATGCAGTTGCTTACACTTGCAGGTGGCTTCACACTTGCTACCGCAGTTGAGGAAGCAGCCCTTGTGTTTCTTGTTCTGCTTAGGCTTTCTCTGAGGGCACTCCGGTGGACACACAAGGGTCTTGTAGAAACAGGCACCCTGAGCTTTACACATGCATCTCTCTTGTCCGGTCGCTAGTGGTGGCAACACCTGGTAATTTGTTTCATCAGCTTTATTTCCATTGCCATTGCCATTCCCGTTACCATTGCCGTTGCCATTGCCATTCCCGTTTCCGTTACCGCTGCCAGTATTGCCATTCCCATTTCCGTTGCCGTTGCCGCTGCCAGTGTTGTCATTGCCATTCCCGTTGCCGTTGCCGCTACCAGTATTGCCATTGCCATTTCCATTACCGTTTCCACTGCCAGTGTTGCCATTGCCGTTGGCATTTCCATTGCCACTGCCGGTGTTGCCATTGCCGTTGGCATTTCCGTTGCCACTGCCAGTGTTTCCGTTTCCGTTCCCATTTCCATTGCCCTTGGCTTGACCAAATACAACAGACGCTTCCAGGGAAATGAGCACTACAAAGAGAGCCAACAAAATATATGACCCTCTGAGTTTAGCCATTGCTAGCTACTATATGTTCTATCCTTCTGTCGGTTTACTTGGAATATGAGGATGAAGGATAGATCGATGAGAAGAGCTTGGTTCAGAGAGGTATATATAAGGTTTGCGGGCTATTATGTTATCATTTAATTCAGAATCATTTGCTATGGTTGACCAAATGGTTTATGCCTATTTTTGTCTTAAAAGGCATACAAAACTTCCATACACAATAAACCTTTTGAGAACCTAAAGCTTTGGTGTACCTTTTGCAAGTGTATTAACCTCCAAAAATATCCCTTCAAGTTAGATTGGCTTAGCACATTATCATTTCTTACGGATCCCTCAAAGTGTTCTTCGATTCACTTTGTATGAAAGTTTGATAACACAAGTTGTTGATTGCACACACCATTTCATCCTTCACCTTCTAACTACGTCAAACTAGGGCAGACAGAGTGACTTCCAATCTAGGTCGATCTTTTTCTCTTTTCTTTTTTTTGTTTTTGATTAGGAGTTGAGTTTCATTGATAGACTTTATCTCGGTCATTTCACTGTTGTAATGTATCTGATCATTGTTACCAAATTCATTTTAATAGCTAGTTTCTTCATTTCAACCCTAGTTTAGACTATTATCACAACGCCATGCTCAACCGGCCATTCCACATGCCCAGTTCATCAATCTTCACATTACAACACCAACACAAATCCATTGTCGTACCTAAATGATTTTAATTTATTTTATTTTTTGTCAACTCTTCTGCTATTAATATATACTCTACATTGCTGAATCCAGAAGACTCACTTGAAATTAATTGACCGCCCTCTGAGTCAAGATTATTAGATTTTTTTGTTCATTAATTTTAAAGTTAGGTACTTAGCTAGGTAAGTTATCTTGATCATCCAAAAAGTTCAGAATCGTTTACTATCTTTTGGGTGAAGAAACGTTAATATATCGAGTTATCGACGGCCTTTGCTTTGTTGATGGGCCTTTGGTGGGTTTATACTCTAATACAATAATTATCATTAGCTAGGGCATAATTTCGGAGTCCATGCGGCTAACTATTAACCAGGATGACAAAATTAGCAACGATGAATGGAAGCTTTAATTTTGTATTTCAGCGCCCGGCCTACACTCCTAAAGAACATGACACTTCATATCTAAAAGTACCTTAATTACTTGATCCCTTTCCTTGTCACTTTTACCAGGTTTGTTACTGCATGCTTACTATCTATTTCATTCAGTAATTAATTAACTGGCAATTAACTCCAAGGGGAATCATCACCCCAGTCTTCCCTAGATTTATTATCAACACTGAAGTCGTCGGGGATTGGTGGCAAGTCGAGCTATGTGTATGGTTACATTCTGGACGCTGAAATCAGATGTTGTGTTTGAGATTGTTCAAATGAAAACCAGCCAAAACCATAGCAAGTGGAATAATACCGCATCCACACTCCAAATTGTTTTCATTTCGTAGCTGATCAAAAATTGGATTCGATATATTGACGACTGGTTTATCATACACTACTGTCAACTTTAAATCTTATGACATGTTCCAGTCATTTAATTACCGATTAAGGCTAGGTGACTGAAATTAAGTATAATTTTCAGGAGAACTTTAACAAGCACACAGAAACAAAAACGAAGGATATGATTGGAAAAAACACTAGTTGTACTTAGAGATGGTCTAATTTTGTTAATTACTGAAGCTAATTGCCAGTTAATTACTGAATGAAATGATTTGCGTACTTTGCGTGTGGTAGATATATATTTGTTGTGTAAGAATTTACGTACTTTTCCAGTTAATTACTGAACGAAAGAACATATGAAAAATGGTAAAAGTTTGCTAAGTGAAGACTGTGGAAGCAAGTAGAACATATGACAAATTTACGTATGTTTGCTGAAGTAAATTAATCTTATTAGATGATTAGATCCTAGTTCAATTCGAAGGAATTGTATCATCATATGAGATCGATTCATCGATCTATATATTGAGTTTCACTTAAAGTACATGTCGCTTCGTTTGTTTATTCATTATTTAACGTATACACCTCTAGCTAGATAAGTTAACCAATCACGGCTACAAAAGCACAACATGCAATGGGTCGTTGAAAACAATTAAATTCAAAACGATCTTAACTTCTCCCTGGATTTGATCTTCACGCATCATCAGAATTGAGCAATCTCTCCAGTTGTAATTGCAATCCCACCAGATTGACGAGCAGTAGTTTGGAACTTGCAAACTTTGCAGTGAGGTGAAAAGAGTGATGGAGTTTTGTACTTGTCCTCACCACCCATGGCCATCAAAGGCATTGGAACTCCTCTCTTGACTGGACTAACATATCCTGGCCTGTAAGTCTTCCCAAGAATTCCTTCCACAAGATCAGACAGATTGGAAAATGTGAACTGTGTCTCCAAATGAGCAAAAGTATCGTCACCGGGTATATGGTAGTGATGAACCTTGTCTTCCTTTTCTCGGATGGGCCTAACCCTAATGGTAATCTCAACCAGATCAGACACAATAACCCTTAGGTAATTTGCGTCTTCTGTTCTTTCGACAATGACTTCTCTGTCTTCACCGTTTGTCCTCCATTCAGCCTCTCCATATTCGGGTATGTCCACTGACTCACCATCCCACTTTAATTACCATCAGAGCATCAACTTTGTCATCCCACTTTGAGACTCTCTTTGCTGCAATGACAAGGGTGTGAGTATCAAACATGACCGAGATGGCTTGAATCCATGTGAAATCACGAGTCCTTCCTTCGGGGCGGGTTCCGATGAAGTGTGCGTTGATGTGGAGGTTTTCGTCAGAGACAATGGCAAAGTTACCTCCCTTAGCTCCATGGAAGTAGAACATCACACCATCACCACCAATAAATCGAGGGTCGTAGCAGATAGAGGCATACCCATCACAGTTACCTCTTCTAACTGTCCAAAACCAAGAGTCAACAAGATGGAGCTTTTTAGTAAGGACTTTCGTCAGTCAGTCGAAAACATACATATATGACTAAGTGGGTATTAAAAACTTAAAGATAGGAAAAGATCGAGATGGTTAAGATAGGTCATTATCGATCTTAACATATATATAAGACTTGTAAACTTGTGAAGTAAGATAGATCAAGATGGAGCGAGGGTCTTACCTTTGCAAGTAACTTCACACTTGCTTCCGCAATTGACGAAGCAACCCTTTGTTCTCTTGTTGCTTTTGGGTTTTCTCTCGGGACATTCCAGTGGACACACAAGGGTCTTGTAAAAGCAGGCACCCTGTGCTTTGCACATGCATTGCTCCTGTCCTGTGGCTAATGGTGGCAGTACGTCGTAGTTTGTAGTATCACTGACTGAATTTCCGTTGACGTTGCCGTTGCCATTGCCATTTCCATTTCCGTTGCCGTTGCCGTTGCCGTTTCCATTACCATTCCCGTTGCCATTACCGTTACCACTGCCAGTGTTTCCGTTCCCGTTCCCGTTTCCGTTTCCATTTCCGTTGCCACTGCCAGTACTGTTTCCATTCCCATTTCCGTTTCCATTGCCACTGCCGGTGTTTCCGTTGCCGTTCCCATTCCCATTTCCACTGCCAGTATTTCCATTGCCATTCCCATTTCCGTTGCCACTGCCGGTGTTGCCATTTCCATTGCCTTGGCCCAGAACAAAGCTGGCTTCCATGGCAATAAGCACCACAAAGAGAGCCACCAACATGTGAGACTCTCTTAGTTTAGCCATTTTGTGCTTCGGTATTCTTATCTTCGATCTCCTTCTGTTGATATATATTGTGAGTATGAGAAGGATATATGGGAAGGAAAGAGTTCAAACTGATATTTATAGGGAAGTATTAAGCAGAATTCAGGCCCTAACTGATCGAAGTTAATGACTTTAATTGTATTTGAGTTCATCATTATTGACTAATTAATTTGACTAACTTTAGTCCGCTTACGTACCCATACAAAAAATCTTTTTCAAGAACCTGAAGCATTGGGGGTATAGCTTGAGTTAGGGTTTGCAATGAAGACTGATCAGCACGACTTTTTAGAACTCTATTAACCTTCAAATCCAGGCTTCTTATTCATTGTCTGCTATTTTGCTCAGTCAAAATAGCAAACAAAGGGATCGAATTAGTGAAATTTGTCATGTACATATATGATATATGAAAGATGCTAACTGCTTGCAGCTTATGAGAATTAGTTTTTCTCATTATGTGTTTTTTTTTTCTTTTTCAAACGCAAATTAATCTTAGCTAATCGAGTCAACCAGAGTAACTGTTCGATCAATTAACCAATGAGAAGGCCTACCTATACCTAGCAAGGTTTTGTCCAGGCCTACATATATACTGTGTAAACTTATCATATGCATAGTACAAAGATCTTTTACCGATTTGCAGATCATGTGATAATATTATGTGTCGCAACAAATCATATTATGTAGCTAACTGGTTAGCTTTGAAATACTTTAGTTAAATATATGAATTATAGGACTAATGCGTGATTAACATCTAGAATATGTATTAATTGAATTCAAACAAGTCTCTCATTAACAAAAACCCGTCCTAGCTAATACATATTGCAGAATTTTCAGTTTCATAATGCTATCGTATTTACCTGGTAATCTTCACTACATATTACTGTATATGAAATCACGTACATGACACTATATATATATAGTTCCTATTCAGAGTGAAGGTTCGCTTTTAAACTAACGTGTGAAGTTGGTTTTAGATTCCATCCATCTGACGAAGAACTCATTGTCCACTACCTACAAAGAAAAGTCACTTCGCGGCCACTTCCAGCACACTTGATCACAGAAATCGATCTCTATAAGTATAATCCATGGGAGCTTCCAAGTCAGTTCTGCAGCATTCACTCGTTTGCTTCACGGTTCCTTATATTCAGATCAAACAGTAATATCTGAATGTATTTATGCTTGTTTCATGACTTGGCTTGTGCAGAGATGGCCTTGTTTGGGGAGGACGAATGGTACTTCTTCAGCCCTTGGGAGAGGAAGTATCCGAATGGGGAGAGACCTAATAGAGCAGCAGCTTCTGGTTATTGGAAGGCTGCTGGAAGTGACAAGCCAATTCTCACTTCGTGTGGAATATCGAAGCGCATAGGAGTCAAGAAGGCTTTGGTCTTTTACACTGGTCGAGCTCCAACAGGAGCTAAAACTGAATGGATCATGATCGAGTATAGACTTCTCGACAGTTCACTTAAATATTAGACGGAACAATAATAATGTACGCAGCGGAATATATAGATAAAATTTCGTAACTTTTATTGAATGTAAATCACAACCAATATTACAAATGATTATAATTTAATTCGATACAAAGTTACACATAAACGGTCGCCACAAAGGTCGATGTCGCCACAAAGGTCGATCAATATTTCTTGAGAGATGCCACACAGGTCGTCTCCGAGATGCCACTAAGGTCGTCTCCTTCAAGCCACTAAGGTCTTGAATATTGAAGCCACACATGTCTTCACTCTAGGAGCCACTAAGGTCTCCTTCTCTCACAAATATTTTCTCTCTTTTTCTTTTTCAAATATCGACCCCTCTCAAGGTATCAATCGGCCACAATATATATAGAGTGCACAAACTCTATTCAATAGGCTAAACCTAGTTACCTATTACATCAATATATGAAAGGTATATATCATATTAAAAGTTAATTCAATATGATACATGCCTTAACAATTAAACCTAGCAACTAGGTTAAGCAAACACTTACACTTCAATATCAAGGCCGGCCGCACCAACCATGCAGAAAGAATCCTTGATATAATTACTTTCCTAATTGCACTAGGAAAGTCCTTCATTTTGTCTTCAATGCAAACCAATACCAATTAGGTATTAAATCTTCATGGCTTCAATTTCTTCCTAGTCGGCTAGGAAATTCTTCAAGACATCAAACCCTAGCAAAGAGCTGCCGCACCAATATTAGGTCTAGGGTTTGCTCATGTCGTACATATTCGAACCGTCGGATTGATCAGGACACCCAAACGTTCCTAGTTGAAATAGGAAGGTTTCTTCTCATAATAGCCATTCCTTCTTGGTTCCAATCTCTTCTTTTCCGAATAAATCAAGAATTGATTTCTTCAAAGGTTCCTTTCAAAACACCATGCAATTTGCCTTTGACTTCCATCAACAGATGGAGGCCAATATACCTTCAATCTCCCCCTTTGGCCTTCCATGCAACTTTCCATTCATCAAGCATCTATATGACAAAAACCAAAGGAAATTAGTAGCATGTATAACCACATATAGCATATAGCAAATATCAAGAGAATGAACAAAAAAAAATTTTAAAAACAATTTTTGACAAACCAACAAGTGTCACTTGATATCAAGAATCAACATTCATCACTTTCAAGATATCAAGGGACAAGTTCATAAACACAATAAGCAATAAAAATTGTTCAAACATAAACACATAAACATAAACATAGTCTAGTGCTTATGCACTTATTACACAACCAAATAAAATTGTCTTAAGCACACCAAACAGATCAAATAAAGACATAATAATAAAAACTAGGTCATGCATCTCCAACTCCCCCTTTGACCATGCTTGATGATTCTCCCCCTAAGTTGATGGAGGGCAAAGGAGAAGAACAAACACCAAGAACCCTTCCTAGCCACTGCGGTTCCCACCATTAGACGGATTTTCATGCATGGCCGCTTCATGAGTCCAAGCAACACCACCATGAAGACCCGAACCGGAAGAATTAGAGTCGTTTGACATATGACCATTAGGGAGAGGAGAGTTCGGACTTCTAGCACGGACATGAGCCAAGGTCCATGCATCATTGGAAGCTTGCCGAGCCAACACCTCGCGCCGTTCATGCTCTTGGACAAGAAGATCCCATAAAGAACGTTCGGGATGAACTACCGGTGGAGGAAGTTGAGAGTGAGGAGGCCTTTGATTTGCAAGAATGGCATGAACATCTGTTTCAATGCGAGAGAGTTGTTGAAAGATCTCATGAGAGTCCAAGGAATGCGAGGCTTGCATGCGGTCAATTTGATGTTGAATATGAATACCGAGACGAGAGAACTCGAGTGAAAGATCATTCCGGTCGGCAGACCTTCGTGCCTCTTGCTCACGAGCAAGCAATTCAGCCTGCCTTATGTTATGTTCTTGACGACGAGAGCGGTTTCCAGACATGATGAGTATCTGCACACTTGTAAACACAGTAAGTAGCACAAAGAAAGAATAACAAGTATGAGAATCAGTATGAGGCTTTGCGGTAATATATAGAGGAAGATTTTACAAGTATGCATGCAAGAAGTGGTAACCTAGCCGAATCTAATAATGAGAGAATCTTGAATGAATAAGGAATGATGCAAGCAAATAGTCAATGTGATGTAATTCCAAATCTTACCAAATCGGTTGTGAATAATCTTATAAATCAATTTGTGTAAATATCTTGGACGAGTGTCAATCCTTGATAAGATGCACATGTAATTTCTGGTAAGAAAATCTTTCATTCTAATCATATCATGCAAGACCTGCTTGCAATTCAATTTTCGGCAAACGATAACAATTGATATGAAAGAGAATCTAGTAAATCATGTAAGCAAAGAAAATCCTATTTGCAAGAGGAATAATGAAGCCGAATCAGAATATGCACAGACCAAGCATGAATGAATGATTAGGAAAAAGAAAAAAATTATTGCCACACGTTCATAGACACATGCAAAGGTAATTCTATCTACTGAAAATGGATCAACAGACCACAACACAAGATAAAGAAGGTATAGTTCAAGCAAAACATTTAGCCAAGAAAGTGCCATGTGTATGTCACTTGAATCAAAATAAACGATGATTTAGGTAGAATTTGAATCAATCCATTTTGACAAGTAGAGCAATATGCAAAAATATTAGCCAAAGTGGTAACGTGAAGTGCAAAATTTATACTTCAATATGGGAAGAAATTTTGAGGAGTGATTAAATTCGCAAGCAATTATTTTCGACTCTCCCCCTTATAACAACATTTGATACGAGCACTTGTTTCTTTTTCTTGGCTTATCATTGAGCCGTCATTGATACGTGACAGATAAATGGACAACAACTCCCAAGTCAGATGACTTTAGGGTGCTAGACATAACAAGGATGTTCCAAGGTCCACTTTAACGACACAGAAATATTTAGATTTTCACCGGGGTGACCAAATCAGTCCATTCCACCAGACATCGAGTAGTTAGTCAACATCTGGAGAGGAGAACCAATCTGGCCAAGGACTGCATAAAACAACATGATTCTTTTCAAAGGGTATGCAGCCCACATTTTTTAAACGCTTTATTCAACTACACCTGCTCCTGATTAGGTGACTCAACTCAAAAGATATTTCCCCACAAAGAAGTACGTGTAAAGTGTGATTTAGACACAAAGACTAATATAAATGAAGTGCGCGCATCAAAAAGTCAAAATGAATAAATCCAAGAGTACCACAAACAACACACGACATATAGTGATTCAAGAAGAAATATACACACACACAGTCAAGGCAATTTTCGATCAAGAACTATGAAACCGTACCTTGTGTGAGTTCCTAAAAATCACATCTTCAATATTGAGAACAAATGCCAATGGCATTTCGCAATGTCATGAAGCGTTCCGTGTCCAACGGTTTAGTAAACAAATCGGCCCATTGAAATTCAGTAGACACATATTCAAGTGCAAGAATATTTTTATCAACTAGCTCATGTATAAAATGATATATTATGTCAATGTGTTTAGTTCTAGTATGTTGAACAGGATTTTTAGATATATTTATTGCACTTGTAGTACACAAAATATGACAAGTTTTCCTTGTGGAATATCATAATCACTTAACATGTTTTTCATCCAAAGCATTTGAGTACAACAACTACCTGCAGCCACATATTCAGCCTCTGCCGTAGACAAAGAAGTACAGTTTTGTTTCTTACTATGCCATGCAACTAAATTCTTACTAATAAAGAAACAACCACCACTAGTACTTTTTCGATCCTGCAAATTTCCACCCTAGTCAGCATCTGAATATCCTGCAATTTCAGCATTAGTAGCATATGTATAATAAACTCTACAATTAATGCTTCCAGATATATAACGAAAATTTTTTTTAACAGCTACTAAGTGTGACTCTTTTGGGTTTGCTTGAAACCTTGCACACACATTAACAATTCAACACTGTAAGCGATATCTGGACGACTAGCAGTTAAATAAAGTAAACTACCAATCATGCTACGATACTTAGTCTGATCAACAGATTTACTAGTTAAATCATGGCATAATTTAGTAGTAGTACTCATACGAGTTTTGACAGATTTTAAACTAGTCATATCAAATTTCTTAAGCATATTTTCAGCATATTTTGTTTGATAAAGAAATATACCTTTTTCTTCCTGTTTTACCTGCAATCCTAGAAAATATGACAATTCACCACACATACTCATCTCAAATTTGCCAGACATGACCTTGGTAAATTCATTAATTAGAATCAGACGTAGACCCAAAAACAATATCATCAACATAAACTTGGGCTACAATAAAGTGATTACCGGCATGCTTCACAAAAAGAGTTTTATCAACAATACCTTGTGCATATCCTTGAGAAATAAGATAAGTAGAGAGTTTCCCATACCAAGCACGTGGAGCTTGTTTAAGACCATAAACAGCTTTCTTTAGTTTCCACACATATTCTGGATGATGTATGTCTTTAAATCCAGGAGGTTGTTCAACATAAACCTCCTCATGCACATCACCATTTAAAAACGCTGTCTTTACATCCATTTGATATAACTTGAAGCGACGAAAACAAGTAATAGCAAGTAATATTCTGATAGACTCTAAACGTGCAACAGGAGCAAATGATTCCTCAAAATCAAGGCCTTGAATTTGTGAATAACCTTGAACCACTAACCTGGCTTTGTTTCTGGTAATCATACCGTGCTCGTCAATCTTGTTACGAAAAATCCACCTAGTTCCAATGACATTTGCATTTTCTGGTCTAGGAACAAGTAACCAGACATCATTTTTCTCAAACTGATTTAGCTCTTCTTGCATAGCAATAATCCATTCGTTATCTGCAAGTGCCTCCTTGACATTTTTTGGCTCTATTAAAGAAACAAATCCAAAGCAAGTTAGTTCATTAGTTTCTTTAATTTTTGTTTTAACAAAACAATGCAAAGCTTTATTTAATTCAATAAATTCAGAATCTAAATTTTCTTCTTCCTCAATGCCGTTTCTGCTGTTCTGATATTGAGCAATTCGACCTCTGGTCTTCATTCCTTCCCTAATATCACCAATCACATCATCAGCTGAATGATCTTTAAGCACCTGTTTAAAACCAGTTCTATGCCTTGGGACAGGTTGCAAGTTATTATCAAGTTCAATATTCTGATCTTTTTCACTAGTTTCAATCTGTGCAGAAATATCATTAATTTTGGATTTTGAAATATCAGATGGAACAGAGACAGAAACATCATAATTATCATCAACTGAAACGGTTATAGATTCCATAACAGATCTAGTTTCTTTATTATATATCCTATATGCTCTACTATCCAGAGAATAACCAATAAAAATTCCCTCATCAGCTCTTGCCTCAACCTTTGCAAGTCTTTCACGATCTTTTAAAACATAACAAGGATTACCAAAGACATGGAAATAACTTACATTGGGCTTCTTACCTTTCCATAGCTCATAGGGAGTAATTTTTGTACCTGAACGAAGACGAGTACGATTTCCAACATAACAAGCAGTGTTAACAGCTTCGGCCCAGAAGTTTTCGCTGAAACCAGAAGAATGAATCATGGCTCTTGCCATATCAAGGAGAGACCTGTTCTTACGTTCAACAATTCCATTCTGTTGTGGAGTAATAGGAGCTGAAAACTCATGAAAAATACCATGATCTTGACAATAATTATCAAACTTTGAATTTTTAAATTCAGTTCCATTGTTAGATCTAATCTTAGTAATTTTTAATTTTTCACTATATTTTTCATTTAAAAGACGTTTACTTAAGGTATAAAATGAATTAAAAGTTTCACTTTAATCAACCAAAAAGTCAACCCAAGTAAAACGAGAATAATCATCAACCACAACAAAAATATACTTCTTACCATCCAGACTAGTTGTGGCAGATGGTCCCATCAAATCCATATGCAGAAGCTCAAGAGGTTTAGTTGAAGGAGATGAATTAACCACTTTATGACTTGTTTTAGTTAGTTTACCTATCTTACATCCTCCACATATGATATCAGTACGTCCGTTCAAAGCAGGTAAACCTCTTACCAATTTTTGTGTAGATAATTTTAACAAATCCTAAAAGTTCATGTGACCAAGTCTCTTGTGCCATAGCTCCATAGTTTCTTCTGCAGAACTCATTCTCAAACACGGAAAAGAACCATTAGTAGAGACATCAGCAGAAATATGATAACAATTATCATCATATCTAAATCCACTCAAGATTAGATCACCATTTAAATCATAAACTACACATTTTTGTTTGTTAAACCAGATATCTTCAAATTCATCAGCTAATTGACTTACACTAATAAGATTAGTAGAAAGTTCCTCAACATAAAGAACATTGTTCAAACATGTAAGGTTTTGACAATTAATAGTTCATTTTCCTCTAATTTTAGCTTTACGTCCATCACCGAAAGTGACTGAACCAGAAGTACATGTTTCATGAAAATTAGAAAAGAAGGATTTATTTCCACACATGTGTCGTGAACAACCACTGTCAATATACCAAATATCTTCTCTCTTAGCAGATAGAGCTGTAAAAGCAACATTACAAGTAGTTTCAATATATTCAGTCTCATAGTCAATATCTACAGTAGACAAATTACAGTAGATAGTGGAGGATTTAGAATTGTCCTTTCTTTTCCACACCATCTTACCTTTTCCGAGTTTCTTTGTTTCTGAAAGAGATTTTGTTAGACCAATAAAATGAGAGATATCATGCAATAAAAAGTTATGTTGATCAAGTTTGGAGTTAATATCATTAAAATATTTCTCAAACATTTGAACTAAAAACTTCGATTCTAGAATCTGAAGAAGATACAAAACCAGACACTTTTCCTTCATTCATTTTTGTAACTTTCGTCAATTCACAATTACCAACAAAATTATGATTTGATGATTTATAATAACCAAGACCAGATTTGTCAGTATAAGATCTACTTGAATTAATTATTTCAGATAAAGCATTAGAGCTCATTTTAAATTGACCAAATTTATCTTCTGTTTTCTCCAACGTGTCCTGTAACACATCAAGTTTAGTGTTTAACATACTAATATGATTATCCTTTTTGATTAATTCATCTTTGAGAAAATTAATTTTTGTAAGCAGACGTTTCTTTTCTGAAATAAACTCATTATTGCTAGTAGACGATGTACCTTCCCCATTTAACCAACTTTGTTTCTCATTTAGTAGTTGACATACCTGTGATTGCAGATCTTTATTTTTTTTCAGACAAAGACTCGGCTGGGCACTTTAAAAATTCTCTTCTGAAAGGCCAAAATTTCGTCATCTTCTTCATCCAATTCTTCTTCAGAATCTGAAACAGATAAAGAAAAAGACGAAACAAGCGCAAAACCTTTGTTTTTTCTTACCTCGTTTTCATTATCTTCATCACTCCAAGAGGATCTATAAGCTTTCTTCTCAGTATTAGGAGATTTATTGGTACAGTTAGTAGAGATATGACCATATTCATCACAGTTGTAGCAACGAGGTTTATTACGGTTATTTTGTGAACTGAATCTCCTTTGAGAAGAAAAACCATTTTGATTTTGAAAACTCTTATTATTCTAAAATCGTTTTGCATTCTGAAAATTATGAATTTTTTTTGTATTTGAATTTCTTTGATTAATAATACGTTTAAACTGTTTTGCTTACAACAACATCTCATCATCATCCTTAGTTTTATCAGAACTACTACCACAATCATCCGAAGTATTTAAAGCAAGATTTTTAGATCCTATACCTTTTGGTTTATTTTTACCTTTAAGTTCATTTTCCCAGTCTTTGATATTTCCAATGAGTAGATCCACGGGGTAGTCATCCAAATTGTGGTTTTCCTGAATTGTGGTCTTCTTCATCAAGTATCTTTCCGAAAGAGATCTCAGGATTTTTCTAACAATATCAGATTCGGACATAGGTCTACCAAGACTTTCAACCAAACTTGTTAGATCAGTAAAACGAATATAAATCATCAATAGTTTCTTCATCATGTTGTAATAACGTATCAATTTCAGCATAAGCTTGTTGAATTCTTTGTTGTTTTACTAAATCATTACCTTCATGCAATACACAAAGTTTATCCCATACTTGTTTCGCAGTCGTACAGTTCTGTACCTTTTTCTTCTCATCTCTGGTAAGGGCGGAATAAAGTGCCGTTAGAGCTTTATGATTTGCCTCACTGAGTTTGATATCATTTGCATTCCACTCCTCTATGGGTTTCAAAATTGAAGAACATTCTGGAGCATTTGGATCTTTTAATTTTTCGTCTTTAGTTGGAGGAAACCATCCACGTTCAACGCTCATCCATGCATGAAAATCTATTCCATATAGAAAAGATTTCATCTGGATCTTCCATTGAGCAAAATCCATTCCTACAAGCTGTGGAGGTTGATTCATTGCATTTCGTTCCATCGTTCGTATGATCTACCGGATAAATCCAGAACCTGCTCTGATGCCAATTGAAAATATTAGACGGAACAATAATAATGTACGCAGCGGAATATATAGATAAAATTTCGTAACTTTTATTGAATGTAAATCACAACCAATATTACAAATGATTATAATTTAATTCGATACAAAGTTACACATAAACGGTTGCCACAAAGGTCGATGTCGCCACAAAGGTCGATCAGGTCGTCTCCGAGATGCCACACAGGTCGTCTCTGAGATGCCACTAAGGTCGTCTCCTTCAAGCCACTAAGGTCTTGAATATTGAAGCCACACAGGTCTTCACACTAGGAGCCACTAAGGTCTCCTTCTCTCACAAATATTTTCTCTCTTTTTCTTTTTCAAATATCGACCCCTCTCAAGGTATCAATCGGCCACAATATATAGAGTGCACAAACTCTATTCAATAGGCTAAACCTAGTTACCTATTACATCAATATATGAAAAGTATATATCATATTAAAAGTTAATTCAATATGATACATGCCTTAACAATTAAACCTAGCAACTAGGTTAAGCAAACACTTACACTTCAATATCAAGGCCGGCCACACCAACCATGCAGAAAGAATCCTTGATATAATTACTTTCCTAATTGCACTAGGAAAGTCCTTCATTTTGTCTTCAATGCAAACCAATACCAATTAGGTATTAAATCTTCATGGCTTCAATTTCTTCCTAGTCGGCTAGGAAATTCTTCAAGACATCAAACCCTAGCAAAGAGCTGCCGCACCAATATTAGGTCTAGGGTTTGCTCATGTCGTACATATTCGAACCGTCGGATTGATCAGGACACCCAAACGTTCCTAGTTGAAATAGGAAGGTTTCTTCTCATAATAGCCATTCCTTCTTGGTTCCAATCTCTTCTTTTCCGAATAAATCAAGAATTGATTTCTTCAAAGCTTCCTATCAAAACACCATGCAATTTGCCTTTGACCTCCATCAACACATGGAGGCCAATATATATACCTTCAAAGAGGTTCTATGAAAGTAAGTGAAATTTAAATGCACTATTGAGATTGCGTAAATGTGTATCTCAAAAACTAAATGCAGTAAAAGAAAAACAGACATGGAACAGTTTAGTTGGAAGTAAACGTATCAACTGAACAGAAAGCTCTAAAAACTTCTGGGAGTCCAAAATCCAATGCCAAAACCTCCTTGCATCTCTGGTCTTAGCTTAATAAAACCAATATGTTGCTTAATTAGTTTTACTCCTTACATATACATTTCAGTTGTATGCGTGGGTGGACTGATAGAAGTGGTCAGGGCTCAAGGGTTAGAAGGTTCTCATGCTAGCAGGGTAGAATTTTTCAAATTTTCTCTTCCATATTTTCCATCTGCGCGCTGTATTTTGGGCAATTGCATCTACTCACCATCGTTGCTCTGAGGACAAGCTTTTCCTCTAAATATTTTATTTTTCCCGACAAGATAACTCAACACAAACCCTTATCCACCACTTTCAGATCTATATATATATATATTTTTTTTTTCTTTCATGCAAAGGCCACCAACCTATATATGTATTCACTCGTTAATTATTCCTCAAAATTCACGATGTTCAATAGTGTATCAAAACTAGTCGAACAGCTGTAATGCCTTCAGGATGGTACAAGATATACAATTTTACATCAAATCATGCTTAGATTTAATCTACCTTATGTTTTATCTAACAACATTTAGATATATTACAGATATTTTCTTAAATAAGAACGGTGTATTGAATGAATACCAAATATTAAAATGTGATGGAATGCATGGATAACAAAATTAGTTGCTTCTTTATCTCGCAGTTGGATGATTGGGTACTACACTACAAGGAAAAAAACCTTAGGCGACGAAACTTAAAAAAATTCCTCGCCTAAGCTATCTTAGGAGACGAAAAAACTTTCCTCACCTAAGAAAAAATTTTCGTCGCCTAAGAACCGTCTTAGGCGACGAATTCTTCTTTTCGTGATCTAAGACAAAAGCCTACCGACGAAAAAATATTCGTCGTCCGTGCATTATCTTAGACCACGAAAAAAAAACTCGTCGCCTAAGATATTTACTTAGGAGATGAAATATCAAAATTCGTCGTCTAAGAAAAATCTTAGACGACGAACTTTTTTTTCGTGGTCTAAGAAATGACGAGCACGACGATTTTTTTTTTCGTCGGCAGGTTTTATTCTTAGACGACGAAACTTAATTTTCGTCGCCTAAGTGTGAAACTTAGGCGACGAAAATATTAGTTTCGTCTCCTAAGTTTGGATCTTAGGCGACGAAAAATTAAGTTTCGTCGCCTAAGTAAATCCATACTATAAAACTTGCACTCGTTTTCCAGATCGGGAAAAGAGGCAAAAAACTGAAAATTTTTCCTCCCCTCAAATTTTTCCACCGATTTTCATTCTTGGATGTGAAAAGCTTCAAATCGGGTCTTCCTAAGCATTCTCCACTACTACCCATTGATTTTTAACTTGGTATGATCTCTTTATTCATCTTTTTCAACTATAATTTCAATTTTTTCCATTGAAATATTTCATTTTTGAGGTGGAGAACTATAGAAATATATATTGCATGTTGTGTGTGTATATTGTGAGGTGATAGCTAGTATATATGTTGCTTTTGTTGATCCATACCTATATATACTCAATTAAATTGTTGGTTTTTGTGAAATTAGTGAATTATATATATTAATTATATATTTTAATAATGTTTTAATTAATTTAATTAATAATTATAATTATTTGACGAAAATCATTGTTATATGATTTATAATTAGCGGTGAATAAAAGAATGTCATTCTTTTATTTACTGATATACATGCATTTATATATATCACTAGAAATCCCGTTCGAGAATCATGGAGAGATTCTTGAATTGTCCCATTTTTGGACAGTTTGGGGGCAGAGGACATTGTTTCACAGTTTGTATAGGTCTTGTGTATTCGTTTGCGGTCGTGGGTATATATTTCGACGAGGTCTCCCA
This sequence comes from Potentilla sterilis, assembly GCA_963682095.1. Classification (NCBI taxonomy): domain Eukaryota; kingdom Viridiplantae; phylum Streptophyta; class Magnoliopsida; order Rosales; family Rosaceae; genus Potentilla; species Potentilla sterilis. The sequence continues at coordinate 49,913,783 of OY821755.1, read as the reverse complement.
TCACTGTTCCTTGAGTGCATACTAGGTGTATAGATATTCGTGCACTTGAGGAACTGTGGGGAGATGTTGCCGAAATTTTCCCACGACTGAAAACGAATACACAAGATCTACAAACTGTGAAACAAAGTCTTGTGTTCCTGAATGGGATTATTAGGACCCTAACCGGAGGCATAAGGTCGAGAAAAAACATGCATATAAATTGTTTATTTGTTAATTTGTGATTATTTATTGTTTGTCTTATATTAATTAATATATATAACAGGTGATCGATGGATAGAGATAGGAGTTGGATGCAGTACCCAAGACAGAGCGAAGAATACCATGAAGAAGTATGAATTTTTATAAATTTTGTACGTGAACATGGTGGAGGAAAGAAAACACATAGGTGTCCCTGCTTAAGTTGTATGAATACTAAGCGCAAGACGATCGGCCGAATCTACGATCACCTGTGTAACAGAGGTATTATGCAAAATTATACAACATGGAGTAAACACGGTGAAGCAGTAGATTATGAACCTACGGTTGCCGAAATCCAGGCTGGATACCATGACCGAACAACTGCTGGTGGTTTCGAGCCTTATACTGACCCGGCTATGAACATTCTACATGACATTTTTCCTACTTTTGCTCCAGTACGTGAGGAAGAGGAATTCCAAGAGGCAGTTTTTGAGGATGGCACAATTCCTCTTGTTGACAGTGCTGATTATGATAAGTATACCAGACTACTTGCTCAAGTGCAGATCCCATTATTCGAGGGTAGTCCTCACACTGTTTTAGAGACCATCATCTCACAGACGCAGTTGAAAGTCAAGAGTAGGTGGACAAATGACTCTTTTGATAGTCTTCTAAAACAGTTTAAGGAACACCTTCCACAACCTAACTATCTACCTGATAGTTATTACACGCTACATAAGATATTGGGCGATCTCGGTCTCAGTTATAACAAAATCCACGCCTGCAAGAACAACTGTGTTTTGTTTTACAAAGAGAAAGCCGAGCTTGATGAATGTCCCATATGCCACGCGTGGAGGTGGGAGCAAGGCACAGTTAAGGAAAACAGTGTTCCTGTGAAGGTACTTCGTCATTTCCCTTTAATTCCTAGATTGAAGCGTCTTTACATGTCTTTACACACAGCAAAAGAAATGAGATGGCATGGAGAGAGAAGGACATATGATGATACTCTCAGACACCCTGCAGATGGCGAGGCGTGGAAGTCCTTTGACAGAATATTCCCTGATTTTGCAAGAGATGTTAGAAATGTCAGACTCGGCCTTGCCTCAGATGAATTCAATCCCCATGGAAATATGAGTTTGAGTCATAGTACATGGCCTGTTATTCTTGTGCCGTACAACCTGCCTCCTTGGATGTGTATGAAGAAGGAATTTAGTATGATGTCTCTGTTAATTCCCGGCCCAAGGTCTCTAGGAAAGTGTTTGGATGTGTATCTGCAACCTTTGATCGACGAGCTGTTAGACTTATGGGAAAATGAAGTTCTTACTTTTGACAGGCACAGTGGAAGATCATTTATAATGAGAGCAATGCTGATGTTTACCATAAGTGATTTTCCTGGTTATGGGATGTTGTCGTCTCAGGCGACTAAAGGTTATAAAGCTTGTCCTGTTTGCTTGAACGAAGTCCATTCAGTTTGGTGCGCTGGGAAGGTGTGTTACTTGGGTCACCGTAGATGGCTTCCAGCTGACCACCAGTGGCGATTTCGTCCTAAAGCATTTGATAAAACAGTAGAGCTTCATCCTAAACCCCGTCCCTGGAGCGGTGATGAAATTTTAGAGACGCTGAACTCTTTCGATTTCGGGGTGTTGAGCGGTGATTTATCTATACCAGTTCCGGAACGCCCTGACGAGTACAAGTGTTTTACACACAAGAGTAGATTCTATGATTTGCCTTACTGGTCGAAATCCATTCTTAGACACACCCTAGATGTCATGCACATAGAAAATGGAGTAAGTGATAGCATTGTGGGAACAATTCTTGATATCAAAGGAAAGAGTAAGGACACTTTGAAAGCACGTCAGTATCTGAAGGAGGAGGGATTACGAAAACACTTGTGGCCAGTGAAGACGGCATCAGGGACTTTCATACCTGTTGCACCTTACACAGTTAAACCGGCTTTCAAGAAGCAGATTTTCATATGGTTTAAAGGAGTACAGTATCCTCATGGGTATGCAGGAAATATATCTCGGTGTATTAACTTGGGGCTTAATACGTTTAACGGATTGAAGAGCCACGACTGTCATGTATTGCTACAACGTCTTATTCCAGTGGTTATCCGACCCTATTTGCATCTAGATGTGGTCGAACCTATAATAGCCTTGTGTAGGTTCTTTCAGAAGTTATGCGCTAAAGAGCTGAAGATGATGAGGAATCAGACGATGATGAGGAAACAAACGACAATGACGATTCCAATGATGGCTTAACTGATACGATTGAAGATGCAGACGATACAGACGATGACGATTATGATGGAGAACCATGATCAGATTTAAATTATGTTTTTAAATTCAATAAATTTATTTTTGATGTATAATTAAAAATACATGAATGGTGTGTACGTACGTACAAAATCTTCAACTGTGTTATGTTATGTTATGTTGGATTATAATTTCTTCAAGAAAATTAAAATGGGAAAAACATGATTAATTTGTTTTTGTATTAATTAATTAATTAATATATATATTAAAATATGTATATTTGGGGTCTTTCGTCGACCAAATACACCTATGAACATGGCCCAAAATTCCAAAATTAAAAAGTCAATTTTTTATAAAAATAATTTCCGCTTAGTCGACGAAATTATCAGTTTCGTCGTCTAAGTAAATACTTAGACGACGAAACTGATAATTTCGTCGACTAAGCGGAAATTATTTTTATAAAAAATTGACTTTATTTTCCGCCAATAAATTTTGCGAAAATTTGAACTAAGCTTAGTCGACGAAACAAACAGTTTCGTCGTCTAAGTATTTACTTAGGTGACGAAAAATCATTGTCGTCGAGTAAGTTTATACTTAGACGACGAAAAAGTTGACGTCGTCGACTAAGTGGTAATTATTTTTTAAAAATTGGCTTTATTTTCTGCCAATAAATTTTGCGAAAATTTGAACTAGGCTTAGTCGACGAAAACATCTATTTCGTCGTCTTAGTGTTTACTTAGTCGACGAAAACATCATTTTCGTCGACTAAGTAAATACGTAGACGACGAAACTGATGTTTTCGTCGCCTAAGTGGAAATTATTTTTAATAAATTGGCGGCCTAATTTGAATTGATTGAAAAATTCGGAATTATCTTAGGCGACGAATAAATGTTTCGTCGCCTAAGTTTACTTCTAAGGGGACGAATTTTTGTTTTCGTCGTGTAAGGTTTTCTCTTAGGAGACGAACGATGCAGTTTCGTCGCCTAAGTTAGGTAAATATACCCGATCTGCAATCCCTAATTCATCTTTGGTCTGTTTCGTTCTCCCTTTCTCCCTTTCTTCCTCACGCCGCCTCACCCTCCGCTCCCTCCTCCGCCTTGTGGCCCCCGCCCCAACCTCCGCCGCCTCACTCGCCGCCTCACTCGCCGGTCTCACCTCCGCCTCTACCAGCCCTCGCCTCCGCCCTAGCCACCTCCTCAGCCAGCCTCCGCCCTAGCCACCTCCTCAGCTCGCCGCCGCCTAGCCACCTCCTCAGCCAGCCCTCGCCGCCGCCCTAGCCACCTCCTCAGCCAGCCTCCGCCCTAGCCACCTCCTCAGCTCGCCGCCGCCTAGCCACCTCCTCAGCCAGCCCTCGCCGCCGCCCTAGCCACCGCCTCAGCCAGCCTCCGCCCTAGCCACCTCCTCAGCTCGCCGCCGCTTAGCCACCTCCTCCTGCTTTTTCTGGACGTCTCTCTCTCTGTCTCTCTCTCATTAAACATCACAACTTCTTATTCTTCTGCTGACCCAGGTATCTCTCTCTCTCTCTCATCAAACATCAAAGTTTTTATTTTTGTTCTCAGTTCCTTGAATATGGAAGGCCGGTGAATTTTGGTTCAGTAATTTCGTCAATATAAGATATGTGAAATGTGTTTTTCCTTGAATATGGAATTTGGTTCAGTAACTTTCGGGTTCAGTGAAGTGAAATGGAAGAAATGGCGACCATAGTTGAATATATAATTGGTATTGTTGCTTACGTTTGAAGTAAACCATATTAATTAGGGGACCTAAATCTATTATATGAAGAATCGAGTCCATCTGCTCACCAACTGATGTGATCTCCGAGCTCAACTTAGGTGGTGATGATATATATGTGTGCCAAGTAAGAACCAAGTTATGATTGAAATTCAATCATAAATTTATACAAAGATAGAGACTAGTGTATTGTAATGATATGTGTTAATTAGTTTAATAAAATCGATGTAGAATATAATTAACCGTAAACGTTAAGATTTAATTTCGTATTTTTTTATATGCGTTTGAAAATTTGTATAGAAGTCACTCATAACATATGTAAACAGATTTCATAGATCAATAAAACGTCTATTTCTACAATCAATGAGTTTTAGAAGTATCAATAGCAGTTTATCAACTAGTACAGAGATTCTGTAAATAAGTTCAGTGTGTGTGTCTACACCAAATCTAATATAACTTCAAGTATTTGGCAGTAGGGTTAATATCATAGACCTGTGGTCGACACTTTTCGTGCATGCAAGCACATCAAAGATGGTGGTAGGTGGTAGGTGAGCCAGAACCACCATATATATCCCCAAGTTAGTATTATTTTCTCCACAAGTACTAACTTCTGTACATGCAGCCTATAGCTAAGTTTGATTAGTTTCCATGGAAAGTGGTTTGATCAAACCTATAGCTAAGTTTGATTAGTTTCCATGGTGAGAATTTGGATAAGATAACCTCTGACTTTTTGCATGTCCATAGATATGAAATATATGTTGTGTTTGTGATACAAATTTGTGTTTCTTTACAGGAAAAATATGCCACCGACTCATGGATTTCTCAAGAAGAAGAGGCAGGAGTTATTTGACCGCTTCTACAGGTCAAATAACTCTGAAGGGAGTGGTTCGCAGCCACGTACGGAATCATCTGCAAACGTATCAGCACCTCCCCCCGCCCCCGTTGCCGGTGGAAGATACTGCAGCCCCTTCAGTAGCAGACACCACACCTGACGTCGAAGACAGCGATGGTGAAGAGATCAGCTATCGGCGCACATTTCGTCCTCGGCCTGATGGAGGTAAACATAATCCAACACTTTTAATTAAGTCATTTAGTTATAAATGAGTGTTATTACTCTCTAATTAAATTGTTATTGTTTTGGCAGCACCTCCTCCCAAACACAAACGAGGGTTGGTAAAAGGCTTGAAGGCCTACACGTCTTGGGTGCAGCACGGAGAGAAGGTGAAGATCGTCATGGATGATGAGTTCTTGCACGGACCGCAGACCAGTGCACTGAACAGTTGGCTGACTCATGATATCGGACATATCATTCGGAACAGCATTCCCATGACTGCTGCAAGTTGGTGTGATCTGGAGGAGGATGATCAGATGAAGCTCAAAAATGAACTCGACGTAAGTTAACTACAATTTTAATATTTTAATTATCTATCAGCTTCCATATTAATTCCATTTTTTTTGTAATAGCTTGTTTATGACATCCCTTGGGATGATAAGAAGATGGTAAAGTGGGTTTACAAGCATGCCGCCAAGACCTTCACAGCCTTCAAGAGCAAGCTCAACAGGCTTAGGATTGACAACCCTGGGAAAATTCCGAAAGAGTTCAAAGATAGGCAGGAGGAGTGGTCTTGGCTGCTTCACCACTTCGAGAGCGATGAGTTTCAGGTATATAATTTTTTAATAGTAGTCTGTGCTTTCAAATGTTAACATTTTTCATTTTAGTTTTATTTCAATGCTAACTATTTGTCTCATATTTAATCATATTTCTACAGAGACGATCGACCGCCAACGCCCTCAACCGGGGGAAGAAGACGTTGCACCATCGATCCGGTTCAAAGTCTTTCATCTACGGGGCGCTCGAATTGAAGCAGAAAGGTGAACCATTCCCGTTGGTGAAGAATTATGAGATGGTGTACCCTCCTGAGTACCCGGAAGCGGCAGAAAATATAGTAAGTTTCCCTTATCCCATAACTAGACATGGCCGGTTATAAGAAAATAGACCAAGAAGGATAGAATGTTACGAATTTGGAAATCCATCAGCAATATGATCAATACACAAGTTATCAAAAGAAATTCATAAGCATATGCATAAGCTCTTTAATATTTCCCTTAAGTTATCTAACTTTGTGTATTTACTCAAGTTAAAACCATTCTAATCATGCGATCTCAAAACTCCTAGTGAATGCATTATGTTTGGATTATGTTTAACCGTTGTGGTTTGATGAAGAGTATCTGCCGATTATGTTTGGATTATTTAGAATGCATTATTCATATGCATGTTACTTACTTGGTCTTTGTATTGATAATGAACACAAATTTTGGCCAAATCTGATAACAGCGACATAAGTTATATTAATGCACTAACGTACTTCATTTTCAAATGCAGCGCCGTATCAATGTCGAGCTCGAGAGGGTGATGACCACTGTGAGGAATGACCACCCCGACGTTCCGGAAGATCAGATCGTTCACTATTTTGACGAGCCGACTCAAGCCCAAGTGCTTGTCAACGCACTGGGACCGCGAAACAGCGGTGAGATCCGGCGGTTAGGAGGAGTCACTTTCGGTGTCGGCTCCCAATCATCGCAAGGGGAAAATTCCACTGGACGCAGTCGGTCGTCAAATGCGGAGCGTATGAGACGACTGGAGGAGGAGGCCCGACAGCGTATAGCACTTGCAGAGGAGGAGGCCCGACAGCGTATCACACTTGCAGAGGAGGAAGCCCGAGAGCGTATCAGACTTGCAGAGGAGCGGACACGATTGGCAAATGAGAAGTACCAGAATAGTGAAAACCGTCTTAGCTGGTTGGAGGAACAGTTCCAGTTGTTTAGGAACCGACCACAGTAGCTTGCAGGCTCCTCACTCTCCCTACGATATTGTTTGATTTAATATTTTTATTGAACAAATGTATGAATAAACTTATTAATATTCGGTATTTAATTTTTATGGATAATTTTTTTAATTTATTTGAATATTCAGTATCCGAATTTTTTTAATTTTTTTTTATAAATTTAATACATACTTAGTCGACGAAACTAAATGTTTTCGTCGCCTAAGCTGGATACTAAGTCGACGAAAAAATTGTTTCGTGCTCTAAGCTATCTACTTAAGCCACGAAAAATAATAATTTCGTCGCCTAAGAGAACCTCTTAGGCCACGAAAAAATATTGTTTCGTGGCCTAAGAAACTATCTTAGACCACGAAATAAATTATTTCGTCGCCTTAGTATACAGCTTAGACGACGAAAACATTTAGTTTCGTCGACTAAGTATCCATCTTAGGCCACGAAATTGTATTTGTCGTCGCCTAAGATAAATACTTAGACCACGAAAATGTTGAGTTTCGTGGTCTAAGTAATTATCTTAGGCCACGAAATATTTTTTTCATCGTCTAAGCTAGAATTTAGCCGACGAAAAAATTCGTTCTCTCAGAGTTTTTTTTAGTCACCATTTTTCTTAGACGACGAAATTTGTTCGTCGTCTAAGAATTATCTTAGGCGACAAAATTATTTTATTTTCGTCGCCTACTTACTTAGACCACAAACTTTAGACGACGAAACTTAAGCGACAAAATTTTCGTCACCTAAAAGCTTAGACGACGAAAATCCTTCTTAGGTGACGAAAAATTTTCGTCGCCTAAGATATTCAGTGTTGTAGTGCTATGTCGGGTTCAACAGAAAGGAAACACATCAAAGAATAAATGTAATAGTCAAGGTTGTTCGCGTCGGTTTTGACACCTGTCGAACTGTCAACACGTGGGGGTGGCAGACGTAGATTTCAGTCCTGGTGCGAGCGTGCCAGTACCTTTGGGTTAGGTACAACCTTGGTGCCGGACGATGTCTGGCGAATGAATCACCCTTGGCGAGCGGATGACTCTCGCGAACGTGCTCGTCTGCTCCCTTCTACCTGACTTTTCGATCAAGCGACTGTACACGGGCGTTGACAGACCGACGTAAAGGGCTCGAACAAGACCTAAGTAAATGATTACTAGGATTTTCTACTCAACCTTTTGTAGATCGAGATAATCCTACTTCGATCCTGGGATGCAAAGCAGAGCTTTAAATCAAGACCGCGGAGTGTGTTCGTCCAACCTTTGGCAGATTGGGAAAGACTGTTACCGGGGTAACGACTCGATTTGTCACAAGGCGTGACGACTAGACTCGATATGTCTCAGCGATGCTTCGACACGAACGCAAGTCACTTTCGACAACAGCGGCAGGTGTACGGCGACCGGTGGTGGCGTAGGTTTGCGGCTTGGTTGGAAGAGTGGTCGTTTGCAGTTGGTGGAAGGCAGTTCACGAGAGATTGCTCCGGAGAGGCTTGCAAGATTTGCAAGGCAAAAACTTGTTATTGTATGGTTGTGGACCCTTTCTACGTTGTCCCAGAGTTCTTTATATAGTGATCTCAAAACCCCAAATACGTGTGTATCAAACATAATGGATTCTGATATCGAATAGGATTGTATTACCTTAAACCACTTCCAATTCAGACTCCTAGAAGGACTCCAAGTCTTATTCCCAAAAGGAATGCAATTTAAAATATATCGGATTACCCACTAATGGGTGACCCTTTGGGCTTCGGCCCACAATCTCGGATAAATGTTAATTTAGGCCCAAACATTGCCCCCCAGCCTTCGAAATTAAAAGCCCATTGAAATTGAAGAAGGTTGAGAAAGCCCAATCCGGACCTCTTTAAAAACCTGAAGAATGCGTCGTTCCCTCTAACCAATGCAACTTTACCAATTCGAGCTCAGAAGACTGTTCATGAAACCACTACCAGATCCGAAAGTATGGTCGACGAAAAAAATTTCGTCGGCTATGGCTATTTTTCGTCGGCTATACCATCTGCCGACGAAATTTTCGTCGGCTATACGTCGTTGGAATAACCCCGTCGGCTATACTAATGGCCGACGAAAAAAACGAATTCGTCGGCTATAGTAGAGTATGGCCGACGACTGTACCGACGAAAATATTTTTCGTCGGCCAAACCTGGGAGAAATTGCCGACGAATTTCGTCGGGTATTTTCGAGTATGGCCGACGAAATTCATTAAGTATAGCCGACGAAATAATAAATTTTCGTCGGCTATTGGTTGTTAACAATAGCCGACGATTTTATAAATTTTCGTCGGCTATTTCCTCGAAATATATTAATATTTAATAGGCATTAATTAGTTATAGCTGACGAAATAATGTAATTTTCGTCGGCTATACAACTTATAGCCGACGAAAATTGGTAAAATTCGTCGGCTATAGTTATTATAGCCGACGAAATAATGCCAAAATCGTCGGCTTTTCTTACATTTGGGAAAAAAAAAATTAAATTATTTTCTAAATTACCATTCCAAGCAACCTGCAAATCACAAAAACAGTCCATCCATTTGCACCAACAAGAAACACGTCTAAATACCATTTTTATTAAATTCGTTCTAATATACATAAACCCTAAACCCTAAACCCTAATCATCACCTAAACTACTGAAGTCCAGCAGGTCATCCCCAGCATCCTGCTCTCCATCAGGCTCGTCATCCTGCTGACCGAACTCGGGAGGTTGAGGCATTGGAGGTTCCACTAACCGCTGAAACGGGGCCGGGGGTGGAAGGCCTTGGTTTTGTGCCGCGAACATCTCATACCACCAGGCTTGTTGGCTGTCGTAGTTTTGTTGCCGAATTCTTTCGCATTCGGCATGCCAACCGGCCATATCCAAATGATACTGCTGTGTTCTGCGGCGCATCTCGTCCTGATACTGCTGTGTTCTGCGGCGCATCTCCTCCTGATACTGCTGTGTACTGCGGCGCAGCTCCTGTACTGTCTGGGACGAGGTCGCCAATTCTGCGGCCAATCGTTGCACTTCCCCCCTCATATGCTGGCTCTCCCCGCCTCCCTTCTTTTGACCTCCCTTAGTGGTCTTCAGAAGCCCTAGTCCAGAACTTCCCAAACCCCGGCAGTAGAAGTTGTTTGTCCGGTTTGGGAAGGCTGCGTCGAACATCCTCGCTGCCGTTTGGACACTGGACCGGTCGACATGGCGCATGGCTTCTTCCAGATCTGCCTCTGAAATATTCGGTTGTGTCTCCTGAACTACTTGCTGGAACACCTCTTCTTCGGTCCGGTTGACCCTCTCCTAAGTGGACGGGAAAAAAAAATTAATATTATAACAAATATATAATTAAGTAAAATTAATAATTAAAATTTTAAAATTGTAATGAACGACTTACGAGCTGTTCTGTCGCTTGTGGATAAGCGATCTTGAACGTCTCCACGTACGGGTTGCTATCAGGATGATCTCTGAGCGCCTCCTCCTGATATTGTGCAAACGGCCGTGAACCAGCATGATGGGGGGTTGTGTTCCGGCGGCGGTTCTCAGAGTTTATCCGAGAACGTTGCTTCAAACAAATAATAAAATGTTAGAAAAATGCATAAAAAAATATTAGTGTAATAATTATAAAATAATTAAACTAATAATTAAAATGTTAACAGAATAAACATTTTTACTGAAGTTTAGTATTTACCTGCATAACTGGGTTGTTGAAGTCTACTGTCTTCAACCAACGCCACTCGTACTCCCGGAACATAAACTCCCTGGGAGTACCCATACGACCAAGGTAGTTGTATTCGTTATAGTGGGAACGCAGCTCGTTCTTCCACTCTTTGAACCTACGAAAAAAACAAAAGTGCATTAGAAATATTATTAATATCATAAAATATTAATAATTATAAGATAATTATAATATCATAAAAACAAACGTACCTCGAGTTCTGCTGGGTGTCCGCCCAATCCCGCCTGTGTTCGGCAATCTCGAAGAATGTCTGAAAAATAATATTTTATTAGTTTTACAATTGTAATAATACAGAAAATTATTAAATATGACGATAAATAAATTAAATTTTTTAAATTACTCACCGACGCGGCGTTGTTCACCTCCCTCTTGATCTCTTGGGGCACATCAGCCCACCGGGTCCACAACATAGGGACTCTGTCCCTAATCAGTGACCCCACGCAACCCGAGTAGTCGCGTTTTTTCTTCCCCAGAACCTCCTGATTAGGAGGTTCGTTGATCTGAATCCTGCCGCTGCGCTCAACAGTTCTCCTGAGCGTGTCAAAACATATGACACCTCTCGTATTCCTCCGTGAACTGCTAGCGGCTGTCCCTATCACAAAAACGACGATTGGTTAATAAAATTAAATATTAGTGCGTTAATTTTAATAAAACATTTAATTAATAAAATCAAATGTTACCTGAAGTGGATGACTCGTCTGTCGACTTTCCTTTTCTCCTCGCCGAAATAAGGTGGTCAGGGTTCTCAAATGGCTGCTGCTGGTATGCCTCCGCAGCACTCACGTACTGAGGTATATCAGGCCATATGGGCACACCCTGATAGTCGACCTCCGGTATCGCCGGAATGTTGTACGGGAGGAAGAGCTGGTTTGGGAGAGTAGGAGCCTCAGTCGAGTCAGCAGCAGACTGAGTCGGACTCGGCATCGGCTCCCGATGAACCTCAGGCATACGAACCTGAGGAACGTCGGCAGCTATCTCCTCGTGAAATAGCTGCCGACTAAACCTCGGAGCCACGGAGGGACCGACATGCGGAAGTGAAGTGCTCGACGGCCGCCCCGCCTGGAGAAGGGTCTGGTGCCGAGAACTCACACTCCGTCGCGGCTGGTCTGCATCCACAGTCCGTCGCGGCTGGGATGAATCTACACTCCTCCGCGGCTGGCTGGTGGTCCTCTCAGGCTGGCTAGCGGTCCTCTCGGAGTCTGCGGAACCGGCGGAATTTCTATAACCTCTAGATCTGCTGCCACGGCGGCCTCCGAATAGGTTTCTTAATGCATCGGTCATCTAAAGCCCGAGGCATTAATACATTAATTGATATTAAATTATATTATATTAAATAACAAATTCTAATTAATATAATAACCAATAATACTAACATATTTTAATATAACAATTTATATACTAACATATTAAATTATATTATATTAAATAATAAATTCTAATTAAATATAATTAAGCTATATATATAATTAAGCTAAATTATACAATTAAGTTATCAATTTATATAATTAAAAAACCAATTTATACGTATAAATTATACAATTACACCTAAATTATACAATTAAAATAAATTTGAAAACAATTACCTACATTAACATAAATACCTAAAATTTATCTAAATTAACATAAATACCTAAAATTTATCTAAATTAACATAAATACCTAAAATTTACCTAAATTAACATAAATACGTAAATTATACCTAAATTAACATAAATACCTAAATTATACATAAATTAACATAAATACCTAAATTATACCTAAATTAACATAAATACCTAAATTATACATAAATTAACATAAATACCTAAATTATACCTAAATTAACATAAATACCTAAATTATACCTAAATTAACCTAAATACCTAAATTATATCTAAATTAACATTAATTAACATAAATGAAAAAAAAAAAAAAAAAAACTACTGCCGAAAATGGAAGGGAGGAGGAGGCCGGCCGGATTTGAGGAGGCTGCGGGAGGGCCGGATTGGAGGAGGAAGAGGGAGGCCGGAGGGGGCTGCCGGATTGGAGGAGGAAGAGGGAGGAGGGGGTTGCCGGATTGGAGGAGGAAGAGGGAGGAGGACGACGACGCGAGCGGCGGAGGATCGGTTGGAGGCGAGCGGCGGAGGATTTGGAAATATGCAGCAAATGGAGGCTAAGGTTCGGCTGCAACAAACTTATACCCGATAGTATAGCTGACGAATTAAAAAGATTTCGTCGGCTATACTTAAGAATAGCCGACGAAATGCTTTAAGTCGTCGGCTATACTTAAGTATAGCCGACGAAATATATGAACTCGTCGGCTATTCTTTGAATATCGTCGGCTATAGTTTAGGCGCTCAGCAGCCGTCCGATCTCCCCCATCCAACGACGGACAATGAAAAGGCGCGGATCACTAGAGTTTAGCCGACGAAATCAAATATTTCGTCGGCTAAACGTTTGGTCAAACTACGAAGTCAAACTTCTAAACCCTATAAATTAAAACGGAAATTGGCCTGTCTAAATGACGTTTTCTGGCCTTATCTTCAACAGAGAATAGTTTCAAATCGATGAGACGCGACTAATCGGATAAAAATTTTCCTCAAAATATTTACCGACCATCAGGCTACCCATAGGAAAACGGGAGTAAAAAACAGTTAACCGCAACATTCGGCACACAGATTTTGTCGGAATCTGCTCATTTTTCAACCGTAGACGTATTTCAATATTTTGGTCATATCTTATTTTACGACACATTTGCATTTGAAGAGTCTACGTATAGTAACTATTTGAAACTATACATTCACTTAAACACTTAGTAAACAAGTTAAGGAACATTAGTGCATATGTTCCGATTTTGAATCTAAAAGTTGGGAAAATCTATTCCAACCGTCAGATATCACCGTTAAGATTAAATACATGTATGAAAAAAAATCCAACTACAGCTGACAACGTTAAAGGCTCGATCGGGACAGTCAAACTGCAAAGTCAACCCTCTAAACGCTTTAAAACGGAAATTGGCCCGTCTAAATGACGTTTTTTTGGCCTGACCTTCAACATAGAATAGTTTCAGATCGATGAGACGCAACTAATCGTATAAAAATTTTCCTCAAAATATTTACCGACCGTCAGGCTACCCATAGGAAAACGGAAGTAAAAAACAGCTAACCGCAACATTCGGCACACAGATTTTGTCAGAATCTGCTCATTTTTCAACCGTAGACGTATTTCAATATTTCGGTCATATCTTATTTCACGACACATTTGCATTTGAAGAGTCTACATATAGTAACTATTTGAAACTATACATTCACTTAAACACTTAGTAAACAAGTTAAGCAACATTAGTGCATATGTTCCGATTTTGAATCTAAAAGTTGGGAAAATCTATTACAACCGTCAGATATCACCGTTAAGATTAAATACATGTATGAAAAAAAATCCAACTACAGCTGACAATGTTAAAGGCTCGATCGGGACGGTCAAACTGCAAAGTCAAACCTCTAAACGCTTTAAAACGGAAATCGGCCCGTCTAAATGACGTTTTTTGGCCTGACCTTCAACAGAGAATAGTTTCAGGTCGATGAGACGCAACTAATCGTATAAAAATTTTCCTCAAAATTTTAACCGACCGTCAGGCTACCCATAGGAAAACGGAAGTAAAAAACAGCTAACCGCAACATTCGGCACACAGATTTTGTCGGAATCTTCCCATTTTTCAACCGTAGCCGTATTTCAATATTTCGGTCGTATCTTATTTCACGACACTTTTGCATTTAAAGGGTCTACGTACAGTAACTATTTGAAACTATACATTCACTTAAACACTTAGTAAACAAGTTAAGGAACATTAGTGCATATGTTCCGATTTCGAATCTAAAAGTTTAGAAAATCTATTTCAACCGTCAGATATCACCGTTAAGATTAAATACATGTATGAAAAAAATTCCAACTACATCTGACAACGTTAAAGGCTCGATCGGTACGGTCAAACTGCAAAGTCAAACCTCTAAACGCTTTAAAACGGAAATTGGCCCGTCTAGATGACGTTTTTTGGCCTGACCTTCAACAGAGAATAGTTTCAGATCGATGAGACGCAACTAATCGTATAAAAATTTTCCTCAAAATTTTAACCGACCGTCAGGCTACCCACAGGAAAACGGAAGTAAAAAACAGCTAACCGCAACATTCGGCACACAGATTTTGTCGGAATCTTCCCATTTTTCAACCGTAGTCGTATTTCAATATTTCGGTCGTATCTTATTTCACGACACTTTTGCATTTGAAGGGTCTACGTACAGTAACTATTTGAAACTATACATTCACTTAAACACTTAGTAAACAAGTTAAGGAACATTAGTGCATATGTTCCGATTTCGAATCTAAAAGTTTGGAAAATCTATTTCAACCGTCAGATATCACCGTTAAGATTAAATACATGTATGAAAAAAAATCCCCCCGGGTGAGTCGATCTATATGGCCCCCACCATGTATCGTGTTTATGCTCCCGTGCACCTCGATCCCCCCGGGGGCTCGAGTGCTTATGGTCCCTACTTGCCGAGCTCCCTGCCTGTCCTTTTGCGGGTCATCCGGACGGACTCGGCCGTCCACAACCGCTCTCTGGGGTCTCTGGTCGGCAGTCCGAAGGGCTGGATCTTCGGGTTTTTCTGCTGGCATAATGGCTAAGGCCCGCGGTGGTCGCCCTGCTGGCGCAGCTGCCAAGGGCCGTGCCAGTCGCACAAGTGGTGGTCTACTCCTTGACCGTGAACTGTTGTCACCGCTCCGGCGGGGTCGCCAATCCTCCCATACCTCGGCTCTCTTGCTAGTCGCAGGCATATGGTTGTGATCCTGCCGCCCGATCTTGCTTTCACGGGGAGACGGTGGTAGTGGGTCATCCGACCTCCGCTTGGGCATCTTATCCCCATACGTCTCGTGCTTCGCCTGGGCGTGCCTGACGGCCACGGCCATCAACTCGTCGTACCCCAGCGGCTCCTTTACTCGCAAGTTGTACGAGAGTTCCCCAGGTTTTAACCCCTGCTTGAATGCCATCCCCGCGATCCTCTTATCCAAGTTTCTGACCCCGGCCGTGGCGATATGCCACTGGTTAACAAAAGCGCGTAGCGGTTCGTGGTCAGTCTGCATGCAATCGAAAAGGATCGTTGATGTTTGGGCCGCCCTGGCTCTAAGGACGAACCGGCCGACAAACTTATCAGCCAGCTGTTCGAAAGTTTCCACCGAGTCCATTGGCAGCTCGTAGAACCAACTCAACGCCTCCCCCGAGAGCGTCTCTTGGAATATGTTACAGCACGTGGCATCTGAATAGCCCCTTGTGCCCGTTTGCGACTTAAAGCTGTCCAGGTGCTGGTATGGGCAGCTCGTTCTTGAGTACGCCAGTTTCAGGGGCCTTTGGTTACCAGATCTTCCTGATTCCCTAATCCAGAGCGAAAAAGGTCCAATACGTTCGTTGAATCGTGCACTGTCCCGCGGTCGCCCTGCTTTTTTCTCACCGGTCTCCAGGCGATCCTTCATGTCCGACACTGAGGCGGAGAGCGTCTCGAGCGTCCTTGCGGTGGAGCTTTCCCGCTCGCTCGATGCCAGGCTCGTGCGGTAAGAGGGCTCAACCGGGCCGGAGTTTTTTAGAGCTTTCGGAAAGAGTGGTGTGGGCACATGCGCGGTCCTTCTCCTTGCCGTAGGCTGTCCCACCTCAAGGTGCGGGAATTCGTTAGCCTTGCTTGCGGGCCGCGATGCCGCCCGAGAAGTGCCCTGCTGGCCCCCTCTCTCCAGGACCGCCAATAAGGCAATGTTCACCACTTCCAATTCCTGGCACCGGGCATCCGCCCTTAGCCGGTCACGATCGCCCTCTTCTCGCAACCGCGCGACTTCTGCCTTCATCTTTTTTATTTCCTCCCCCGCATCATTTTGGTCGGGGTTCTCTGAGTCCTGGCGATCGTGAGTTCTGTCTTGGTCGGGAGAAAGGGCGAACCTCGCACCAACCTCGGCCTTTATGTTTTGGGCCCGGTCGGGTATCTGAATTTGCTCTTTCGACCTTCTTCTGTATCGGTCGGGAGAAAGGACGAACCTCGCACCGACCTCAGCCCTTATGTTTTGGGCCCGGTCGGGGATCTGAATTCGCTCTTTCGACCTTCCCGCGCTAGCTTTTATCTTCCTTCCTTCCATGGCCTCCGGACTGCGGATTTAACTGCTTTCCAAAGGATCGATCGGGTTCTATTCTCCGGTAGAGCAACGCTTACTTTTCTCGTGGATCAAACCGTTCCCACAGACGGCGCCAATTGTTTCTGCACAAACCCGTAGGCCTTGTAGAGACAGATGAATCCAAACGTGATCTCCTGTAAACCTGCTTACTAAGGGGAATACCGGGCGGGCCGGTCTTCTCCTCTCCGATGCCTAAATTAGTATAGTTGGAATGAATATAACTTAAGCACGTATATAAGCGGTAGGAAAGATCAGTTACCTATTAATGAGGGTAGTTGAGGCCCTTATATAGGTGGCCAGGAGTGAAGTCTGGCCTCACCCTTCGATGTGGGACTGGTTCCCTTATGTTTGCACACCAAAGGGCAGCTCTGGTGACCTCTTTGGCAGGCAGGCGCCCCCGGTCCCCTGGCCCCTGGTAACAGGATAGACTGCTGGACCCCGAGTCCGGGTGCTGGTGATCCGGTCCCGGGCCTCGGGCCAGCCCCTGGTACACTAGCTGCGGGTCTGTGGGCCTGCTGTAGCCTCCCTGTAGCTACTGTCAACAGGTGGTTTAAGGTAATTGAATTTTAGTTGATCTCCGAATCTATTATGCTTGATACGCAAATATTAAGGTTCTGCGTTCTCTAGATAAAGAACTCTTGTGCAACGTGAAAAGGGTTCTCAACCATCTTACAAACAGACAAGCTTTTGCGCATCGCAAATCTTGCAAAGTCTCTCCAGAGCATCTTACGCGTACTGCTTCCACAAACTGCAAACAACCACCATCCAACCCTGCCGCAACCTTACGCCCGCACTGGTCGTTGTATACTTGCGCGGTTGTCGAAGTGTGCCTTGCATTCGTGTCGAGCGCGTCGCTAAGACTTATCATGTCAGTCGTCACATCTCGTGACAAATCGAGTCGTTACTCCGGTAACAAAATCCTAAGACAATCTGTCATAGGTTGTATTTCCCGCGGTTTTGATTATAACTCTACTTTACATCTCAGGATCGAAGTAAGATTACTCAATCTGCAATAGGTTGAGAAGAAAATCCTAGTATATTTTTATTAGGTCTTGTTCGAGCCCTTTACGCCGGCCTAGTCAACGCCTACGTAACAGTCGCTTGATCAAGAAGTCAGGTATTGGGAGCAGACAGATACGCTCGCTAGAGGTCGTCCGCTTGAAGTTGTACCTAACTCAAAGGTACTGGCACGCTCGCGTACATCACAAGAGGACTGAAATTGACGTCCGCCACCTCAAGTGTTGACCGTTCGCCGGGTGCTAAATCCGCCATGAACAACAAGAAGCAATATATCACCCAACAAAGAACAAGAACAAGAACCCAACCAAGAACCCATAAACAATCAAATCGACAAAGTACCAAAAAAAAAATTAAGCACAACGATACAAGAACAACAACAAAATCCGAATCATAAAATTGATCAATTCCTAGCATACCCATACACCAAATATTTAATCAATCCACAAAAAAACTACAACCCATAAACATCCATCAATAGATAACCAGTCTTTGGTGAATTTTCAGATCGAACAGGAAAAATAGAGGCAAAGAAGAGGGTTGTAGACGAGAGTGGTGGAGATTAAACTCAAGAGAGAGTATGAGAAAGACTAGAGATTGCAACTGGATTCAACAATTTGGAGCAAAACGGAGGAGAGGAGTTTGGAGCAAACCGGAGGAGAGGGTTGCAGAGCGCGTCTTTCTCTTCGATAAGACGTGCTTATGGAAACCCAAGTGTTTTGGTGTCTCTACGTATGGAAACTCAAGTGTTTTGGTGTCTCTACGTCTCTTCGATAAGACGTGCTTATGGAAACCCAAACCTTGCCTCCAGCCCCCTTTTGGGCTTCCATAGTCTACTAAATTTAGTCCCAGCTCCCACCAAACATGGGACAAGTCTTATGCAAGAAAATATAACTGTCTCATCCCAGCCAATCCCATGTACCAAACATGGGTGCATGTTTGGCAGCCAATACTATTGTGGAACTCCTTAAATTTAATACATGTCCGGCCTTCATTTGAGTGAGTTTAAAAAGTACTAAATTGAGTTATGTTTGGTGGGAGGGACTGAGATTGAGAGGGACTAATGAGGAGAAAATCTAACATGACACTACCAGATTTGACAGAATAGCCGACGAAATTATTTTCGTCGGCTATTCCTTCTACCGACGAAAATTTCGTCGGCTATAATTCGTCGGTAAAAGTAATGGCCGACGAAAAAAACGGCATCGTCGGCCATTCCAACCTTGGCCGACGAATTATGGCCGACGAAAATGATTTCGTCGACCAAAGCTTGGCCAAATATCCGACGAAATTCGTCGGCTATTTTCGAGTATGGCCGACGATTTCATCGGAATATATTAATATTTTAAAGTTATAGCCGACGAAATTTGGTTTAGTCGGCTATTTGTTCTGAAGTATAGCCGACGATTTGGGCTATTTTCTCAGCTATTTTGTCGGAATATATTAATATTTTAAAGTTATAGCCGACGAAATAATGTCAATTTCGTCGGCTATAACTGCATTTTGGGCAAAAAAAATTACCTGATAGGAGGAGGAGAAGGAGGAGGAGGAGGAGGAGGAGGAGGAGGAGGGGAAGGAGGAGGAGGAGGAGGAGGAGGAGGAGGAGGAGGAGGAGGCCGGAGGAGGAGGAGGGGAAGGAGGAGGAGAGAAAAAAGGCGGGAGGAAGCGATTTAAAATATTTAGAAGGAGAATAGCCGATAATTTAAAAGATTTCGTCGGCTATACTTTGGAAGATCAACAGCCGTCGGATCTGAGCCATCCAACGGCGGACAATAAAAAGGCACGGATCGCAAGAGTTTAGCCGACGAAATATAATTTTCGTCGGCTAAACTTAGAGAATAGCCGACGATTTACAATATTTCGTCGGCTATTCTATGAACATCGTCGGCTATACTTTGAAAACATATTACACTGCCGTTTTGAGGCCCTAAACGAACTCGAAATCCCGAAAAGGCCCACACATCGTGGCAAAGCTACGAGTTTGATTCCTGGCGTCGTTCTCTTTCCGGAATGGTATCACAATCGTCATTCGGACGCCGGACGCCAAATCTGCAGTAAACCGGGTTTTGACTTGCAACGGTCAATCTACTCTTCAACGCCAAATCTGGCCTCACCTTCAACAGATAATAGTTTCAAATCAATGAGACGCAACTAATCATATAAAATTTTACAAAATTGATTTAACGAACGTCAGGCTACCCATAGGAAAACGAAAGTAAAAAACAGTTAACCGCAACATTCGGCACACAGATTTTGTCGGAATCTTTTCATTTTTCAACCGTAGCCGTATTTCATTATTTCGGTCATATCTTATTTGACGACATATTTGCATTTGAAGAGTGTACGTATAGTAACTATTTGAAACTATACATTCACTTAAACACTTAGTAAACAAGTTAAGGAACATTAGTGCATATGTTCCGATTTTGAATCTAAAAGTTTGGAAAATCTATTCCAACCGTCAGATATCACCGTTAAGATTAAATACATGTATGAAAAAAAATCCAACTACATCTGACAACGTTAAAGGCTCGATCGGGACGGTCAACCGGGTGAGTCAACCCTTTAAACGCTTAGAAATGGTAATTGGCCTGTCTAAATGACG
The DNA here is from genome assembly GCA_963682095.1 of Potentilla sterilis. Classification (NCBI taxonomy): domain Eukaryota; kingdom Viridiplantae; phylum Streptophyta; class Magnoliopsida; order Rosales; family Rosaceae; genus Potentilla; species Potentilla sterilis. The sequence continues at coordinate 49,893,263 of OY821755.1, read as the reverse complement.
TTTTTTGGTCTGACCTTCAACAGATAATAGTTTCAAATCGATGAGACGCAACTAATCGTATAAAATACCCACAGATTTTTCACTCTTTCTCCCGTTTTTTTTCGTTTTTTTTTTAATAAGCAGCTGCTGTCTAGATCTGAAAATATATAGACTTATAGCCGACGAAAATGCCAATTTCGTCGGCCAAACTTTCAAAAGTTTTCGTCGGCTAAAGTTTCAGAGAAAGGCCGACGAAAATTCAAATCGTCGACTAAAATATGAATATAGCCGACGATTTTTTGAAATTACCAACGAAAAAAAAAAATCGTTGGCCATTCTAGGGGAATAGCCGACGAATTTTTTTTTTAGCGACGAAAAAAAAAAACGTCGGCCATTCTAGGGGAATAGCCGACGATTTTTTTTTTTTTTAGCGATGAAAATTTTATGTCGTCGGCCGTTTTTTTTTATTTCGTCGGGAAAAGCCTTTTTTCTGGTAGTGTGAACAACACAGATCTACACGTTTGGCAGAGGGGATTAGGTGGTACTTGACTAAATAAGAGGTACTAACTAGTGTGAGTTGTGTTTGGTGTGAGGGAGTAGAAAATTAAATGGTACTACCTAGGACCTGTTTTTTGCTCTCAACCTCCTTAACTAATGTTATTGTAGGTACTCATTTTTGAGGTCCCAAATTAACACTATCTCTCTCTTCCTTTCTCTCTCAAGACTGAAAACTATCTCAACCCATGAAGAATCATCAGACCCAGTCACTCTTCCTAATAACAACAATTATATTTCTCTGCAATTTTTTCCTTAGATCCCTTCCGATTGTTTTGACCCATGTAAGCTCTGAAGCTCCCTTTCTTATTTATGTTCTTCAGAATTCATTTCTTAATTCCTGATCTATGAGATTGATGCTTACCAATTAGATCGATTCTTGATCCCTGGTCTTCGATGTAGCAGCTGCCTTTAGGAATTTTATTATCAATTGGGAAATCAGAATGTTAGAACCAATCAATATAGGGCATACAAACAGTTTATATGTATAATTAAATACTATCAATTCTACTAACAATAATCAAACAAATAAAAATTATCAACGAAATTGAATTAGAAATATACTGACTTGATCAGATTGAGGTCTGCTTTGCAGTGTCCTTAGACAGAAATTCGTCCCCACTCGTGCTGTAGTTTCAGACGTCTATCTAGAGGATTCAACAATCTAAACAAGTTCTTGCACAAGAACTTGTTTTTAGCGAATATACTTTGTTTATCTCTGAAAATTATTTTCGAATTTAATCAACAGAGCCCAAGAGCCCCAAGGCCCAAGGCCCATCTTTTGACTATTAAATATATATTTAATATATGTACAATTCTATTGAAAATCCAATAGAAAATCCCACAAAGCCCATTCTTTCACACTTCACCCATTTAATAGACTAAATGGGTTAGTCCTTATAAAGGGCAAAACCTCTTTCTACTTCTTCAATGTGGGACTAAAGTCCCACAAGTTCCTATAATACCCCACATTTTCTATTCAAACTCTAATAATACCCCACATTTGAATAGAAAATAAGATAATTAGGAACTTATCGCGTTTTTCGGAGAACTTAGATATGACATGCATCGGAAAATGTGTTTTTTGAACTTGAACCTATCGTAGTGAGTACTTATCGGATTCACTTTGTGAAGTAGTGAACAGAAGTCTTGAACTATTCACTTTGTGTAGTAAATCAAGATAATAAGTATCATACATGTCATACCAGAACACATTTCAATTCTTACAGTTGTGTTCATTTTGGTCCTGAACAACTCCTTACTTCATGAGATTTCTAGAGAACATAGCCATTTCGGTTCTCATAGATGCGACCCGACATCAATCTCATATAGGTAATGCTAATTAAGAATAGTCTGTACTATCCCACTTTGAGAAAAGCTATTAGCATTATTAAGAATACTAAGATTCATCCCGTAATCATTAACGGAAACACACTTTGTGTCACCATAGGAATAGGCATATATGTGTGTTATGCTTCTTGAGTCTTCCCTAACTAGTTTGCCTATTGAACCTAGACCATGGGATCTCCAATGTTGCTAGGTTAGGTTTCCGCCAAGTGGTGACTTATTGTATAGGCTTTAAGTTTATTCCCCTCGATGTAAATATAACTTGCCCTCTATTAAGGCCTTTAGTCAAAGGATCTGCTATATTTTCCTTTGATTTTAGATAGTCAATGGAAATAATTCCATTTTTGAGCAAGTCTCGTATTGTCTTGTGACGTCGCCTTATATGCCTTGACTTGCCATTGTAGATGTCATTCTTTGCTCTTGTAAGAGCAGCCATACTATCACAATGTATGCAAATGGCCGTTACAGGCTTTGGCCACAACAGAATACCTTCTAGGAAACCTTTGAGCCATTCCGCTTCTTCGGCGGCTTTATCCAAAAAATTCCACTTCCATCGTTGAACGTGTATTCACAGTTTGTTTTGATGATTTCCATGACACAGCTGCTCCACCAAGTGTAAATACATAACCACTTGTGGACCTACTCTCTGAATTATATGAAATACAATTTGCATCACAAAATCCTTCTAATACGGGAGGATATTTGGAATAATGCAATCCATAATTTATTGTATGCTTTAGATACCTCATAACTCTTATCAAAGCAATCCAATGATCACTACCCGGATTGTGTGAGGATCTACTAAGTCGACTCAAACTATATGCCAAATCCGGTCTTGTACAATTCATTATGTACATCAAGCTTCCCAAAACTTGGGTATATTCCAATTGAGACACACTCTCACCTTGATTCTTCTTAAGATGAGTAGAGGGATCAAATGATGTAACGACCGGTTTATCATTATAATGTCCAAATTTCCTAAGGACCTTTTCTACATAATGAGATTGTGTAAGTATGTAACCATCCGAGTTCCTTTGAACTCGAATACTAAGAATTATATCGGCAATTCCCATATCTTTCATATCGAAATTCGAATGTAACATTTTCTTGGTTTGATTAATTACATCCTTACTAGTTCCCATTATAAGCATATCATCAACATATAAACATACAATAACATATGCCTCTTTGCATTCCTTCATATAGACACATTTGTCACATTCATTTATTTTGAATCCATTTGATAGTAATGTGTTGTCAAATTTCTCATGCCATTGCTTTGGAGCTTGTTTAAGACCATAAAGAGACTTAACCAATTTGCAAACTTTTCTTTCTTGACCTTTAACAACAAACCCTTCGGGTTGTTCCATGTAGATTTCTTCATCTAATTCACCATTTAGAAATGCAGTTTTCACATCCATTTGGTGTATTTCCAAATTGTGAATAGCTGCGATAGCAATTAACGTTCGAATAGACGTAATTCTAGTTACTGGTGAATATGTATCAAAGAAATCTATACCTTCCTTTTGACGATAACCCTTAGCTACTATGCGAGTTTTGTATTTTTCGATAGTACCATCTGGTCTTAATTTTCTTTTGAATATCCATTTATGCCCAATTGGTTTATGACCTGGAGGTAAATTAACCAATTTCCATGTATTATTTTGCATAATGGATTCTACTTCACTTTAGATAGCCTCCTTCTAATAAGGTGCTTCGGAAGATTCCATGGCAGCCTTATATGTTTGAGGTTCTCCTTCAAGCATGAAGGTCATAAAGTCATTTCCAAAATCTTTGGCAATTTTTCCACGTTTACTTCTTCTTGGTTCCACAGTTTCTTGTTGAACAGAAGAAGAACTCTCACCCTTTGAAGCATTTTTGTTTAACTCACTTTGTGAAGAAACATCTGCATATGTTCTTTTCTTTGGATTCGTTTTCTCCTTGTAAGGATAAATATCCTCGAAGAATTCTGCTTCGGCAGATTCCATAATTGTGTTCTTATTTATGTCCTCAACTTCTGAGTTATAAACTAAGAACCTATAGGCTGCACTGTTTTTAGCAGGGCCTATATATATGCAATCTACAGTTTTTGGTCCAAGTTTAGTTCTCTTAGGAAGAGGAACTTGAACTTTAGCAAGACAACCTCACACTTTCATCGTTTTATAAGTAGGTATTCGTCATTTCCATAACTCATAAGGAGATTGATTACTTGACTTATAAGGAATTCTATTCAATATATAATTTGCATAGGTAGGTATTCGTCCTTTCCATAACTCATAAGTAGGTATTCGTCCTTTCCATAACTCATTTACAAAAAAATAACATCATATTGGATTCATTTTCTTGCTTGCTTGAGATGCTGCAGACCTTATTATCATCTGGCTTAGTAACTAATGTGCTCATGTTATAGACTTTATTGGCTGCCACAACAACTGGGTAGCAGCTTCATATTTCAATCACATGCCACAGCTTCACACAAGAAATGGAGAAAGCACCATTCTTTTTGTGATTTGGGATGTCTAAATTGGGTTTTGTTCTTGGATTTATATTGTGTCAGATTTCAAGAACTGGGTTCAAGAATGTGTTCATAAATTGATTGTAATGGAGGAGAAGAAAATACGAAGAGAAGGCAAGCGATGTAGAGTTGCAGACCAAAAGAATTAGTCTCACCTTAGGCAGTACTGCGTCACCAAACGTGGTGTAACATAGTGTTTTGTAAGGCTATTCAAGTGAGAATAGGTCAAGTATTAAATATAGAGCTACCCATAATAATCCTAGGTACCAAACATGCACTATATATAGGGTTAAAACTGGGAAAAGAGAAATTTTAGCGGCTGTATGTCTGTAACCACTATACTGGTCGACCAGAGGAGAAGGCAAAAGCTGACTGTCGACCATGGTTTTGACCGGGCAATAGGCCAAGCGGTGGATGGATTTTTGGTTGACATGGTCTTGCCTCTCCCGGTGCATTCGCTCTAATAATAATAATAATGGTAAAGAGACCATCCACAATAGTAAACCACCCACTCTTCCCTTGGCGGTTAACTGGTCTCGATATAGGAGGAGAGAGATTTCCTCCCAGAGGCCTTCTGTAATTCAATGCAGTTCAATGAAATTGACAGAGGAAAGCATTATAAACAAGGACAAACCAAAAACACTAAATAGATAAGCAACAAACAAAACCGAACAGTTGAACAACACAGGTGTGAGTACTGGATCCAGTTACCAAGATACAACCACAAGTAGTTTCAAACACTGCTGCTTTTCTTCAGTTTCCACAATACCTTGCAAGTATGCCAAAAAAAAAAAGAGGGTTTTACCCAAAACTACAATTTTGGGTACATAATTACCAATAGCAAAGTTTTCTTTTTAAATTACCATTAACAAGGTTCCATCCAAAATTAACAGAATCAGTTAAGTCTTAAATTACACAATTACCCTCACTAAGCCTAATGCTACTGATCCTCAGAATTCAACCTAATACTACTGACCCTCAGTGAGCCTAATGCTACTGATCCTCAGAACTCAACCTAATATACTGACCCTCAGTAGCTCTGCCGTCCTCCGCCGCACTTCAATAATACTAAGCCTCAGTAGCTCCGCCGTCCTCCGCCGCACTTCAATAATACTGAGCCTCAGTATCTCCGCCGTCCTCCGCCGTACTCCGCCGCACTTCAATAATACTGAGCCTCAGTATCTCCTTCTCAAAACCCTAATTCTCCCAAAAAAAATTCCACATCCCTCACTCCTCCACAAACCGGCCTCCACCAATCCAATTCCAACCACCAAATCCCAATCTCACCACACCGCACCAAATCAAACAACAAACACCACACCAAATCAAAACAACAAACACCAAATCAAAAAAAAAAAAACAAAAAACAGAGAGAGAGAGACAGAGAGAGAGAAGGCGGCGGAGGAGGAGATCGGCCGGCCCAGCCCCGATCACGAAGTCGTCACACCGCCAAGGCCATGCTTCGCCGGCCTCCCAGCCTCGCCGCGCCTCCGCCCTCGCGCCTCGCGCGCTAGCTGACTCCTCCGACTTGCCTCGCGTCTCCACCTCGGCGCCTCGCACCTCGAGCCTCACACCTCCTCGCGCCTGGATCTGCTCTGCCGACCTCCCAATCTCGCCGCGCCTCCGCCCTCGCGCCTCGCCCCTCCGGCTTGCCTCGCTCCTCGTCGTCGTCCGCCTCGGCCTCGCTCCTCGTCGTCGTCGTCCACCTCGCGCCTCCGCCTCTGCCCTCGCGCCGCCTTCACTGCCTTGCTCGCTGCCTTGGGCCTCCGGCCTCGCTCCTCCGCCTCGCGCCTCGCCCCTCCGCCTCGCGCCTCGCCCCTCCGCCGTCGCGATCGGGAAGGAGAAGAGCTCCAGATCGGGAAGGAGAAGAAGAGAGGAGCAGATTGAGATCTGACTTCTTTTTTTTTTTTTTTTTTTTAATATATATATAGATGGCATATGTTGTAATTTTTAGATTGTCAGGGTTAATTATGTCATTTAACATTGGACGGATTAAAAGTCTGTTAGTGTTAAATCCTGCTAGTGGTATAAAAAAATCAGACCTTGTAATTGGTAATTATGAGTACAAAATTGTAGTTATTGGTAATTATCTAAAAAAAAAAAAATAGTCAACGAAATTTATGGAAAATCACAGAGCTTCCGCAATGGATGCTTCTGCACAGATAGTAACATAAACTCCAATGTTTTGTAAAACCTAAACTTCTAGCTGCAGGAACTCAAACAGAGAAAGGTGTTGCCCTATCAAACTTCATAAACTTCAAGTACTCTAGTTTATCAGTAATGAGGAGTACACATTGTCAGCTTATTCAGCCGTCCATTCCTCTTAATCATTTCCATCTCAAATGGTGTTCCCTTGAATCCTATAAAAGAGAGAGTCTTCAGGTTTAATGACGAACCAGTAGCCACCTCCTCTAGTGGGTTCCAGTGACACTCTGATAGCTCTATGCTGCCTTCAGTTCTCTGAGATAATATAAGAATCAACTTTGAGAGGATGCATTTCAGCAAAAACTTGCATTAATGAAAACAAAACTTACATCTTCTAAGACAAGATCTTCCAGAGTAGGTGCGCTTTTGAGAAATGCAGCCAACAATTTTAAGAGATTGTAATCCCCAAAGGCCAGCTTCAAGTGGTTCACATTATGAAAAGCAGGGAGATGCCAATCCTCAGGGAGATGCAAGTCCTTGGGAAAATCATACAATTATGGATAAGATATAAACTCATCCAAACATCAAACAGATTGCAGAATATACAAGTTCTATCAAGAAGAACAAACAAAGCATAAGGGCAACAAACATATTATGATGAAGGAAATTCCAGAGATGTGGATGTGTCATAGAAATTAAAGGTCAAGAAGGAAAGTGCACAAATCTTTGTATAAATTTGTCTTGTATTTTGATTTCATACAAAAACCGAATCAGTACTTAACATTCATTCCCCTACTATTTGTCTAACTTTAAAGGGATAGAAGTATAACTCTTTCTAATATTGAAACCCAATGTGCTGTAAAAGATAAAAAGTTCGATTATTCTCACCTCCAAGCAATGAGCCGAAAGAGATAGAGATTTGACACCAGAAATTTTATTCAGAAGCGCCATTGCAAAGGTGGAAAGATCAAGTTTCTTGTCTACTTCAAAATGTTCTCTGAAAGAGATACTGGCATTGAGTAGGCATTTTGTATTCCCCATAAGAAAACAGTTAGTCAAACCAAGACACTTTAGATCAAGGTTTTCAAGCTTAGGGGTATCAATATAAATATCAACAGGGCCATAAATGTTTTCCAAACTTATCATCAACGTCTTCAATTCCGGAGCAGAGACCTTGAAATTGTAATTATCACCATCATCAGCGTACCCAGCAATGGTTCCATCTATTGTCAAACTTTCGAGTACAGGGCAGCAGGAGAAAAGCGAGCCCATAGTTGTTTCCCTAGGATTATAAACTGATACATGGAGAAACTTGAGACTTTGGAAACAGCCTGATGCAGGAGGATCATCCGTGCGCGTCAAGGGAGATAGAAACAGTTTCAAAACCCTCAGCGATTTGCACCAATAAATGCACTGAGGTAACACATAAGCATCAACCCCAGTTTCCAAAACATGAAGATCAAGCTCAACAACTTTACGATTAACAGCTCCATGAATCCAGACCTCAATATGAGGAATTGTCGAGGGATAGGACATTTTCAGACGGAAAATATTAATCTCAGCCGCCAGAATACAGAACATCACACGATTTACAAATGATAGGAATCTAGAAACCTCTTCATAGCTGTCTCTTTCATTGCAGAAGTCTAGAGTTGTAACATTTTTCCACATTTTGTTCCATCTTTTCGATAACACGGTGGTCCTGAAAGCATCTGCTGTGGGAAGGAAGGAAAGTATGCGATGAACGACTAGATTTGGTAATGCACTGATCCTATCTTGGTCTCTTGCTTCAGACTTTGCCATCTATAACCTATCAGTACCATTACCAAAGTTAAACATATATCAAATTGAAAGGACCCAATTTCTATCTACCCAATCAGCATCATATACCACGGTAAATACTTCAAATACATCAATCGAAATTGAACGGAATTTTACCTATCAATCAATATTACTACCAAGGTAACAGTCAACAGCAATCGAACCCAGCATCAGCTAAAATTTATTGAAACTATAAACAGGGTCTAATTGACTGTAAAACTGGGTGTATAAAGGAAGATGAAAGGAGGCAACTTTACCTCTGATGTTGATAGAGAAACCTCAGAAGACGTCAATTTGTTGCTTGGGTTGTGAAATTAAGGCCTCAAATCGAGTGGGTAATACGAATTCCAAGCCAAAACTTTCAAGAGTTTCTCGTCGTAATCATCGCGAGTCAGGAAACCCCTGTAATTCCAGATCTCCTTTGTTTTTTGTTCTTGGAAAGGAGTGTCGGGATGAAATAGCTTAATAGGGCTGCGTTTTCGAAGTTACCAAAATACCACTGAAGAACTAGAAACATCTATTTTTTATTTTTCTCTATAGGAATTCTTTCTAACAAAAAAATTGAAAATAAGAGTTACAACCCCAACTACTATCAAATGCTTGAAATAGTACTTTTTTATGACGGAAAAGCCCTAGCAGCGCCGCTCCAGTGCTCTTCAACATAGAACTCTATTTCTAGAGCATCTCAACCGCTTTTATGCTTGAGCTTTCTAATTTTTCTTCCTTTGTATTGCAAACCGCACCCCCATGGCAACTTTGGATGCAATAACTCGTACTTTCGCGCAATTCTTGGCAATTACAAGCAACGACGTCGTCGATCTCATCTCCGGTGCAAGAAGATGACGACGATGTACTCTTCGGAGGAGGACAATCCTTCCTCTCGGCTCGATCACTTGCGCGCAAACCCTTCAGAGCCTCATACTCAAATCGAACTTCAACCGTTTCTGGAAACTAGACGACACGTTTCAAGTGCAAGTTAGGGAATAAGATCGTTTTCTCTTTACCTTCAACATAAAGAAGTATGCTAACCGCTTTCTCATTGGAGGACCATGGTACTACGGTCGTGCGCCGGTTGAATTCCAACAATATGATGGAGTAAGTGATATTCACCAAATTCCAATGAATGAACTATTCTTTTGGGTGTATATCTCAATTATTCCTCGGAAATTTGAGAAACCAAACAAGATTCGGAGTGTCTCTTTGGTAGGTTGTGATTATATTGGTATGGACGACAAGATGTGGAGGGCTGACCGTGTGATTCGTGTTAGGGTTTCTCATACCCTAGACCGTCCCTTCATCCTCAAGAAAGTGATTAAGTTTTTGGACACAATTGAGAAAGAAGTGTCTTTCTACTATGAGAATTTGAATGGCAGATGCAAAAAGTGTAATCTCATCTGGCATGATAATGAAATATGTCTTGCTATTGGAAACAATACTGAGGTAATCATTCCAACTCGAAAGCTCAATATGGATTCTTTATGCCCTAATTTTGCTGCAGTTAAATTTCATTCTGGAAATTTCAAATTCATGGGAAATCAAACCCCCTACTTGTGCGATCTTTTTTTGGTCATAAAAGTAGCAAACCCCTCTTCGAAGTAGGTAGTGGTTGTCCCAAACGACCAATCTTGATCAACAAAGCTTTGCTTTGACAACAACATGATGATAGTCTTGCTTTAGTTCCTATTGAAAATGTTGGGAAACCGAAAGAACCTGATCAAGAAGAACAAGGCAATGGCGATCCGATCACAAAGCGGAACAGAGCTTTCACTCCCTCCCCAAAAAAGCTATACCATTCCCTCGCGAACATATTGGTCAATACTCAAAGTGATGCCACTCTGAAGAAAATGAAACTCTATGCCTTCACTACACAGTTCACAGCAAAATCCTTGGGTTTGGTGGAAGCTAGTGATGACACTTTGGTCAGAAAGAAGAGCACTCATACTCCTGCAGCAGTTCCAATTACCAAGAAGAAAGGAGCAAGACCCCCACCAGGATCAAAGAATAAAAACCCTACACCACCGAAGAAAGTTCCTGGAGCAGACGTGTTTTCCTACCTCTATGGTGGTAAACCCCCCAGCCCGAACTCTAAGGGGAAAAAGAAGATATAAACTTTACCTTTATGTTTTTTATTTTCATTCCTCCAAGCCCCATTGCTATGGGTGAGGAGTTTATTTCATGTCTTTAATTTTATGATATCATCTATGCTTTGGGCATGTTCCTACCATCGGGCTTGTAGTTTCAAATATAGGTGGTCTATCATATGTATCATGTTAGTGTTTTATACCACGAAACTTTATTTTATCCTTAAGGTGATAGCGGGTGGATATACAATGACCATCGTGGCATGAGTTTGATTATGAATGAAATTTCTCTTTAAAAAAAAAAATCATATGCTTGAAATATAGAAAAAGGTAAAAGAACGTGGAGATTGCACTGTTGTACTCGTAACTCTTATAAACGACTTTTGTTTAGTTTTTACGGAGCAGAAGAGGACATTTTCTTTATGGATGCTTGCGTACGGTGTCGGGACAGATCAATGCGTTGAATATTTTCGAATGACAAAATCTACCTCCATCGAGTGTCTTCAACGATTTACTAGAGGAATCGTTGCTTTGTACTCAGTAGAATATACTCGGGCTCCTACTCCGGCCGATCTTAGAAGACCTCTAGCTAAAGGTGAAAGGAAAGACTTTCCAGGGATGTTCGGGAACATCGATTGTATAAACTGGCAATGGAAGAATTGTCCAATTGCTTGGACTGGTGACCATAGTGGCAGAAAACACGTCCCCACTATCATTCCTGAAGTTGTCGCATCTTATGACACTTGGATATGACACACCTTCTTTAAAATTCTCGGGTCGTGCAATGACCTCAATGTCCTAACAAAGTCCATGTTGTTTGACGAGCTTACTGTCGGTCGAGCACCTCAAATCTACTTCCAAGTGAACAACCGGGTTCACAAATTAGACTACTATCTCGCCGACAGTATCTATCCTATACATGCGACTTACGTGAAAAAAATTCCAGATCCCACATGATCTAAGGATTGTTTATTTGCAAAAGCTCAAGATGTATAGTATCCAAAACTAAGAATAAGAAAACACTAATCTTAAATAGCATAAACTAAACATCAAAGGGATACAAGATATTCTATTATTTGACATAAGTACAGCTTACCACAAGAAGTTACATATCACTAAAAAGAAGTTTTACAACACAATTCAAAAGAAATAATAGCAAAGGAACACATGCTAACTACTTCTCATGTAATGACCCGAACCTTAAATTACCTCCTAATAGTTTTACTTTAATTTTTACGATTCAGAATTTTTAAAGGTTGACTTTTTATAAGTTGACCCGATCGAGAATTTTATTTCTCGACGAGATAGAGGAAGTTAAAACGAGTTCGTGGACACGTAGCATATTTAAATTGAAGTTCGTATAAAAAAGTTATGATGTAAAATCGGTAATTTTCTGGTTTTGGTCTAGTATAATTAGTCGGGGGGGAGGGATTTTCTAGAAACGGACGGAAGTTTCTAGAAACAGGGGAATATTCTAGGAATGAGGGGGAATATTATTTTTCTTTTCTTCTTTTTCTTTTCTCTCTCTCTCCTCTTTTCCCCCGAACTCGGCCCGAGCTCCACCGACCCCGGCGCCGACCTCGGTTCTCTGTCATCCGGCCACCTCTGCTTGCGCGCCACCCAGCAAACGACGCGTCTCGGCCTCCTCTTCCTTTTGAGCTAAGGCGCAACCCAAACGGAGCTCGGTGCACGGCGCGACGAGGCTGGGAAGATCTGCCGCCGTGCGCGACGGAGCTTGCGCCACCCACTATTCGGTTCGTCTCCTCCGTGTGGTCCTATCTGTGCTAGTGGGTTGCGTCGTTCCAAACCGAGGTGAGCGGATCGACGTCGCGAAGAAACAACTCCGATCAGATCTCCCCCAACCCAAATTCCACTGTTCGACCCGACCCGGATCCGACCCGACCCGGTCCACGTCTACCCGATCCACCTTGACCGCTGACCAGACATTGATTGTTGACCTGAGTTGACCCGACCCCGGAACTGCAACGATTCGACCCGACCCGATCCTGCAGCGATCCAACTCGACCCTAAACAAATATTTACCATTTCTGGTGAATTAAGGTAAGTAAACCTCATTGTCTTCGTATTAAATACGAGTTTAATTTTAGTATATTTACTGTTATATGCAAAATGATTGACGTACGTGAAATATATGTGTTGATTGATGTGGAAGTGTGAAATATATGTATATATTAAGGAGGTGTTTTAATGATAATTGTCTATTTGAGATAGATTGAGGGAAACGTGGTATGGATTTTATTCACCATATAAGGGTCGCCGTATTTGCTAGCTAGCAGTAGCGTGAGACGTTACCTAGTAGTCCTGCGAGGTTCTGACCCTTAGCTTGAGAGGCTGAGTCGTCATTTTTACTAGCTAGCAGTAGCGTGGGACGCTACTTAGTAGCCCTGAGAGGTTCCGACCCTTAGTAAGCCTGGGATGGTATTATGAGAGGCTGGGTCGTCGTATTTGCTAGCTAGCAGTAGCGTGGGACGCTACCTAGTAACCCTGGGAGGTTCCGACCCTTAGCTTGAGAGGCTGGGTCGTCATGTTTGCTAGCTAGCAGTAGCGTGAGACGCTACTTGGGACGCTACTTAGTAGCCCTGGGACGTTCCGACTCTTAGCCTGGGAGACTTACTGTTACGTGGTGGTGCTAACTTTCCCTTGATTTATCCGATATGATATTTGTTATTAGGTCTTCGGGAATATTCTCCTTATCAGACATATTTATTTTGACTAAAAGTATTTTATGATTATTATATTCGTGAAGTTAATTTGAGAAGTTGTGACCCTTGTTTTGTTCCCAGTCGATGAGTGGTTGCGGTTTGGGAGCAAAGAGATTTTTAGTTGGTTAAGGGGTTCTATTTCGGACCTGTTTCGGGTTTCCGAGGGAAATTCTGGGACGGGTCCTGTTTCTGCACAAACCCGTAGGCCTAGTAGAGACAGATGAATCTTCACATGATCTCCTGTAAACCTGCTTACTAAGGGGAATACCGGGCAGACCGGTCTTCTCCTCTCCGATGCCTAAGTTAGTATAGTTGGAATAGATATAACTTAAGCACGTATATAAGCGGTAGGAAGGATCAGTTACCTATTAATGAGGGTAGTTGGGGTCCTTATATAGGTGGCCAGAAGTGAGGTCTGGCCTTATCCTTCGATGTGGGACTGGTTCCCTTCTGTTTGCACACCAAAGGGCAGCTTTGGTGACCTCTTTGGCAGACAGGCGCCCCCGGACCTCGGGCCCCAGGTGGCAGGATAGACTGCTGGACCCCGAGACCGGGTGTTGGTGATCCGGTCCTGGTGGTGGGAGCCGAAACTCACACTAATTTAAAACCCTGCAAAATGTCATCGTTAGTATGGATAAATAGGGTTCGATCAATCCGGGGAACTTGAAGGGTAATCGAGAATTAAAGTGTTAACAGAAACATAACAATGGGGGATTCGGAATTGGGATTAAATACTTACTGAAAATAAAAATCTAAATTATATATATACAAGTGATCAACAATTCCACACAAAGCATAGCACAAAGAACCTCAAAATCATGCATGACACGAACCAAAGAACAAATAGGCAGCAAGCATACAATCGGCAATTCCTATGATTTAACCTAATTCCAATTTTAATTAGAGCCCTCAGTGGTCCATCTAATCGTTAAGACTTCACAAGTAATTAGAGTTAACTCAGCGTATCACCCTAAACATAATGTTAATCGGTTTAAAAACACTCAGCGTAGAAATTAAACACGAAGAACATATAAACACAAAAGCCAAATTGGAAACACATAAACAAGCAAGTCGTCACACATCTTGTTTAAACATGCAAATTTTCAGAATTATGGTAACCCTCTTAAGTGACTTAGACACAACAACTCAGCGTATGATGCAATCTAAATTACTTTGGCAAGTGAAATCGAGACCCTTGGAACTGCCATGACAAGGGCAGCCCGCACGTACACGATTTTTATGCATAGAATTCATGAAAATTAATCAAGCAAATCATAGAAACATAGCCGAATATACCACTGCCCTATTCAAAGAATTCGGAAATCATACATGAAATTGTTTATACAAACATCACATAACTTCAATAGAAACCGAAATTATAACATTCATACAAAACCAAAATTAAACCAAGTATTATTACAACAAAGATTGTAACAAGGCAGAAAATAATACAAGCCATAGGGATGAATCACAACTTTAAAAACCTTGGAAGATTCGGCAAGATGTGGTGGTGTGCACGGATGAAGGTAGGTTAGGGTTCTTGCGATTTTGTGGTGGGAGAATGGATGTGTTTCGGCTTGAGGATTTTCTTCCTTCACTTGAGAGAACTTTGGCAGAACTTTTGCTGGTATTTTCGTATGGAATATGATGATCATGAAGAGAGGCAGCCGGCCAAGTTATATGGGGAACAAAGAAAAACCCTAGCCATTAAGGAATGGTGCAAAACCGGCAAGTAGTAAGAGTTCTTTCCTTTTCTTGTTTTGGCTGAATTCTTTTCCTTTTTGCACAAAGGTTTCTTACCAATTTGATGTAAGAATAATGTCCCTTTCCTTGTAAGATTCAGCAATTAAGCCTTCCCTTTTGTAACTAGGACAAGCCGGCAAAAACCTTCCTTCTTCTATTCTTCTTTTCTGAAATCGGCAGACTGACCTTCCGGCAATGATTCTAGCATAACTTTTTACTCAGGAAAGCTTTTGATGCGATTCCAAATCCTGAAGAAACTAGACTCAAAGGCCTTCCTCGCCATAAAAGGGTTTCCCAAAATTCGTTGTGGTTCGTCCGGCAGAAATTCCAGAAGTTGACAGACAGGAATCTGCCCGATTCTGAACAGGGTTCTTTATGTTTCTTCTCTTCTTTCCTATTTGCATCCGAGCTTTCCTTGCCTCTTTAGGTCTTCTTTTCCTCTTGCTTCAAGGTCTCAATTGTGGAAATATTTTCTGAAAATTCAAGAAAATAAATATGGTAAGTTTCGGCAAGAATAATCTTCCCTATTCAAAATAGGTTTCCTTGTTCAATCTGATTTCCTTATTCATTTTAGTTTCCTAGACAAGCTAGGTTTCCTAATCCGAATAGGTTTCCTAATCAAAAGAAGTTTCCGAATTTCAATCTTCATCGTTTTTAGAAACGACAAAACATTTTTACTTTCCTGGTTCAATTAGGATTCCTAGTTTGACTAGGAATTGCCGAAACTTTTCTAATTCAATAACATTTCGCACAATTTCATATTATTTCTGCCAAAGACTCAAGACTCACTCTAATGACTCGATCTTACACAAATAAGGGTTAAGAAAAGCATAAATGGAGGTAAAAACATATTAAGAACGTCGCATAAAATGCTCCTATCAAATTACCCCACACTTAGCTTTTGCTAGTCCCTTAGCAAAATTAAATTAAAAACAAAACTACTACTGCCCCTAAAACAATTGTCTCAGAATCTTAAGAATGCATAGCTTTCAAGTTAAACATTCGAGAGTAAGCACACAAATTCCAAATTCCATAAACATGTATCACGGCATGAATAAGTGAGAAGCAAACATATAAGCATCAACATGTAAGGGTAATCCGATCCTCCTCACTAGGCATACTCTCTTCTTTTCACTTGATCATGGCAATTCACTCAAAGTATATGCAAGAGAAAAGATTGTAAAGCATTCAAATAGCTTGCATATTTCATGGAAATAAAGCACTTTGTGAATAATTTTCTGGAAAAACCTCATGTAACAATTATGTGCACGAATGGACCAAAACCATATGCTTAACTCTTGAGAAAATCTCCACAAATCAAATTCACCTATCTTAAGAATCATGGAAAACGTTTTAAAGGGAGAATAATGGGGCTCGGCTGCATAGGTGAGAATTTTTGGATAAGTGGTGCTTAAAGATATCACCAAAACTTGGCAAAGCTCAATTCTCCTTATGCCTTCCCTCCATGGGCCAAATATCATCTTGTTGGACCCAAACTTCATTCTTTTCTTTCCCCCAAAGCCTTGTGAAAACGAACAAAGACCAAATATAACAATGATAGGTCTTCAAATAGATACAAACTCCAAATTCACAACATAATACGAGAGAACTTAGCAATTTTTCATTCAAAGCCGTGCTTGAGATTTTCTGTTTATTTCGGACTTAATTTTTCTTTTCTTTGTTTTCTGTCCGATTTTTCTTTTCTCTTTTTCTTTTGTTTTAGGCACGGCATACATATAATTCTGTATCATATTGCAGATAAGTTCACCCCACACTTGCTTCATAACATCACACCATGTTAAAATTTCTTCTCGGTTTCAAGCTTTTGCCAAGTTTCAATGATAAGGGAAAAGATGTAACTATACTAGGCAAAAGGGAAATGTTTAAGGGTGATGAAAAGAAAAGCTCAATATAGGCTCAAAGGGGTTAAAACTAAGGAGTCCCACGACGGGCACAAATAGGGCACATGCTTTATTTGGCCTTGGTGGTAATCCTAGTCAAAACGTTTCCAATCCTTTTCAGAATCAAGGCATGTTATGATTATACAGTTTCGAAGATCATCAAGAGCAAGTTCTAGTATTCTAGAATCCATCAAAAGCTATAGCACATAATCATTGAATATACAAAGAATAATGAGGTTTCATGCTTTGAATTTTTCTGCCGAATTCATCTTTTATCACACATGAAGAAAGCATTTAGGCACAAAAGCTCACATAGGTTGTTATGGAACAAAACTAACCAAAACATGCATGCTTTTCCAATCAAAACATATCTCAAGTGTTCATACCGATCACATAATTCATGGAACTCACAATTCAATCTTTAAGTAAATGTAAAACCATCATCAATGCTTTCCAAGACATAATCATCCTAGACATTTTAGGGGCATCTTATGACTCAAAACAAAACAAAACACACGATTCTTTTTGGGATTTTCTGCATTTTTCAATTTTTTTTTTTTAATATGACTCAAAACAAACAAACCAAAAACAAACTAAAAGCATGTGAAACATGTATCTCCACCCCACACTTAGAAAATTACATTGTCCTCAATGTAAACCAGAAAATAAGATTGTAATTTCTAAGCATACAATAGATTTCACACATTTCACACATATACAATTCAACCATAAAAGTGTAGGGATTTAGAAAATGCAAACTCTCGTTGATGGCTCCTTCACTTTTCTGGTTGAAATGGGTTGCCTCCCATATAGCGCTTAGAATTTAAAGTCCTTTAGCCTAGACTCCAAGTGTGTTCATGACAAGGGTGGTGCGTCCTCAATTGGTGTTTCCTCAACCGTGCGTACCTCAAAAGGTTCAAAATAAGGTTTCAAGCGATGGCCATTCACCTTAAATGCTTTACCTGTATTATCACTTTGAATTTCAATGGCACCATGAGCAAACACGTTAGTAACAATAAATGGACCAACCCAACGAGATCGTAATTTTCCAGGAAAAAGCTTAAGACGAGAATGAAACAATAGGACTTTTTATCCCACATGAAATGTTTTTCTCCGTATCATCTTGTCATGGTAAGCTTTTGTCCTCTCCTTGTAAATCCATGCAGCCTCATAAGCATCGTTGCGGATTTCTTCAAGTTCATTAAGTTGCAACTTCCTATGGAGGCCGGCGGCATCAATGCTCATGTTGAAGGTCTTCACAGCCCACCAAGCTCGATGTTCAAGCTCCACGGGCAAGTGACATGCCTTCCCATATATGATCCGAAAAGGAGACATCCCAATAGGCGTCTTATAGGCAGTCCTATACGCCCACAATGCATCGTTGAGTCGATCACTCCAATCTTTCCTCGTAGGGCCAACGGTCTTCTCCAGAATGCTCTTGATCTCTCGATTTGAAACTTCCGCCATTCCACTAGTCTGAGGGTGGTAGGGTGTTGAAACCTTGTGTGTGACGCCATATTTCTTGAACAAAGCTTCTATGGTTCGGTTGCAAAAATGTGAGCCTCCATCACTTATCAAAACGCGAGGCACTCCAAACCTAGAAAAGATGTTAGTTCTCAAGAAATCTGCAACAACTTTAGAATCATTAGTTCGTGTGGCTTTCGCCTCCACCCATTTAGACACATAATCCACAGCTAATAAGATGTAAAGAAAGCCTCTAGAAGAAGGAAAAGGACCCATGAAATCAATACCCCACAAATCAAAAATTTCAACCTCCGTGATGGGTGTGAGCGGCATTTGATCCCTCGGTCCAATATTTCCGGTTCTTTGGCACCTGTCACATGACATGCAATGCAAGTATGCATCCTTAAAAATCGATGGTCAATAGAAACCACATTCCAACACCTTCAAAGCTGTCCTACGCGGTCCAAAGTGTCCTCCACACGCCTCTTCATGACAAAATGCTAAGATGGACTTGTGCTCACTTTCCGGAATACAACGACGAAGAACTTGATCGCTACAACTCTTCCATAGGTACGGTTCATCCCAAATGTAGTGTCTTGCTTGCTTCTTCATCCGTACCTTGCTTGCATGCGATAATGTGCTAGGAAAAGTCCTAGCTACCAAGTAATTAACCAAATCGGCATACCAAGGTTCTTGTGCTTTCACATGGAAGAGTTGTTCGTCCGGAAACGTCTCATGAAGAGGCAGCTCGTCCTCTCTTCTCACAATGCGACTCAAGCGGTCGGCAACCACATTCTCGCTGCCCTTCTTGTCTTTGATCTCTACATCAAACTCTTGGAGCAAAAGGATCCATCGAATCAACCTTGGTTTATCATCTTTCTTTGTCATGAGGTACCTTAAAGCTGCATGATCTGAATAAACTGTTACTTTAGAGTTCAAAAGATAAGAACGAAATTTCTCTAAAGTAAAAATGACAGCTAAAAGTTCTTTCTCAGTGGTGGAATAATTTTGTTGAGCATCATTAAGAGTGCGTGAGGCATAATAAATAGCACATGGCTTCTTCTCTGTCCTTTGGCCAAGTACGGCACCAACTGCATAATCAGATGCATCACACATTAGTTCAAAAGGCAAATTCCAATCTGGAGGAGACATGATTGGTGCCGTGATGAGTAGCTCCTTCAAACGCACAAAGGCAGCCTCACACTCCTCACTCCACATGAATGGAACATCCTTTTGCAAGAGGGAGCTCAATGGTTTCGATACTAAGGAGAAATCCTTAATAAAACGTCGATAAAAACCTGCATGGCCAAGAAACGAACGAACCTCTCTCACAGAAGTGGGAGAGGGTAAGTGTTGCACAATATCAACTTTAGCCTTATCTACTTCTATCCCTCTTGCCGAAACTATGTGCCCTAGAACTATACCTTGATTTACCATGAAATGACATTTTTCCCAATTTAGTACAAGGTTAGTTCCTACACATCTTTCCAATATCAACTCTAAGTTTCTCAAACATGCATCGAAATCTTTACCATAGACACTAAAATCATCCATAAAGACTTCGATAATATTTTTAATGAAATCTGAGAAAATAGAGTACATACAACGTTGAAACGTACCCGGTGCGTTGCATAACCCAAAAGGCATGCGTCGATAGGCAAACGTACCAAAGGGACATGTGAACGTTGTCTTTTCTTGATCATCTGGATGTATGCAAATCTGGTTGTACCCACTATAACCATCGAGGAAGCAATAAAATTCATGACCAGCCAAACGCTCCAACATTTGATCCATAAAAGGCAAAGGCATGTGATCCTTCCTTGTGGTGGCATTTAGCTTCCTGTAATCGATGCACATCCTATGCCCAGTTATCACACGTTGTGGCACGAGCTCATTCCTCTCATTTTCAACAACTGTAACGCCACTCTTCTTAGGCACAATTTGAACGGGTGAAATCCAACGACTATCCGAGATTGGATAGATAACTCCACAATCTAGCAACTTAATCACCTCGTCCTTCACCACTTTCATCATTGGGGGATGCAAACGTCGCTGCCCCTCTCTTGTTGGTTTCGCACCCTCTTCAAGTAAGATGCGATGAACACACTTCGTAGGGCTTATTCCCTTGATATCTGCCAAGGTCCAACCTATGGCAGTCTTGTGCTTCTTCAACACGGCTATCAACTTCTTCTCTTGTTGCTTGCTCAACTTTGACGATACAATCACCGGAAGAGTATCATCTTTTCCTAGAAACGCATACTTCAAATGTTCGGGGAGAGCTTTGAGCTCTAACATAGGGGCCTGCTCCACAGATGGTAACATTTTGTTAGTGGTAATGGGAATTGACAAAGGAGATTTATACCTTGCATAAGGGGCTGCCTCAATTTCGGCAATTACTTCAAGTAAAAATGGTTCGAGTTCAGCCTCTTTCTCATCTTGAATTCGTTCTCCCACTTTGTCAAATCCCGCCCCTTGCTCAATAGCTAATTGTTATTGATCCATAGCCTCTGACAAAACCTGTGCATGAGAATTAACAACATCGATAGCAAAGCAAGGTTTTAAGTCAGAAACCGGATACTTCATGGCCTCAAAAACATTGAAGCTAATTACATCTCCCTCGAACTCCATCGTGAGGTTGCCTTTGGCCACGTCAATGATTGTACGGGCTGTCCTCATAAAGGGTCGGCCTAGCAACAATTGTGTGCTAGTCAATGGCGAGTCTTCCATCTCCAAAACATAAAAATCTGCGGGAAAAATAAGATGGTTAACCTGCACAAGCACATCCTCAATGTATCCCTCAGGATACTTGTTAGAACGATCCGTCAATTGGATAATCACATTGTCTTTTTTCAAAGGCCCTAAACCTAGAGAATTATAAACATTCAAAGGCATGACATTTATTGATGCCCCTAGGTCTAGCATAACACTATCAAACCGTGTGTTACCAATCACGCATGGAATGTTGAAACTTCCTGGATCCTTCATTTTTTGTGGTAATTTCCTTTGGATTACGGCTGATACCGTCTCGCTCATTTTTACCACTTGTGTCTCCCTTGTGTGCCTCCTAGTTGTGCAAAGCTCTTTCAAGAACTTAGCATATTTTGGAATCTGTTTGATGCACTCGAGCAAAGGGATATTCACTTCCACCTTTCGAAAGATATCCAGCACTTCCTCATCAGCTCTATCTTTCTTATTCTTTGCAAACCTAGAAGGGAATGGTAGACAAGAAGATTGATTAGTGTTAACTAAATCATTTGAGTTAGAATTTGCTACCTTTGGTGCCCCAGAAATCGGCACATTCTCCTTCTTGGAAGTTGCTGGATCATTCTCCAAGTCACGTTTCTTCCTAGCATCAAGCTCGGCTTCTTCATCACTTGCTTCAAGCTCGGCATTTCTGCCCTTGTTGGAGCCGAGAGCCTCCTTCTCCTTTGCAGCCTTGGTAACCGGTGCTTCAAGCACCTTCCCACTTCGTGTAACGATGGCTTGAGCTTGCTCCCTCCTAGGGTTTGGTATAGTTCCTGCCGGCAGCTTCCCTTGTTCATTAAACTTCCCCATGAAATCCACAACTTGTCCCATTTGTGTCTTCAACTCGGCAATATCTTGGAGTTTGTTTGCTGCCCCACCAACAAAGCTTGTGTGGCGGTGTTCAATTGAGCTTGCCCCATAGCTAAAGACTTCAACAATTCGTCATAGTTGGGATTAGTTGCTGCAGCTTGAGGAGTAGGCATGGGAATGTTGCTAGGCAAAGCATTCGGCATTGATGGAACAAAGGGTGCTTGAGGTCTTGCAAATTGTCCGGCCGGCCTTTGTTGAAATTGTCCCCCACTTGGCTGCATTTGTGTGACATTTTGTTGTGGACGAAGCACATTCTCGTTGTTGGACCAACGGAAATTTGGATGATCACGGAAACCAGGATTATAAGTGTTGGAGTAGGGGTTGTACTTTTGGCCTCCTTGATACCCTATAGCATTAACTTCCTCAATCCCTTCTTGCGAAGAAACTTGAGGACACAAATCGGTTGGATGCTCCTCGGTACATACACCACAAACATATGCCTTCTTCACTTTCATCATATTTGCTAGCAACGAGGACAACTTGTCAACCTTCTCTTCAAGAGCTAAATTTGTTGAAGTTTCATGAACATGCCTCGAGGAGGTGTCTCTTGATGCTCCAAATTGCTGATTATTGAGAGCCCTAATCTCCAAGAGTGCCTTAGCTTCATTCGGCCCTTTGTCTAGAAACGATCCACCGGCAGCCGAGTCAAGGAATTCTCTCTCCATTGTGCTCAACCCCTCATAAAAGTATTGTAAAAGGAGTCCTTCTCGAATGCCATGAGCTGGGCACGAAGCGACGAGAGATTTAAACCTCTCATAGTATAGAAAGAATGTCTCATCTCCTCCTTGCTTGATGCTTGTAATCTGCTTCCTTAAGTCTGTAACTCTTGAGCTTGGAAAGTACTTGAGAATAAACTCATTCACCATAGTAGTCCATGAGGTGATTCGGCCAGGTGGAATTTCAAACAGCCACTTCTTGGCTCGGTCTTCAAGAGAGAATGGGAAAGCCTTCATGTTCATGTGTTGTAAATCAGCTCCTCTAGGGCACATGCTCTCACAAGTAAATTGAAACAATTGCAAATGCGAGTTTGGATCTTCATCTGAAAGTCCATGAAATTTCGGCAGCTGGTGGAGAAATCCACTCTTCAACTCAAAGTCACTTGTCTTGCCCTCTGCCACAGGTGGAAAGGTAATATTGGAAGGTGCCGTACCTCCCAATCCCTCTTGAACTTGTCCATTCATCTCTCGGATTGTTGCCATTTTTGGTGGGATAGGTACGTCAAGTAGCTTGAACTGAAAATCGGTTTGATGGTGTGGACTTGGAAACAATTCAAACTCCGGATCGTCTACGTTTTCCTCTCTACTACTTGATGCTTCTATGTCAAATGATGGGCTCGGCTCAACTCTAGGAGGGCTTGTCAAAAGATTGAATGGAATTGGAATCGGTGGTCTTGGATCTTCCTATCGAGGTGAGCTCAGTGTAGGTACTTCAAAGTCTAACTTCTCTTGAATGTCTTGAAGTCGATGATCAATATGTTCTTTCCACGAACTAAAGCTGGACATTCATGAGTCTGTACATAACGGTCAAGTTATAAATACAAGTTCATAATATTAGATACAAGTCATATATTCACAAAATCAAAGGTATGTTAGAGTTAGCAATGATTTCAAAATACAACATTTTGAAAGATGGCGCGCCAAGAGATACAAGTATTGAAGCAAAAATTCCACACAATATCACACATATGCACACGAAAGTAATTAGGCAAAAATCAAAGGATGACGAGCTTAGCTTATCACTACCAGAAAAGGGGTTATAGCCGACGATATGGGAAAAAACGGCCGACGAAATAGTACCTCGTCGGCTATAACCCCTTATAGCCGACGAACTACTATTTCGTCGGCCACATCGTCGGCTATAATATTATAGCCGACGACTGCCGACAACTCGTCGGCTATAACTATAGCCGACGAAACGTTTTTAGTTATAGCCGACGAGGATGGTATTCGTCGGCTATAAGAGTTATAGCCGACGAAAAGTTTTTGTTATAGCCGACGAGGAGGGTATTCGTCGGCTATAACTCTTATATCAGATCGACCTTCTACATCAGGGAGCTCATTCGTCGATGAAATCGTCCAAAACGCTCTGAAATCGTCCAAAACCTCGGCCATAAGCTTGAAAGGTACGTATATATATTGCTGTGTGTGTTGATTTAGTTGGTTATATGCAGAGGTGTATTAATTTAGAGTTTAATTAGAATAAATGTGTGATTAATTTGATATATATATATATATGTGTTGAGATGAGATTATTAATGGGTTGATATATATGTTGTATTGGTTAGATAGAATTGAAGTTTTGTTGAAGATTAGTGATTGATTGTTGATTTATAGGTGATTTTAGATGAATTTGATGAAAAAATGTATATATATATTAATTAATTTAATTGTAATTAAAAATATATTGTTGGTATATATAAAAAATACATTGTGTTTAATTAATTAGGGAGATTGACGATGTTTTAATTAATTTAGGGATGCATGTGTATATATATATATATGTGTGTGTGTAATGATGAATTTTTTAATTAATTAGTACGTACGTAGTACGTGCATATATACATATCTATATATAGCTATATTTATTTCTTGAATTTACAGGATGGACAAGAGTTGGATTACCCTTGGAAGATGGGATCAGGCGTATCATGATGGAGTTAGGAGTTTCCTGGATTTTGTGATGGCTAACTGTGGAGACACTACACTTCATTATTGTCCGTGTAAAAAGTGCAAGTGTGCCACCCCACGACACCGGTTTTCCATAGAGACAGTGGAGCAACACCTGGCTAGATATGGATTTTGGGTCCTATACACTAATTGGATTTATCACGGTGAACCAGAGTTTGCGGGTCGTCATGATCATGGACAATTTGCCGAGAGAGGGAGTTCCTCCAATGATCCAACAACGAACTGGATCAACGATATGTTTCCTCGTGAGAGCGGTGTCTTTGAGGAAGCACCAGATGTGCAACTCCCACCTCCGGAGATGGAGTGTTTCCCTGATATTGAGCCACTCGAGCCATTACCCCGATCTCCGGTCAACACAAGTGGTATGGAAAAGTACAACAACCTGATCGCATTGCAACAGACTCCGTTGTACCCCGGATGCAGTAAGACTGTCCTTGAATCTGTCATGGGAGTGATGAAGATCAAAACGGAGAACAAAGGCACTGTCAAATCGGTTGATGATTGGCTTCGGCTATGGGGTGGGGCGATGCCCCCCGGACATCGGCTTCCTACCAGTCATCATAAGGTGCGACATATCCTTAAAGATCTCGGCCTTTCCTACATCAAGATTCATGCATGCAGATACGATTGCGTTCTGTTTTACGGGGAAGGACTTGCAGATCTTGAATACTGCCCATTATGCAATACAGAGCGGTATAAGTTCACTCCTAAAGGGAACAAGAAAGCTGTGAAGATACTTCGGTACTTCCCGCTGATTGATAGGCTTGAGCGGTTGTTCATGTGTGCTTTCACGGCCGAAGCTATGAGATGGTGGGCTGAGAGGAATGTGCCTGACGATGACACCCTTAGACATCCCGCCGACGGAGAGGCTTGGAAGAAGAACGTGTTGGAGTTTCCCGAATTTGCATCAGAGGTTCGAAATGTTTGGCTAGGGCTATCATCCGACGGTTTCAACCCTTTTGGCAAGAAAGAGCTTCAGTACAGTGTGTGGCCAGTTATTTTGATTCCGTACAACTTTCCACCGTGGATGTGCATGAAGAAGGAATATAACATGCTCACATTGTTGATTCCAGGCCCAGGTTATCCGGGAAAGTGTCTCGATGTGTATTTGAGACCCGTAATTGAGGAGCTTCGGTACTTGAGTCTGAACGGCCACCTGGTCTACGACCGGTTCAAAAATGAGATGTTCCGGATGCATGCCATGCTTGTTGGCACGATCAGTGACTTTCCTGGGAGGGGTATGTTGTCGGGCAGCGTCACCAGGGGTTACAGGGCTTGTTCAGAGTGCATGACTGTTGATTGCTCCAGTCCTCATTGCAGCAAGATTGTCCAGATGCGTCAGCGTCGTTGGCTTCCGCATGACCATCCATTTAGGGACGATGCACAGGCTTTTGATGGGACTGAAGAAAGGGGCTGGGCACCGGAGCAATGGACATGGGAGGAAATATTGGCAGTGTTGAATGAGTATGACTTTGGTCCGCTTAGCAATCATCCCGATGTGTTGCGCACGATTCCAGAGAGGCCGGATCGGTATAGGTTCTGGTCACACAAGAGCATCTTATGGGAACTTCCTTATTGGGCCAGGTTGGCTACCAGATACTACCTGGATGTCATGCATATAGAGAAGAACGTGGGTGAAGCCGTGGTTGGCACAGTTTTGAATTGGGAGAAGAAAACAAAAGACACCCCCAAGGCACGCGTTGATCTGAGAAATATGGGACTGCGGGACCATTTGTGGTTGAGAGAGGGCAGGAGCAAAATGCCCCAAGCTCCTTACACCGTCACCAGGGACCAGAAACATGAAATCTTTGGATGGCTGAGTAATGTCAGGTAACTTTTTATTAATTAGGCATGTATTCCCTAAAGAATCCATCTGTTGTTGGACGACTATATATGCATGAAATCTAATTGTTGTTAATGGCTATGCAGGTATCCTTATGGCTATGCGGGTAACATAAGCAAGTGTGTTAACTACCGAGACAACAAGATGTACGGATTGAAGAGTCACGACTGCCATGTACTGCTTCAACGCCTCTTCCCTATTTTCATTCGAGCGTACTTGGAGGATGAAGTGGTTGAGCCGTTGGTGGCGTTGTCAAGATTCTTCCAGAAGTTATGCGCTAGAGAAGTTAGAAAATCAGACCTCATGAGAATGCATGAGGAAATCGTTTTTATCTTGTGCAAGTTCGAGAGGATATTTCCCCCAAACTTCTTTGACATCATGCCTCACCTGATGATCCATCTTCCCCAACAATTGTTGCTTACCGGTCCCGTACACTACACTTGGATGTATCCCATCGAAAGGTACATGTTATTCATAAATTTGATTTATACATGTTTTTAAATAAAAGTTGCATGCTCTTAACACGCACTTGTTAACCTTGCAGACAACTTGGAGACTACAAGAAATATGTGCAAAATAAATCTGCGCCTGAGGGGTGTATTGCTGAAGCTTACATTGCGCATGAGTGTGTAACGTACGCCAAGTTGTACTTGGGAGCGATGGAGGACCCCCCACAACATCCAAGTCGAGATGACCCCGAGTTCAACCTATCTATCGTCGCCAACTCTGTTGTACCATACGGAAGCTTCAAGAAAAAGGGTGTGGACAAGTTGCCTGACCATGAGGTAGGGATTGCCCACTGGTGGGTTCTAATAAACTGTCCGGAGGTACAATATTGGAAACGTCACCATCTTCACAGCAAGGAAGTTCGCGGTGATGTCGAGTACCACAACACGACGTTTGCAGACTATTTTCCACAATGGGTAAGTGTATAAATATATATATTAGATGGCTTTCTTTTACAGTTCCCTATTCTTTAATCATAAACACACCGAGTGATTTGAGTTATATTTTTCAGCTGATGCAAGTGGCTGCGAGGGGTGGTCATACAAATTACTCAGAGGAATTGAGGCTGTTGTCGATGAAGCCGATATCTTCCACAGTCCGCCCAATGTGTGATGTCAACGGCGTTAAGTATATATGTGAAGCTAGAGACGGGGAACGCAAAACACAGAATTGTGGGGTGATGGTCGATGGTGCAGAGGGGGGCGTGGATTTTTACGGTGTCCTACAGTCAGTTGTTGAACTCATTTATGGGAACCGCATGAAAGTCCACTTGTTCAAGTGTCGATGGTTTGATACTAGGCCGCACCGCATACGGATCGATCAGTACGGCATACTTTCGGTGAATACCGCCACTAGTGTGTATGAAGACGACCCCTTTGTTTTCGCCACAGCGGCCAAAAAGGTCTTTTATCTTGACGATCCTTTGAACAAAGGCACGTGGAAGGTAGTTAACCATGTGTCTCAGCGAGACATATACAGTGCTACCACACTTGGTGTGAGCACAGAGTGTCAAGAAGCGACCGCATACCAAGAGCCGGACGCCGGCGACATTCCGGAATCCTCCACCATCCGCGATAATAATGTGACGCCGAGCAGAGTGGTTCGACTTCCTAGGGGTCAGGTGCCCATGTATGATGTTAATCCGAATCGTCTATATCAGGCAGACGATGACTCAGACGACGAGTACGAGCACCGGTTGCCAGATATTAACTACTATACTACGTCTGACTCAAGTGATGAGGATGATTCTGATTATCATCCTTAGTATACTATTTATGTATGTATTTGTGTACGATGGTGCATGCATGAATACATTTTTGTCCTTAATTACCGTTTTCCGAGTTTATGGGAAATTGTATTGAATTGTTTGTGTTATGTTTAGGAATTTATCAGGTGAAATAGGCAATTTTCAGGCCCTAAATGGCAAATTTTCAGAAAGATCAGCATTATAGCCGACGAAATGGACCATAATTCGTCGGCTATAATGCCCATACTTTAGCCGACGACTTGCAATTCGTCGGCTATAATGCCCATACTGTAGCCGACGACTTGCAAGTCGTCGGCTAAAGTATATTGACCGAAACCATACGTAGACCGTTCAAATGCAAAAGTGTCGTGAAATATGATACGACCGAAATATTGAAATACGACTACGGTTGAAAAATGGGAAGATTCCGACAAAATCTGTGTGCCGAATGTTGCGATTAGGTGTTTTTTACTTCCGTTTTCCTATGGGTAGCCTGACGGTCGGTAAATTTTTGGAGGAAAATATTTATACGGTTAGTTGCGTCGCATCGATTTGAAACTATTCTCTGTTGAAGGTCAGGCCAAAAAACGTCATTTAGACGGGCCAATTGCCGTTTTAAAGCGTTAAGAGGTTTGACTTTGCAGTTTGACCGTCCCGATCGAGCCTTTAACGTTGTCAGATGTAGTTGGATTTTTTTTCCTACATGTATTTAATCTTAACGGTGATATCTGACGGTTGGAATAGATTTTCCAAACTTTTAGATTCGAAATCGGAACATATGCACTAATATTCCTTAACTTATTTACTAAGTGTTTAAGTGAATGTATAGTTTCAAATAGTTGCTATACGTAGACCGTTCAAATGCAAAAGTGTCGTGAAATAAGATACGACCGAAATATTGAAATACGACTACGGTTGAAAAATGGGAAGATTCCGACAAAATCTGTGTGCCGAATGTTGCGATTAGGTGTTTTTTACTTCCGTTTTCCTATGGGTAGCCTGATGGTCGGTAAATTTTTGGAGGAAAATTTTTATACGGTTAGTTGCGTCGCATCGATTTGAAACTATTCTCTGTAGAAGGTCAGGCCAAAAAACGTCATTTAGACGGGCCAATTTCCGTTTTAAAGCGTTAAGAGGTTTGACCAAAAGTTGACCAGGGAATAGCCGACGAAATACTTAACTTCGTCGGCTAAACTCTTGCGATCCGCGCCGTTTCATTGTCCGCCGTTGGATGGGCGAGATCTGACGGCTGGTGAGAGCTTATAGTATAGCCGACGAGATTCATATTATAGCCGACGAGATTCATAGTATAGCCGACGACATTCATATTATAGCCGACGATACACTAAACTTCGTCGGCTATAATCGGCCCGCAAAGCCCAACTCCGGCCCGGCCCGGATTTTGGCCCGGCCCGTAAGAGTATAGCCGACGAATTAAAATTAAATCGTCGGCTATAGTCCTTCGATTTAAACCGAGCCCTAGGCGCCTCTCCCTCATTTTCTGCTTAGAACCCAAATTTCCCAATCGTTCCCCACCCCTCCCCGACGCCGACCGACCACGACGGAGCCTCCCCGACGCCGATCGACCCTCCCCGGCCCCACCCGATACCTCCCCGCCCCGGCCCCCTCCTTCCCGAGCCCTCCCCGACCCGAAAGCCGCTGCCGGAGCCGCCCCGAGCCGCCCTACCCGCCCCTGCCGCAGCCGCCCCTACCCACCCCTGCCGCAGCCGCCCCTGCCCGCCCCTGCCGCCCCTGCTGCAGCCGCCCGTAGCCGCAGCTGCCCCTGCCGCAGCTGCCCCTGCCGCAGCCGCCCCTGCCGCCGTCGCCGCCGTCGCCGTCGCCGCCGCACCGCACCACCGGTCCTCGTCCAGACTGCACCACCATGTCAGGTAGTCCCGATCGAGCCTCATTTAGGGTTTTTATTAATTTTGTCGAATTTTGTGAATTTTAGGGTTTTTGTGAATTTTTTGTGGAATTTAGGGTTTTTTGAAATTTATGGAATTGTGTGGATTTTTTGTTAAATTTGTTAATTTTGTGGAATTTATATACTAATTTTGTGGATTTTTTGTTAAATTTACGGTTTTTATATACTAATTGTGGAATTTTGTTGAATTTATATACTAGTATACTAATTTATATACTAATTTATATATAATTAGGTATAAATATTTTTTTTCATTTTTATGACGATATATATATATATATTTTTCGGAATATATATATATATATAATTAGGTATAAATATAGTTATGTATATATATAATTAGGTGTATATATATTTAAAAAAGTTTTTTATTTTTTTGTGAAATTTAAGGAATTTTGTGTTATATTTCGGAATATATATATATAATTAGGTATAAATATATTTAGGTACGTATATATATAAGGGAAAAAGACCATTTGCACAAAAAATTTGAAAAACTTGCCCATTTCAATGTTACCTACCCATTCCAATGAATCTTGATAAAAATACCTAATTACCCTATACTAAAACCATATATAAATCTCTCTCTCTCTAATTAGGGTTTCACTTCACCCTCCTCCTCCTCTCCTGTACCACCACCTCACCACCGGAAACCACAACCTATGCCTTCATTTGCTCCACCAACTCGGCCTCCACCGCCGCCCACTTCCTCAGACGAGGCTGATCTGCCTCATGTTCCTCCTCCGTCGGATTGGGGAAGAGCAGCGAAGGGTGTCCATATCTGGACTGCAGCGAGCTTCAGACGATGGGCTTCTTCGTCGAGGTCGAGGTCGAGGTCGAGGGGCGGCGATCCGGGTCCAGAGGCTTCAGATATGTTGTATTGTGGGAGGGAGATGTGTTCTTATAGGCTTTTTCTGGTTATAGGAGGAGGAGGGTGGTGTTGCTTTTCGTTGCAGTGATGAGAGTAGAGCTGATCGAGGTTTGGGATTTGGGTGTGGAGTGAAGATGTGGGGCTGAGATTGATGGAGATGAAGAAGAAGAAGAAGAAGAAGAAGAAGAAGAAGAAGAAGAAGAGGAGAAGGGGAGATAAAACCCTAACCCTAGAAAATGGTCTCCATCACTATATGGCAGCAAAGCAATGAAGGAGTGAGGCTAGCGGCAACGGCGACGGAAAGAAAAAAAACTAGGGTTTTTTTTTTTTTTTTTTTCTCTTGGTTAGGGTCAGTAATCGATTACTGACCCTCAGTAATCGATTACCGGGAGTCAGTAATCGATTACCGGGGGTCAGTAATCGATTACCGGGGATCAGTAATCGATTACCGGGGGTCAGTAATCGATTACTAGGGGTCAGTAACCTGATTACTTCATGAAATCTGTAGAGTTTCATTGTATTGTATGTGCAAGTTCTTTATGTTATTGTCAAGTTATCAATGAAATCTTAGTACCAGTATAGTGTGGATGTTTTGTGATCAAAGTTTTACAACTTCATGAACTCTGGTTATGGATTACTGGGGGTCAGTAATCGATTATTGGGGGTCAGTAACATGGTTACTGGAAAATATGGAATCTGTAACCTGATTACTGGGAGTCAGTAATTGATTACTGGGGGTCAGTAATTGATTACTGGGGGTCAGTAACCTGATTACTGACCGATTACTGACTCCCAGTAATCGATTACCGGGGGTCAATAATCGATTATTTACTGTAATCTGTAAATTATTTACTGAGGGTTAGTAACCATCGTCAATAACCTGATTATAAAAAAAAAAAAAAAAAAAATTAAAAATCTGGCGAAAAAAAAAATTCCGGCGAAAAAAAAAAATTGGTGCCCAGAATCCGGCGACCAGGCTCCGGCGACCGGCCATGGGAGGCCGGAGGAGTTGGGTGATATTTCGGCAAAGTTTTTTTTTTATCTTCCACTTTCTCAACACATTATAATTCAAAAATATGTTAGATAAGACAAAAGGACAAAAAAGGAAGAAAAAAAATTAAATTTGTACTAGAATTGAAAAAGATTTGTTCAAATGGGCAATAGAGTTGTTACCTTATGTTGAATAGGGGAAAAAAATAAGTTTGTCATTTGAATGGGCAGTCAGGGGGTCAAATTAGCACCAAATAGACATTTTCCCTATATATAATTAGGTATATATACATTGAATGATGTTTTTAATTTTGTTTTGTGGAATTTTTGTGCAATTTATGGAATTTATATACTAATTGTGCAGGAAACCGGCGCTTTGTAGACCGATGGCTTGGCAGACGGACCGAGAGCGACCCCGACGCTCAGGCAGGATCCAGCCGTGGGGGGAGCGGATCCAGCGGTCGTCGGGGCCTAGGCCGGCCTTTGAGTCGACGAGAGGAGACGTTGATGGGATTGACCCCGAGCGATCCACGTGGGGGCTCCTCGTATGAGTCGACGGGAGCGGGCCCTGACTCGAGTGTCGGAGGAGGACGCAGAGCCACCAGACCCCAGTGCACTTCAGCACTGTTCCAGGATCGGCAGCCGACCCCACCGCGCGCCGATCTGGACCCTCCAGAGATGCTCCCTGTCCCCCCACAGCGACATCATCCACAGCTACGGGGCCCACCGTCAGGGGGAGCAGGCCCCTCAGGGTCCACGCCCCGTATGTCTCCGCCATCGGGGATGTACATGGTCCAGTTCCTCCCTGCCATCCCTGAGTACGACGCTAGGGGGAGGCAGATTTGGAGGCACGACCGGCCCCACGAGATTCCCTGGGAGGAGGCCTACTTCTACAGTCCTTTCGACTCAGAGGACTGCCGCGGCCTGTGGGCCGTTCGTGAGAAGGACAAGCAGTACAACGACGCAGGTAATTGGTTAGTTTAATTAATTATTTAGATTGTTTAATTAATTATTTAATTAGTTAGTTTACATAATTATTTAACTATGTATTCATTTTAATTATGAAACAGGCGTCCTCGTCAATAAACCCGCGGGGACGAGACGGACCAGAGGGCCAGCGAACATGTCGACCCTGGAGAGGGAGCTGGCCGGTGGGATCAGAGAGATCCTGCCCGGTCCCGGTGAGGATGGACGCCCGATTGAGCGGAGAGACACCACCACCAAGTACATCAACGCGACGGGCATGCTCGTGCGGGACAGGGTCCCACTGTTGTGGCCCGACTGGGGCTCTGTGCCCGATGAGATCAAGGCGCGAGTGTACAATGCACTGTCGGTGAGTTAAATATGATTTTTATTATAGAAAATAAACAATTATGAATTCAGTCCTTATAACTATATAAAAATATTTTCTAATTAATTTATAATGTTGCAGCAATGGTTTAGAGTCCATCCTACCTTGGACTGGTGGAGAGACGAGCAGCTGAAGAACAGGTTATGTGTTTTGCTTTTTTTTGTATAAATATATTTATTGGCAGTGTACGAATATATCTAACAGTTGTGTTCTGTTAATATAGGTACTCCGAGTGGAAGAACGAGCTGTCCACGCACTACAGGACGTACCATGTGGAGCAGCGCTTGGGGCGAGCTGCAACCCCCCACGAGTTCCGGTACAGGGAGTACGAGTGGCTATGGCTGGTAGCCTACTTCGGGAGCGACAGGGTCTCGGTAAGAAAATTTAGCCTGGTAGTATATAACTTTTTAATGTTATTTAATAATTAAATTATGTAGTTACTTAATTCAATTAATTAGTTAGTTAGTTAGTTATTAGTTATTAAATTAAGTCAGTTGGTTAGTTACATAGTTAGTTAGTTCGTTACTAAATTAAATTAAATTAAATTAAATAAAATTAGGTAGTTAGTAAGTTAGTTAGTTACTAAATTAAATTAGTTAGTTAAGTAGTTACTAATTAAATTAGTTAGTTAAGTAGTTACTAATTAAATTAAATTAGTTAGTAACTAAATTAGTTATTAATTTTATTTTGGTTAGTTCCTAATATTTTAATTTAGTTACTAATTTATATTTGCGTTTATATGTTTGTTGTTATAATACAGAAAATCTCGCGGACGAACAGCGACAACCGCAGGAGGAACGAGCACCCCCACCACGGCGGCGCCCGCTCCTGGAGGCAGTGGGCAGAGATGGCGAGGAGGGACCGACCGCTGAGGCCGTTGTCGTGGATTCATGCGCAGATGTATCCGGGGCGTCCCGACCAAGTGGTAAGTATTCGTCCATCTTCAATAAAAGTGTTTCATGAAATTAATTTATATATATATTTTTTAATTCGTTTATTATATTTTCTTGTCAATTAGGCGGAAATAGATGCGGAGACCGACGCGATCACCTTCGGGATCGCGCGAGACACTCTGGGAGACGGGGCGTCCGACGAGGCGATCGCGGAGTTTGCCTCCACGATCGACACCCTTGAGCCGCGCTTGGCCTCTCAGATCATGCACGCGGCGGTAGGGACGGGGAACAACTACTTCTACCAGAGAGGCCTAGGCGCGGCAGGAGATGGGGTTCTCAAGTTCACGCCGGCCAATCCCAGCACGCAGCGTGCGGCTTCGACGAGAGGAGACTTGCAGACGCAGCTGCAGAGGACTCAGGCGGAGTTGGCGAGGGCGGTGGAGGCGCTCCAGCAGGCGGAGTTGGCGAGGGCCGCGGAGGCTTCGGCGCAGCAGGCCAGAGACGCATCTGTGGCGGAGATGTACCGATGGATGCAGCAGTCTTGGGAGGCCCAGCAGGCTGGACTCCAGCCCCCGCCTCCGCCACAGATGCCCCAGTTCGTCGTCCCCACTCCCCCCCCCGCATCGGAGTACGCCAGCCGATCAGGACAGCCATAGCCACCGGAACTCGAACGATCCGGTCGACGACGCTACGCGTTTAGGGGGTGATGATGAGTAGATATAGTGGGTTAATTTGTACAGTATGTAGGATATTAGGGATGGATTGATGTGGATATTTGTTGGATATTTGGATGTTTGTTTGTGCATTTTCTGCAGCCCCCGAAGACGAAGAGAAATTGGGCCCGAGTTAAATTTTTTAATTTTTTTAAATATTTAGGGGTTATAGCCGACGATATTGGCATTATTTCGTCGGCTATAAGTGCTATAGCCGACGATTTTTACCAAATTTCGTCGGCTATAACTGTTATAGCCGACGAAAATGACATATGTCGTCGGCTATACCCTCCCGGCTTCAGGCAAAAAAAAGCCGTTCCTGGTACCGGCGATTGTTATGGCCGACGATAGTGTCGTCGGCTAAAACGGACGTATAGCCGACGATAGTGTCGTCGGCTATACTTCGGGTTAGGGGCAGTTACGTAATTGTTAAAGCCGACGATCTTCTCGTCGGCAATGTTCGAAGTATAGCCGACGACGCTTTTTTCGTCGGCTATACCTGGTGTTTCATAAGCCGACGACTTACCCCGTGTGTCGTCGGCTATACTATAGCCGACGGAGCAATCCCGACGATATAATAGCCGACGATACTTCGTCGGCTATGACTATAGCCGACGAATTAATGGAAACGGCCGACGAGATGGCGTCGTCGGCTATGACGCCTTTTCTGGTATACATTGAGTTTAAACATTTGAACGGTGGAGATGTGAAAATATGATCGAAAAGTGTGCCAAAAAGGAACTTCACACGTTATTTTCAAAGCGAAAGTTCGCTCTGGGTAGGAACTGTTATATATACCTAATGTATAGATCATTTATGCGAAATTTCATCTAATTTGGTTACAGTTAAGGTATCGAAACTATATTAAATAAATGAACGAATCGAATTTGTTCAACCTGAACTGTTCGTCTAAATCACCATAACGAAAATCCAAACGATTATCAAGTTGAATGAAATTTTGCAGAGACGATCTATACATTAGGTTCTAACATCTGAACGGTGGAGATGTTAAAATATGACCGAAAAGTGTGTCAAAAACTGAACTTCGCACGGTAAGTTCAAAGCGAGCGAAATAGTATATATATATATAGATAGGGAGCCCTTCCACGAAGGGATCTCTTATTTTGTTCATTTTTATGGATTGATAATTAGACCAATTTTTTATCACAGTTTTACATGCATCTCCACCATTCAATTACTAGGTTTGTATGTGTAGATCATTCATGTAAATTTTTAGCCAAATTAGTGATTGTTAAGATATCCAACTAGATTAAATCAATTGACGTATCAAATCTGTCAAACCTGAATCGTTCATGTTTTTACTTATAAATTACAATCTTTAATGCTCTAATGATTATCAAATGGGATGAAAATTTCTAGATATGATCTACTCATATAAACATGAAAGTTGAACGGTGGAGATGTTAATATGTGATCGAAAAGTAGGTTAAATAACCAAAATGAACAAAATAAGGGATCCCTCATTGGAAGGGTGTTGCATATATATATTCACGCGATTTGCAATTTTCACTGTTAAATAGCACTTTGAGTGTCATTATAAGAGAGATGATAATGTGCTATACATATGACAAAATAGAAAACCATTAACATGAAGCGAGGATTTGAAGGTTTAGAAATCCTAAAAAGTCGAGCCTAATCCTGCTATAAACTGAAGTTACCAACAATGCTTCAAGTTTTGTATCGAAAAAAAGAATGCTTCAGGTTCTCAAAAAGGATGTTTCTGCATGGTATCTTAACTAAAATGATGATCCAGCTAATTAAGCAACCATTTTGGTCAACAAAGATCGATTAGTGCAAATAAAATTTGATCCTGGATTCTCCTCAATACTCCCCTATAAATACTGTTACGAGTAGTGCAATTTCCATCAATCCTTCTTCTGCTCACAACAGAAGTACTTCAGCGTACAGATAGAAGAAGAAGGTAAACACATAGAGTAGCTAGAAATGGCTAAACTTAGAGTGTCATTTGTGTTGTTGGCTGTTGCTGTGGTGCTCCTTGCCATAGAATCCAACTCTGTTCTGGGCCAAGGCGGTGGAAATGGAAACGGGAATGGAAATGGGAACACTGGCGGTGGCAATGGAAACGGGAACGGCAATGGCAACACCGGCAGTGGAAACGGGAACGGGAATGGGAATGGCAACACCGGCAGTGGCAATGGGAACGGGAATGGGAATGGGAATGGCAACACTGGCAGTGGCAACGGCAACGGAAACGGTAACGGTAATGGAAATGGTAATGGCAACGGCAACGGCAACGGTAATGGAAATGGCAATGGAAGCGGGAATGGTAACGGCAATGCAATTAGTGACAGCACAAACTACGACGTATTGCCACCGCTAGCGACGGGACAGGAGCAATGCATGTGTAAAGCTCAGGGAGCCTGTTTCTACAAGACCCTTGTTTGTCCACCAGAATGCCCCCAGAGGAAGCCGAAAAACAACAAGAAGAAAAAGGGTTGCTTCGTTAACTGCGGAAGCAAGTGTGAAGTCACTTGCAAGAGTAAGAGCATATATAACTCTTTAGTTACTTTGCATTTACATCTCTTATTAGAATTACAAGACGTACATAGATATATTCATGCATGATCATCTATCTAGCTTGATCCATAACTCGTTTTCCTATCCTACGTACCTACTAATTACTCTTTACTAATATGCTCCGATTTGGTGGTTTTGGCAGTTAGGAGAGGCAACTG
This sequence comes from Potentilla sterilis, assembly GCA_963682095.1. Taxonomy (NCBI): domain Eukaryota; kingdom Viridiplantae; phylum Streptophyta; class Magnoliopsida; order Rosales; family Rosaceae; genus Potentilla; species Potentilla sterilis. The sequence goes on along the minus strand of OY821755.1, from coordinate 49,855,632 downwards.
TGATGGGTATGGAGCAATCTGCTACGACCCTCGTTTTATTGGCGGTGACGGCGTAATGTTCTACTTCCATGGAGCCAAGGGAGGAAACTTTGCCATCGTCTCTGACGAAAACCTCCACATCAACGCACATTTCATTGGGACTCGACCAGAAGGAAGGACTCGTGACTTCACATGGATTCAAGCCATCTCAATCATGTTCGACAGTCACACCCTTGTTATTGGAGCAAAGAGGGTTTCCAAGTGGAACGACAAAGTTGATGCTCTCATGGTTAAGTGGAATGGTGAGTCAGTTGACATTCCTGAATACGGAGAAGCCGAATGGAGGACTAATGGTGAGAATAGAGAGGTAATCGTCGAAAGAACTGATGATGCGAATTACGCAAGAGTTACAGTCTCTGATCTGGTCGACATAACCATTAGGGTTAGGCCTATTGGAGAAAAGGAAGACAGGGTTCATCATTACCATATACCAGCTGATGATACTTTTGCTCACTTGGAGACACAGTTCACATTTTCAAACTTGTCTGATCTCGTGGAAGGAGTTCTAGGGAAGACTTACAGGCCAGGTTATATTAGTAGAGTCAAGAGAGGAGTTCCAATGCCATTGATGGGTGGAGAGGATAAGTACAAAACTCCATCACTATTTTCACCTCTCTGCAAGGTTTGTAGGTTTCAAACTACTGCTCGTCAATCTGGTGGGCTTGCAATTACAACTGCAATGGTTGCTTAATAGAGATGATGATGACATCAAGAGATAAATAAACCCTGTCTTTTAAGCTAATTGTTTTCAACAATCAACTGTTGTATATCTGTATCCGGTTTGGGTAGAAGAAAGTCAATAAACAAATGACGGGCTGCACAAATAATGTTTTTTTTTTTGGGTGTGACACTGTAGAAATAAAGCTTGGCCAGGTTGTGTTGCTATGTTCTAAAAGTTTAATGATTAAAATTTCATCAACTGAGTTAATAGAATAATAGTTCTAGTGTGATACAAGCCTGAGAAATCAGAAGTTTATCATATAGTGACTGAATGTACGTACATCTAATTGCACGAATATATGTAATTGAGCTAAATCTACACAACAAAATAATCAGACAAACAGTCGTTTTAACCAAATTAGATTTAATTAAACCTATCAAACTACCACATTAATAACAGTTTGTTCAGAAACTTGTAAAATGATGGAGGTGGAATAATCGATCACCTCGATCATTACCTCAAAGGTCCTACACTGAACCTAAGTCTCACGACTCACACCCCTGAAAACTTCGTATGACATGCAAAGGCAGATTCCAGATTGACCTCTGGCTACCCAAATAGCAATATCTGAAATTACAGGTTCCAAACGGGAATTCAAACTATACACCGCCCTCTTGAAATCCATGTAAAAGCATCTCCCAAACTCCATTAGAATAAGAAACTGTACTGCTCATATTGTAACAACTTTCCAAGTAGCTAGCAAAAGACCGCCCTGTTTTCTGTCCAGGATGACCTTCCTTCATTCCTATGAACGGTGTGAGATATGCTTTCTGGAAAGATTATTACAATCTGGCCGCCAAGTCCTACGAAAACGAGACATCCGTAAGTCTTAAAAATGTACCGCTCCCCCATGTTATTTGCCCCGGCCCTGAGGAAAAGTAGTCCTTGATGTAAAGTTTCCAGAAGCATTTCGTCTTTTTCCCCCTCTTCTCAACTTCCAAGTTTCACACAGTTCATCCTCCTCCCCTGGCCAAATGATCGTCTTTGCCGCTATTTAAGCTTCGTAAGCTTGGGTGCAGTTGCTACAACGTTGTGGGGAATTTGCCGCTATGTACTATAGTAGATGTATTATTGCTGGTACCCAGTAGAGTTATCTTCGGTTTTCATAACGAGGCGCACAACTAGCTAGCTAGCTCGTAGTTCAAAAGACTTCCTTCAAATGGGATTATTGATGGTCGAGTAATGATGGTTGTTTATTTTAGTGACATCGTTGCTACATTGACGTGGTGCAAAACCGACGATATTTCTATAAAGTGTCTACAATTGTGGAGGTATTTGTGTCTTGAAAATGTATTCCATGCCAATTGTTATCTTTGAGTTTTCTTGCATTTAAAGTTTGCATGCCCTCTCTACATAGTATGACAAATTGTATTTTTTTTGGGTGATATATCTTCAGCTGTAGAGGAGCTTTTCCATGTAAAGTTGACTATAAATCCTGGATTCATGGACCTTTACTCTTCCTTTGAGACTTGAGAGAAGAGACGTATCTTGCATCAGTTGCGTGGGTAGTGTATAAAAAACTACTCTAGGTAGTGTGTAGTCTTAATCATTTATATATTTAAATCAAAGGTAACCCTAAACTAGATTTCAGGTGAAGTCCTTTAGATTTTGGAATCTTTCATAACCTAATTAGCAAAATTATTGCACAAAAACACTTTGCGTTAAGCCGTTAAGGGCAATGAATTAGCACGTACGTACCTTTAATCAGATTGAAAAATACACAAGCATTTGTATGTACACAGGACTTCAATATATCAACTATTATTTTCGATTAACTCAGAAAGTGTACGTGGTGATATATATATTATTTTGGGGTAAGTGTAGGAGAGACTAAATTAATGTCTCTTTACGAAAATTTATTGAATAAGCTAACAAGAAGTACAAAAAGAAATGGGAACTCAACCAGAATCCTTTCAACATAGATGAAAGAGAAATGAAATAAAACATTAACTGAATCTATACTCTGGAAAACCAGAGAGGTTCCTGTCATACGAAGCCGTTGCAAAAAAAGGACAAATATCCCACCAATAAAAGCCTGCATTATCCACACCGTAGTTTGCTAGCCTGTCTGCGTGGTATGATTACCTTCACATTAATTTCCGTGATATACGTGGTGATATGATTCATTGGGTGAGTATATATATATCCAGAGCGAACCTTCGGTATGAAATTAACGTGTGAAGTTTTTTTTTTATACACTTTTCGGTAAAATTTTCACATCTCTACCATTCAGATATTAGAATCTAATGTATAGATCATTTATGCGAAATTTCATCTAATTTGGTTACAGTTAAGGTATCGAAACTATATTAAATAAATGAATGAATCGAATTTGTTCAACCTGAACTGTTCGTGTCAATCTCCATAACGAAAAATCAAACGATTATCAAGTTGGATGAAATTTTGCAGAGATGATTTATACATTATGTTCTAACATCTGAACGGTGGAGATGTAAAGCATTAATGCTTGTGAAGAGGCATTATATATATGTGCATTTTCATGCAGATACCGACATTACGTAAGATAGTTAACAAAGTGTTGATCCTCTCTCACGTAAATGCTTGAACTCTTGAAAGAATAGGACCGAGGGACAGCAACCTGTTTGGATTTTCATATTGGAATTAATTTCTTCGAACCAACCTGTTTGGATTCAGTGACTCGAATAATGGTCCTATCTGCTTTTAGAGTTCTTACAGAAGTTTACCTCAGCGATCTTAACTTGAAAGATGAGGGAACAAAAGCTTTTGCCAATGCTCTCAAGGATTCTACACACCTTTGCTTGAAAATCTTGAATAGGTAGGAAATGATATTACAGCCAAATCAACTGCTGCTTTGGCTTCCAGCATAGCATCAAAACAGTTCCTTACCAGGTTAATCTTGTCAGAGAATGAACTGAAGGATGAAGGTGCAATTCTGATCAACAAAGCGTTAACAGAGGGTCATGGCCGATTAATAGAAGTTGATTTGAGCTCTAATTCAATTAGAAGGGCTGGGGCAAGACTTTTGGCTTATGCTGTTGTGAACAAATCAGTGGTTAAGTTGCTCAACCTAAATGGTAACTTCATATCTGTTGAAGGGATTATTGAGGTGGTGAATATTTTTACACTTGCTCAAATGGTCAAGAATGCAGGTACTCTTCTCTATGATCCTACCTGGTATAGATGTATTGTTGGTGCTGTTGAATCCTTTTCAAGACTAGCATGTGCAATTGAAAGAACCTACTATGCCACTGTATTGAGTAGGATACAAAGCTCCAGTCTTAGTTTGGTTAGAAAAGTCCTTTCTTCAAGATACATTCCACCAATCTCAGTTTGTTAACCACACTGAGATTGAGGGGAGGTGTTGACGTGATGAATTTGTTGCTGTGCTGATGTGGCATGAAGGTTCCATATAAATCCATAGAGTTTTTGACCCATGACATCTTAATCTTCTATATATGTGCCAGCAAAGCAAGACTCGGCTCTGTTATCAAGCTAGTAGTAGTTTCATTTATACAGCCTTTGAATTGTAATAGTTTTGTTAGGTTGAATACACTGATATAACTCTGTAAAATTTTCTCAGATTTTCTCATCTTCTTCGTTGAGCTTTACCTCCAAATCTGTAACTCACAAAACCATGGCAGCAATGTTATCAAACACTGCCTTAGAATCTATTGTGCATAGAGTACAACCCCCAAGAGAATACCTGGCCTTAGTAGAGTTCCTATTGAAGAAGAAACAGATGCGAACATGATTGAAGGCCCTCAAGACACTGAACAAGATTATAAGAAATGCAACTGAAATCATCACCACGTGATCTTGCTTAATTGCCTTTACTCCAACCCTTAAGCCCCCAACAACTGAAATTTCCAACAACAGCTTCAAAGGTCTTTAGATCTCGATCTTCAATACGCTGCAAATCTTGTGGTAAAGCAATATTACGAGAAACTTGGTCTACATATTGAGCATCAGTAGAACTGTCAGAACTATCACCAACATTGTTATCTTCACCAACAGACAAACAACACCAATATTAATTCCCCTTTCCAGAACTATCACTATTATCACCAGAACCAGTTCTACCGCTAGAATTACCATTTATCTCACTTTGTTTTATAGTCATCATGCTTGACATTCAGATGATTTCTAACAAAGTCACAGACATTTTCACAGAGTAAAGTTTCAAAGATTGTACTTCTCATACAACACAACAAAGCTTTTGTTTTCAATCTGTTATCTTGTCAACAATTATCACTACAGCATCAATTTCCATATCTCAACCAAACCTCAGTGGAACCAAGGATTGAAGCCAAAAGTTTGGCCCATAGTATCAAGGGCACAATCAACATCTTCTAGATCCATATTGTGCACCAAATTCAACTATAAAACTACGAAAAATAGTAGAATTTAGCATAACTAAATCAGAATCACAATTTATCGATGTCATAGATTCAGAGAAGCATGATCAAGGTAGAGATAGAACCTCGTAGCATACACCTATTCATAGAAAAAGTAACAATTACAGCACAGTAAAAGCTTGGCATTACAACTATTTTGCCACATCATCATGAACATCTGGAAGCTACATTAGCAGCATATCATTGAGTTGACTTGCATACTCGTTAAAGGTTTTAAGCTGACTACTCATATATCCCTTCCAAGCTTCTTCCATAAACATCATTACCATCCAGCAACCAATTTTTATAAAATCCTACACATTCGATAACGAATGCTTTGTACACACAAAGTAGACTCTGTCAAACCTAAACGTGCATCGGTATGAACTGGACCTGACAAGTATCCACCCTATTGAAGTTCAGGAACTGTTCGTAGAAGCCGTTGTATTCATCAACATCAAAAGGTCGACCAGCAGAAATCGTCATCCTGTTTAACAGCTGTCCAATCATCAGAAGATACTCTATCATTACCATCTCGCACATCCTTCCCCTGAATCCCTTTAGGAAGATAGTCTTCAGGTTTGATGATGCATTAGGCACTTCCACTGGCAGGTTGCAGGGAATCTCCAGCTCTTCGTGACCTTCAGTTCTCTGACATCAAATAAGAAACAATGATTAGAAAACACATGTTGGTATAATGTTTGCAGTTTCTGAAAACAGAACTTACATCGTCTATGATAAGAGCTTCAAGATTAGGTGCATTGTGAAGAAAATGAGATAGCAACTCCCAGCAATTATGATCCCCAAAGACCAGCGTCAATTTGTTCACATGACCGAAGGAAGGGAGATCCCAATCATCACGGAGACACAAATCCTTTAAGAAACATATAGATCCAACAAAAAACGTATCAGAACTTACATAGTAATATAAATTACATGGGAACAAAAGCACAAAGAAAGCAGAATAAGGGCAACAAATCTAATGAATACAAAGACACACGTGAATGTGCAATAATACAAAAACAAGGAAGCTGAGAACCTTATATAACAAACCTGGCATCAAAGTACTCATACTATTGATAAGGCAGCAACAGAAAAGGATACTCTTAGTTCAGATAGGATTCATTAATTTCGGATTATCTCTTTGTAACTAGATTAGATATGTACTGATATTACATATGTACTATCTAGGTTACGTTTATCACTTGTAACAGCATGATAGTTATCACGTAATCAATGACTCATATAAACACCTCAAGTCAGGCTAGCTATTCAAGCCTTGGCCTTTCTCGAATTCCTCTTCTGCTCTAGTTCTTTCAGAAACTACAACTTGCTGGAAAGAAAAAGTAATGTAAAAGAAAAGAACTCACCTCCAAGCGATGTGCTGAAACATATAGAGATTTGACATTACAAACACTGTCCAGAATCTCCATTGCAGAGTTGGATAGATTGATTTCTTCATCAAAATTATTTCTGAATCCAATACTGGCATTGACTAAAGACTTGGTACTCCCATGAAAATAGCAATTTGTTAAACCAAGTTGCTCGACTTCAAAGCTTTCAAGCTCTGGGGCAGTCACATGTACAGAAACAGGTTCAACCAAACATTCCAAAGATATTAACAACCTCTTCAGTTTCTGCGCAGTGATCAGGAAAAAATAAGTACTAAAATCGTCCCCATCAATTGATCCATCAATGATCATGGTTTCAACCACAGGGCAGCAGGAGAAAAGTTTTGTCATCTCTGCTCCATACGGTTCTGAAACCGTAACATGGAGAAACTTGACACTTGGAAACCGGCCCGAAGTAGGCAGAACCGCACTGGTTACCCACGGACTGAGCTTCAGCCTCAGGTTTGTCAGTGCATTGCAGTCAAAGATACAGTTAGGCAGTTCAAACTGTGGATCCTCCCAAGATTTGAAAGATATATCCAAGTCCAGTGTAACAACATTCTGATCAACTGCAGAGATAAGCCAATCGGCTACAACTGGAAGATAAAGGTTCCTTGCTAATTTCAGACGAAACGAGTTAATTTGTTTAGTGTGGTCGCGATCCACGAGAACCTTAGACACAAATTTAACAAATTTAGTCTGCCCTGCTATTTCTTTCTTGAAATCCCTTTTATTGTCGAAATCCAGATTGGGATGTTGCTTCCATAAACCCTGCAATCCTCTTGATAAAACAGAGGTCCGAACATCTTCCACTGTAGGAAGATGAGAAAAAATGTAGCCCATAACTGCACAGGGTAGTTCCCTAGAACCCATTGTATACCTACTGCAGAAATAACAAAACACCAACACAGAAACATGCATGACAATCAGATAACATTAACATAAAAAACAAGAGGAAATCAAACCCATATTCACCTATCTGGGAGCCAAACAAGTATCACTACCAAAGTTACCAAAGTTATATAATTAAATTAAGAACCAATGGGAATCGAACCTATTACTATCTAACCCCTCAGTAAAACCAGCACAAATGGAAATCGAACCCATTTCTGTCAAACGCTTCAGTAAAACCAGCACAAGGATCATATATAACTCGAAATCCGTATGCAAACTCAATGGTTTTCAGCACATATAAGTTGAAATTCAAGAACATAAGGAAACCAAGCACAGATTTCTTGAAAATTAACAGGGTCTACAATCAAGATCATATGGAAAACGAACCCATTTCAAACTACCCATCAGTAAAAGTAAAATAAACACGAATCACATGTAACTCGAACCCCATTTTACAATTAAAACCCATTTCTTGGTTGAAATGAAAAGAAAGTAGAAAGAGGGAAAATGTACCTCGAGTGATTTGAAATGAAGATTTTGCCGAAACCGAGAGAGACGAACAAGTCGGGGTACGCCTTCAAGAATTCAGAAGCTTTGGGTTTCCAAACAAATTTGGGTTTTAGGGAGCGAAATATCAAAGGGTTTATGGTTTTTCTCAGGAGAGGGTTTGGGGTTTAAGAGGAATATGCGAAGGAGACGAAGTGGTTATGAAATAATGCAAGAGCCCCGTTGGTTCCGGGAAAGAAGGGAAGGTTTTAGGACAAAAATGGGTTTTAATTTCCCGGGCACATATATAGGTTATGGTTCTTAGAAATTACGAACATAACACTGGAGAATTCACGACTGTCACGTTGACTAGCAACCAACCAAAACGACCAAAATGAATTAAATAGTTTCCTACTCTCCTCGAACAAAAATGTTACTTTTTTCGTAAAAACGGCGCTAATTTTCTATTAAATTTTTTCATATTTGGAGGGAAGCGGAAAACAAATTTTATGGCGAGTGTTGCGGTGAACATGACAACTCATTGGCTCTTAAACTCGAGATTTTCCTCATTTAGCTTCGTTGGCTTTACATAGTGATAGTTTAAATCTGGTTGTTTTAGAGGATTTTGTTTATAATTCTCTTTTGTTTAATTGAAAAAATAAAAAATAAAAAAACCCCAAAAAAATTTCGTAATTTCTTTTTATTCAATAAAAAAATACATAATTACCCAAAACTATAATTTGGTGGTGATATTTACCAATAGCAAGATCAGATTTTTTATACCATCAGTAGGAATTAATAGTAATGGGTTGTTAACCCGTTTACTGTTTAATAACATAAATAACCCTGAAAACTTATAATTTACAACCCATACCACATATATATATATATCCACATATTTTCTCAAAAAATGTTAAACCCTAATTGATCTGATTGGAGGCGGTGAGCGGCGAGCAGTGAGGGGAGGTGGTGAGGCTGGGAGGCGAGCGACGGCGAGCCAAGCGATGGCAGAGCGAGGCGTGAGGGCAGAGCGAAGGCGGAGGGACGGCGAGCGGTGCGGCGGGGCGGCGAGACTGACAGCTCTCTCTCTCTCTCTCTGTTAGGACTCTTATGTTGTAGTTAATTATGTGGGTTAATGCATATGTGGGTTGTTTAACTATTTTGGGCTCTACAATTTACCCGACCCGGGTTATGCTATTAATGGATAGGTTATCTATAGATCGAGCTATATAAGTTTGTCTGCCTCCATTTGTAAAGCTTATCGAATGAATATCCAACGAATAGCCTAATTTACTTCTTTTCAATTTCCTTTAATTTCCTTCATGTTCCTTTAATTTATTGTTCAATCTCCTTGATGGATTCGTGTCCCATTAACTGGTACTCAGAGCCAGGTCCGATGAGGAACTTTTCTTTCTCACCCACCCACCTCCATCCTCTATTATCCACCACCGACGCCGCCGCCACACCTTTCACCTTGTACATTTCCCCAAAACCAAGAGATAGTTCTTACGGCAGCATTTCAAGACTGCTTCGCTGCTATGCAACAAGCGTTCACTGATTACAATAACCAGTTCACGTCGGAGATTCGGAAGGTTCAGGATAAGCTTCAAGAATCTCGCGTCACTTTGAGTCGGCTTAAGGAATCTCTTTCCAAATCTCAAGCTACTGCAACCCCGGCACACAGCGGTCCACGATATGCTCCAGAAGATCCGACCCTTCCAAGCCCTTGGAGAGGTTTGATTCATGGGTCAACAGGTTCGTTGTATTACTGGAATACTGAATCTAACAAAACCCAGTATGAGAGGCCATGTAACCAAGCTTCTCAGTGACCTTTTGAACCGGAGGTCAGCCCCGCCTCTACGAAAGCCAACAACGACCACACTACCGGCGCTGCCCCTGCCAGCGGTTCTGAGCTCGACCACAACCTTGCCGGAGTCAACGCCGTCCCCATCGATGCCAACAATGACAATGTAATTGACGTTGCTCAGCTAATCCTGAAGACTGTGGATGCATCCGAGGAGCCCGCTCAACTCTCCGTGGTTGCGCTCGTCAACAACAATAATCCTAACAGCACCACCTATCACCAATTTCCACCCCAACCTGGAGAAGTGTCTTCTATGAGTTTGCGGTCTGATGAGACTCCAACATCAGGTTTTAAAGCACAAGTGGAGTGTCCTCCATCATCCGTTGTTAGCACTGATGGAAGCTTATCACTTGCTTCGCTTGATTGTGCTATGCTGGTTGAAAAGAATGACATTGAGAAGGCAAATGACAGGTTTTCTGTTGTTAAATGGGATAAGAGGTATGATAAGACTGTTGACTTGTTTGTGGGGTTCCGTTCCATCCTTCCTAGAGGTGAAGAAATTAAGTCTGTTGTTGTGTGTTTATCGGACTTTGACTCTAAGCTTATGAAACCAGACGCCAGCGTGAGGAAGAACACTGTGTACTTCAGTCCATCACTTGCTTCAAGCTTGCCAGCTGACCTATTGGCAAAGGCTATTGTTGGATCTCTTCAGCTCTTGAGGAAACAGAGCACAAAGTCTGAAAGGATAAGAACCTCTTTGTCTCAGGCCTCCACTACTTTGCATTTAAATTATCATGATTTTAGCAGAGCTTTTGCGAGTTTCTTGTTTGATGTGATTCAGTCCTATAATCATGGTCCCTTGCACAGAAAAGTTGGAAAAGACTCTTGGCCTCTTGATGTTAGTGTTGGGAAAATAAATGGGGATGCTGATACTTTGTTTGATATCAGATCAACTAGAGAAATTATACTTGATAGTTTCTTAGTTGCTACTGCTGTGACTTTTGGTATTGATTCAATTGATATGGCACCTTTTGGTAGTTGTGAAATGGTTTATAAGAGTTCAACACTGACAGAGAATTGCACTTCCCTGTCATTGATACAAGTATTACTTTCCAAGGTGTTTAGAAAGGAAATGGATGAGCAAAATCAAATAATTGTACGTCGTTGGCTTCTTTGTTGCTTTTTACCCTGGGATTGGAAAACGAAAGTTCCTCTACTAGCCGGTACTCTGAATGCATGGTTGAATGCTAATAGTCTTTGTGTGCGGCTTCAGACCAAGTGTGTGAAACTGAGTTTGCCTCTTGCTGGTGAGTTGGAGAGCGTTAGACATAAACTGCTACTTGAAATATATTCGGCTGCTATGATTTTCAGTAAGGATGGAAAATATCCTTCTATGGGAAGCACAGGTGGAGATATATCTATGGACAATGAATTGGTTCAACTCTGGAATCACATTTCATCACAAACTGTTGTGACATTGCTTGAAGCGGTCTTTGCACTTGCTTTTAGTCCTTTTACATCATCTGATCCCCAGACGGCAACAATATTCACTACATTGCAGATGACATATTTGTTTTGCCAGGTTACTTTGAGATGCATGTTTCTTGCAGATGTTCGCATCTGGAAAACAATGTCTGAACTTGCTAAGTTAATTACCTGGGATATGGTGGTGATAAAAAATGACGAGCTCAATCAAGACGCTAATACTTTGAAAGAGTCCCACAGTGAAAGAGTGCAGAATAAGCCTCCTCCTTTTGATGGATGTTATATGTTTGTTTTGAGTTACGGGGAAAAGCCAATTGTTTGTGTTCCTCAAGTGATCAATTGTCCGTTTAATGACTTGAAGCTCCTCTTCATTATTTTTGGCATGACTCACCATAATTTCAATCATGATGCTCTATTTCGTGCCTTATGGTCAACCCTAATGTCCAAGGAAATTGACCTGTTACAAAGTCATAGTACTACAATTGTACCAGGCATCATGTCTGAGAATTCAAATGGTCATATTAAAGCCATTTTTTCTCGACGGAGCATTTCTATTGCTGAAGTTATTTCTTTTTTTCAAAGCAATTCCGAGTTCTCATCGTCAAGACAGAACACTTCACTTCTACAAGTATCATTATTGCCTCTGATGGCACAATGGTTTCTTTTGAATCATCTATTGAACCTATTGTCAGCTCTGCTATTTGAAAGCCTATCACATGTTGTTGAACCTTTTAGTCGTGTCCTTGTCAATCAGCTCAATGACATGGTTTTGATTGTTGGGAGAGTGAGACCAAAAACTTCTCTTATAGCAGTGAAGATTGAGTTTGTCGAGGATATCGACAAAATGCAGCATTTATTTGGTCTTCCTCAGACTCAGAGTGCCAATGAAATTCAAGGAAAGTTCACTGTAACCTTGTTGTTAGTTGAGAGCAAAGGGGGAGTTAATAACGTTGCAGAGGTACTAATAGAGTTACTGAAAGAAATAAAGCATAGTCTTCTTAATTGGCTTAATATTTATGCCATACAATCATTGTCTTATGTGAGAGACCAGAAACAACGTTATGGTAGCTGTAAATTTGGTCGATATAACTATCGTATGAGTGAGTGTTATTATGCTTCAGACTGTTATGGTTTTGGAGATTCTTGTATGGGTGATGCTGCTGCTTTCTACTTTGAGGATTCTTCTACTCAGGTTGACAATGATGCTCTTGGTACTGCTGGTTTATCGAGCTTTCGAAATCATTGTTCTTATGGCCCCGAAAAAGAAGCTCTGAGGTTCTTTTCTAATATGCAAAGTTCATATCGTCAGCAGTCCAATTCTACTTCTCATGTGAGTATTCATCTATGTGCTCTACTAAATAATTGTGACGTAAGTCCAGATAATGCTATTGCTTTTGGTACAGACTTGACAAATATCAAAGATCTCGACATCACATATATTACTGTGGCATTTCTACTCAGCTCTAGTACAACAATGGGAGCTCTAGAGGCTGGTCATGAGATCCATAATGCATCATGCAAGGCTGCCATTGCTACGGATATATATGCTGCACGAACACTTATTAGCATCTATCTGAAGTTTGGTATTTCACTCAGTTCAACAAATGAAGTTTGCTTTATGGAGATAACCCAATTTGAGATGTTTTCTTCACAACTCTCCTGTGCTACTATCTTTTGCTGCAATGCGATACCTACTTCAATTCAAAAGAGCCGGCGTACTCCTTCGTTGGCATTAATGAAAATTTTACTTGCTAACTTGTTTGCAATAGAACTTGATGGAGAGTTTGCACACAATTTGGAGATGCCTTTGCTTATTGCTGGAACTGAGTTGAAAGCCATTGTGAAATCTTCGGATGTTCCTCTTCTTAGTGTTGATGATCTCACAGACCAGCTCGTTGAAGTTGATATCTTTGGTATGAATTTCACTCCACCATTCTCCAAATTGTTGACTCCTTTTGCTACATACGAATGTATGGGTGAAGTTGATATGACCACTAAAAGGAAGGCAAGAGAAAAGAATGGTTTCTGCTGCAGCATGGACTCATTTTGTGATCTGTACACGTGCAAGGCCTGAGGACATGCCTTATTTTAAGGGGGGGGGGGGGGGAGGGATATTAGGACTCTTATGTTGTAGTTAATTATGTGAGTTAATGCATATGTAGGTTGTTTAACTATTTTGGGCTCTACAATTTACCCGACCCGGGTTATGCTATTAATGGATAGGTTATCTATAGATGGAGCTATATAAGTTTGTCTGCCTCCATTTGTAAAGCTTATCGAATGAATATCCAACGAATTGCCTAATTTACTTCTTTTCAATTTCCTTTAATTTCCTTCATGTTCCTTTAATTTATTGTTCAATCTCCTTAATGGATTCGTGTCCCATCACTCTCTCTCTCTCTCTCTCTCTCTCTCTCTCTCTCTCTCTCTCTCTCCTAGATTTAGAGAGTAGTGGTGAGGCTGGGCGGAGCGGGAGGAGGAGGGAGGGGGGAACTGGCCGGATTTGAGAGCCTCCTCGCCGTAGAGATTGTAGATATGGCGCTTGGTGGGGTCGGAGAGGACAATCATAGGCCTCAGAGATTTGCTTGAACTTGGACTCGGCCTTGGGGCGTTTTCCTTCTAATTCTCGAGTGTACTTGGTTGGTGAGAAATGGATTTTGGTTTGAGTTTGTGTGTTGGGGTTTTGCTTCGAGATCTGATCAGATCTGGCAGGTGAAATGAGATGGAGTATATGGAGCTTTGATTTCTGAGGTTCAGTGGCATTAGAAGCACGGCGGAGGTAAAATTTCTGAGGGTCAGTAGCATTGGAATAGTGGCGGAGGACGGCGGAGGTAAAGTTTCTGAGGGTCAGTAGCATTAGAATCGCGGCTGAAGACGGCGGAAGTAAAGTTTCTGAGGGTCAGTATCATTAGAATATTTTAGTTTCTGAGGCTCAGTTGTATTGATTTCTGAGGGTAATTTTGTAATTTATGAGTTAACGAATTCTGTTAGTTTTGGATGGAAACTTGCTAGTGGGAATTTTAAAAAGTAATTTTGCTATTGATAAATATCACCACAAAATTGTAGTTTTGAGTAAAAAAAAAAAAAAAAAACCGGAACCAGTGCACCCTCCACGTTCTTTTACCTTTCTATATTTCAAACACAATAGTGGATGGTTTTTTTCTTCGATTACAATGTGTAATAGATGGTTCTTATTGGGATCTTTAGATTTATAAACCTTTTTTCTTTTCCGTAGGCTTTGTTGTACCTCTATTTACTTCTAAAATATATGGATATGATATTTCGAGTTTTTTCTTAGTTTCTAAAATATAACAGGGTGGCATAATGTAAGATTACAACAGGTATGGATAATAATGTAAAACCTAGGGGTGGACATTTGATCCCGAAATTCCGATTTCGTCCTAATCCCGTCCGGGACAAGACGAGATTCATGTTTGAAAAATAGAGATCCCTTCCTGTCCCGTCCCGTTTAAAATCTCACGGGACGGGATCGGGATCAGCATCCTGAATCCCGTCCAGTCCCGTTTAATAAATAAATTAAAATAATTATATTATGGAAAAATTTCACACACAGTACCTGAACTTAGGTGGTCAGGTCAGTTTGATACCTCAACTTTTTTTCGTACGATAAACATACTCCAACTTATTTATCCGTACCGAATGTGTACCCACGTCACTGTTTTGATGACGTGGCCTTAGGTGGTCAGGTCAGTTTGATACCTGAACTTAGGTGGTCAGGTCAATTTGATACCTAAACTTAGGTGGTCAGGTCAGTTTGATACAAAAACAGAGGTGCCACGTCATCAAAACAGTGACGTGGGTACACATTTGGTACGGATAAATAAGTTGGAGTATGTTTATCGTACGAAAAAAAGTTGAGGTATCAAACTGACCTGACCACCTAAGTTCAGGTACTGTGTGTGAATTTTTTCCTTATATTATATATATATATTAACTTGATCTCAGCCGTTGAATTAAAAACTAAAAAACAATCCACCGTTAGATTCAATTAAACCTAACTCACCCTCACCCACCCTATCTCAGACTCTCAGACTCGGTTCCTCACTTCCTCAGCAGCTCAGCCCTCGTCCTCTCCTCCAGTCGACCTCCGTCGTCTCCGATCCCGTCTCCTCGTCTCCTCGTCTCCTCGACCCATCACCTCGAATCCTCTCGTCCTCTCAGGCTCTCACTCTCTCCCTCAGACGCTCTCCCTCACCTCTCCCTTAGATCTCTAGCCCAAATTCTCGATCCTCAGACCGTCAGACGCGCTCAGATTCTCGATCCTTTGACGAGGAGCCCTGCTCATCCGCCGCCAGCACCGGCGGTCTCGGCTTCGTCTCCTGGAGCTCAAGTCCTCCGAGCCCGTCAAGTCCTCGGCCTCGGCTTCGTCTTCTTCCTCTCCAACCAGATCCGCAAGCTCCTCAACCACCTCGGCCGCTCCTTCTTCCTCTCCCGCCTCTTCCACCTCGAGGTCCGCTCCTCAACCACTCATCTCTGATCGCTTCTTCCCCGCCTCCACCGCATGTGGTCCGACGACAAAGGAAAACCTGCCAAGATGACTGAATTCCAGCAGGAAATTCAGGTAAGGAACATGATCTCACCTTATAATATCTGATATGGTCAAACGCATAGTTCTGCTTCTTGACAGTTGAATATTGTAACGAATAAGCTACCTAATAGTTATTATATCTATTCTCATGAGCAATTTGTCTAAAGATCGAGTCTAAGTTGGTTTACACACCGTATGTTTCATTCTGTAATGAGTTTATTATGTTATCTGGTCAGACATAAACTTCCTGCTTCTTGACAGTTGATTATAGAATAGACTGAAGAGTAACCTAGCTACTTGTAACAAACTTGATCAAATGTACATTTTATATGAAGATTGAGTCCAAGTTAGTTATATGACTTATATCTACTCTCTGATTCATTTCTGTAGCTCTCATAATTTTAAAAACACCTAAAAGTCTGTTTGTTGGTACTACAAGAGTATATATGTATTCTATCATATTTACTGTATGTCATATGAAACAAATTCAATAAGCAAGTAGAAGCAGTTGACAAGAAGAAAGAGTGGCATCGGGAGATTACTGAGAAGCTTCATCGCAAGGTGGCAAGGGGTTCATTTTTGAGCATCCACACAGTTCGACGAGTGAAGGGTGATGCTTACAACTGTCGCATTGTCTCAATTGGTCCTCTGCATCTAGGCAACCATGACCTTGCAGCAATGAGAGAGCATAAATGGGCTTACTGCATCAATTATTTCAGCGAATTGAAGATACTGAGCAGTCTCTGGAATTGAATTTATAAAGTTTTAACGCTTTTGTATGATATGATTTTCGTTCTGTGTTTTGTATGTGTTGTTGCGGTTTTGTGTTAGTTGTTTGTTGTTTTGAGTTTTGAATGTCATGGTAGGCAAGCTGTTTTGCGACTCCATTGTGAAAGTTTTGGTACTTGAAATTGGGGGTGTGTGGTTGTATGATTACTGAATTAACAAAAGGCATAAGGTAGAATTATAGATTATGGCATGTTAGGTGTGGAAATGTTTGCCTGAGGGTCGAACTAGTTGAAGAATCACAAGTCATATCTTGATCAGAAAGTAGTTGAGTTTGAACTTTTTAGTTTTGTTATACAAAAGTCCTACAATCTGGGGTCTCCTAAATAGCTAGGTACTGTGAGTTTTGAATGTCACGGGGTCTAGTTTTGGTCCCGGTCCCGTCGGGATCTCGAGCCTGACGGGATCACTTTTAAAAAAGTGTAATCCCGTCTCATCCCTTTCAAAATCTCACAGGACCGGGATTAGGTGAACCCTGGCCCATGCCCAGTCCTAGTAAAACCAGTGAATTCCTTCACACTTGAATGTTACCACTTTCTATCTTTCTCCTGTCTAAATACACTACAAAAGTAATTACCAACTTCTTGGGAAAAAATCACTTTTACATGTTGCAAAAAATAGCTGTCTTAGGTGCAGAGAACCTTGCTTCAGTTCTGTTATATTGCAACCTGGAAGAAGAAAAAAAAAAAAAAAAAAAAAAAAACCAGACTGCCAAGAAAAGTAAATAATTACTAGTTTGTGGGCCCGTGCATTGCAGCGGATTCTGCAGTAACTCTGTGACTTCTACAGTAGCTGTAATAATGCAGGGCTCTGTAATAATCTTTTCCTTCATAAATTTTTCCTAAGAATCGGCATTCTAACCAAGTACTTGACAAAATATCAAAGCTGCTGAAGGTCTTGTGGGACGATGCGATGGTGTATCAACTGCTCTGAACTGCCTTTTGACTCTCATCTCCTCCAGTCAAATGGTAAGAGATTAAATGTAGATCTGTAAAAGAAGCACATACCCAAATTTACCCTGGTTAGTAAAACTAAGTACTGCAAGACATTTTCATAGGTATCTCAGACACAACATACTCATGATGCTATATAGTTCCTTGGTAGCTTAAGAAACTTTCAATATCTATATGTTAACCCAGTTCAAAAAATATGTATATGTAAAACATAAGAGATTGTAAAAGTGTCCAATCAAATGAAGTTGATGCCTTTTTAAACTAATTGGTTCCTATAACTAAAACTCATATACCAATCAATGAATATGAGTCCACCCTCTTCTGAAAATTAAAAGCAAATAAATCTCCAAAGTTCTTGTGCTCTAAAGCTCCGTAACAGTAGAGGAAATATTATAAAAAAATGAAAAATTAGAGGAAATATTATTTAAAAAATTAATATTTTTCATTCATGTAGTGTTCAAATCACAGCAAGTATAAAGTATCACCGGATAGAAGTTTTAGACAAAAACTAAATACCAACTGAATACACAGCAAAGAATTGTGCCCAAAACGTTTAATTTAGATAACTTGACATAAAATCAGCATCCCACTTTGCAACTGCAGTGGTGAAGAAACTTTCTTTTGGCTGACTACTCATGATAACTTTAAACATGTTTTTTACAAACCAACAGACTGAGAATAGATTTATAGTCTACGTTCCATGGATAGTCTTAAGTCAGGTCTGTTACCAGTCTGAGGAAATAAAAGAGGCATTTACTTGGTTTAAAGAATTTGAATCGAACAATGGTATCCATCATAATTGAACAAATATCATAGTATTCATTTTTCAAGTTTAGGCAATTATACATACTTGAATCCAAATCAGTTGCACTATTCAACAGCTTACAGTTCTCCAAATACGCTCTGCTTCAGTTCAAAAAAGTTACACAATGTAGTGGCTCTCTCTTAGTAGCATCTGCAGAATGCCAAACTAATTAAATTAGAAATTCTTTATCACCAACAACCCTCTAATTAATTGGCAACAATAAATCAATTTCATATCAAAATGAATAAGACAATTGAAAAAAAAAGGTACAAACCTGAATAAGAAGAGCAAAGAAAGAGACCATGGAACAGTAAATAGAGGAACAGCAGCAGAAGATCATGACCAACAAAATGGAACATAAGATCTGCAAATAGTAAAGAGAGTATAAAAACTAAAAATCAAATGGAGACACAAAATAAACTCAAAAAATAAAAAGTAAAATGAAAATGACGAAGAAAACTAAAGATTTCAACTCATTTCAATAATTTCCCAGATAAGATAAATACACATTCACAACATCTAATGAAACATTTTATGATCCCTCACAGTAGAATACATATATAGAAGATCAATCTACATTTAAGAGATCAAAAATAATCATAAAATATGAAAAACTAAACAGTCAATCACTACCAGTTTAATTCAGTAATTGAAAACTATACCTCATCACCGACTGTAACAAAGTTGAAAGACCATATTTCCGTAGTGGAACTCCAAGGGACACCACAACCCTCTCCACATTGTTAAGTAGGCCTCCATCATTATCACCAGCATGCTCCTCAAGCACTGGACCTTTCTGCAACCACCCAGCACAAAAATCAGTGACTACTAAAACCTTACACCCAACAAATGTGAACTTAAATGGGTTTTTGGGTAATAATTTACCTCTAAGAGGCCCAAAATGGGGTTATGGTCAAATGCTAAAACTGAAGCAGCACCTCAGGCAAAAGAAAGCCTCGCTGAAACTTACCAGATTTTCCCAATCCAATAATCTGGAAGAAAATAAAATTGACATATAGTTGGTGAATGAAACATAATTATAAAATAACTTTCAGAGTTTAGATTGTAAACCATTTCTCATCATATAGACACAAAATGGGCCACATATTGGAGTATATAGCTTTTTTTCTTACTTGTAACAGTACTAATCTAATTGGAGTATATGACTATAAAGTTACCTGGGAATTAAATATAATCTCAGAACAGCTCAGACCCAGTTTCATCAAATCAAATTCAGACAAACAGAATACATACACACTCATTGAAACCTAACAAATACCATGTTCTATATATAGTATGAAGGAAAGAATGAGAAGTTATCAGAATCTAGATGAATAAGAAACACCTACCAAGCTCCATGTCCTTTTTTATTTTTTCCAACATCTTATTTCGATTGTGTATGATCAAAATTGGTGTGCTTGACCTTATTCTTTGAAATGAAACGGTTAATGTACGGAGACACCATTCATGATGTTGTTAAAGAACATGACTATCATCAGACAGGAAAACTGAAGGAAGGCTGCATATAGGACAATTACCTTGCCGTGACCATTTGGTTGCTTCTGGAACTAATTGATATTGAGCTCCTAAACAAAAAAAACAAAACAAACAAATTGAGAACTAAATCCCAACTGGGAATTCAAATAACAACACGAATCATACATCTACATAGGGAAAAGAAAAGGCACCTGGATTGTTGAAATTGTCAGTGATAGGGACCCTAGCACTTTCTGTCCATTTCAAGCAAAGACGCATAACCCCTCCCTCTCCATTAAACCCAAAACCATCTTCTTCACCTTCGCTCTATCACTGTCTCCTGTAACTTCAACCAAAATCAATTCTCATGTTAAATTCAACAGAAGTGTAGCAGTTATATAGAAATAAAGATTAAAAGACCGAGATTTAGGATAAACAATGATATATCAAATGATCGGAATGATAGTACTATCCCAGAAAAAGAACATAATTGGTTTTCAAGCCAACCTTTATATCTTAAAGTTTGTCAGCTTACCAGTGCCAATAAGCAAAGCAGAGAACCTCCTTCACAGCCACATTATATCCAACATAACAGTTTTTGTCTCTGCATCTGTAGTTGTCAACCAAAGCAAAAGGATTAATCAAAGCTCCAACATTAAGCCAAATTTCAGACACAGTTGAATTTAGACTTGGACAATAATTAAAAAACCCACTCTAATGATATATATAAACTTTGCTTCTTACACATCCAGAGAACAAAAATGATACAGCAAAAACGTTGAAAATAGCTATTCAAGTCAGTGATAAAACAAAAACACAATAGCCAATTTCCAACTAAATTCACTTATATTTCACCAGCAAAACCAAAAGAAGAAACCAAACACCATGTGTTTGATCTCTGGTCTCAGTTGGTTTAATTTTTGTTTGAAGACATTCATTTTGATAACTTATTACCAATAGTATCAGCGAGCATTTTCCACTGACAAAAAATAGCAACATCATGATAACTTAATAGACATTCAGTTCACAGAAGGATATTAATCATGAAGTTACAAAAATGTTGGCGTCATGCTCTTTAAATGTATCATGATATACAGGATTTCACCATTTGATAACTTAATACAGTCAATTTGAATTACTGCACCACTGTATAAAGCTGAACATCAGCTTGAACAAAATTTTCCAAAAGAAAAACAACAATCACCCTCATAAAACAAAAAAACAGAATCCAAATTCAAACACTTACCGATGAAGAACACCAAACGACTACCGGAACCAACACTCCTCCTTGCGAAACAGCAGTATTCTCCCAAGCCGGAAACAGAGAACGCAGAAAGAAAGAAAAAAAGAGAAATCGACGTCGCTCTATCGAATTGGTTTTATCCCTTTTTTTTCTTCCTTCTCTAATAGTGTGGCACAGGGGCAGTAAAGGAAGATATACTCCCAACAGGTGGAAACCCGACTCACCAAAAACCCAAACAAAATCCGGCCCAACAGGCCCGTTACTGTAGCACTGGGAGGCTTGGGATCCGTACCAGCACGGATAATAGTTAGTGCATATTTCTACGTTCAGTTATGCATCATAGCAACCCTTCTAAAATACTAGCTAGTAGCTACAAACCCATCGGGTACTTTTTTTTTTTTATTACTGATTTTCCAATGGGAGTTTCTATTCATACCTCTTAAATTTGTACTTAGATCTCTCTTCTTTTTTAACTTTCAGTCAACTCATGTGCAATTACTAATAAAACCACATAAAATTAAATAAATTATTTTGAAATGCATAAATACTTAAATATGCTCTAGCACAATTTATTTTCTAAAAATTTAGGTACATACTATAATTTTTAGCTTATTTCATACTGGTTTGTTCGTTCAAAAATATATCTTCTATGTATATTAGCTGATTATTATCAAAAAACAAGTGTATCAATTATATGTTCTGCAACAATTTACATAAGACATGTCAAGATGTTGTTCATAATAAACTGAGGCTTTGATAATTAAACTTTTTTTATTATCAAATCAAATTGAGTGTTTCCTTTTTTTATTCTTCAGAAATCGGAAGTAGGTATTAGTATAATCTTCTAAATAAAAGTTTTTATTGATTGAATTGCCCAATGAGTATTTTGGAAATATTAAAGAGGTGTAAATAGTATTTTAGTTTTTTGTAAAATTAAATTAGAGGTCTATTGAGTAGAAAGGTCTAAGTGCCAATTTAGGAAGTATGAATAGAAGCTCCTTTTTTCCAATACGTGGGTAGTTTTTGAAGATGTGGGGAGTGGTTACTAAAAATATGAGAGGTGGTTACTGAAAATATGGGTGGGTGGTTACTAATTTTTTTATTATTATTATTATTTGCTATTTTTTAACTTAATTATTTTATCCCTATCTATTTTTTTTTAGCATTAATGTTTTTTAATATTTCAAGACTAAAATTGTACATTTTTTCTGTTTTGGCTAACAAAACCTGTTTCTTTAATAATAGTATAGATAATTAAAAACAGGTCATTATTTTGGACAATAGAAGATACTAGAGAGCTTGCCCACGCCATTGTTGCGGGTTTTATGGCAGAAGTAATTTGTTAAAAATTATTTATACGATATTGCCGAGTATTGATGGAGATGCGGAATGTAAAGTAAAGTGATTAGCTATAACACAAAATATTGTTTTATTCTTACAACTGCTTACATCCCACAGGTATTTGTAGACGGTATTATCGAAGCTAAACAATACACACCTCTAGAGGAACAAAAGTTGAGTCCAAGACGCAGAATTGAAAGAATACTCCTTCCAAAAACCTCATCACTTTCACGAATCGCTGCTTCTCTTTTCTGCTGCAAATTTCAGTTTTCTTGATCTTCATTGACATCCTAAACTGAGGACTTCTTTTTGGCAAGAGTCTATTACATTCTGGACTACATAAGAATCATTTCATTACAATAAAACAAATCTGTATTTTTTAGTGCAGGAAACATGCAAAAGGTAGCAAGCCAATTAATACAAAACAACAGCTGGACTACAAATCACTATCTTGTCGATTGATACAAATAAACTTCAGGACAGAAAACTATTAACAAATTTATTCCGAAAAAATAAAAGAAGCCATTAAGATCTTTAAAAGTTTTATTTTGTTTAATAATTGAAAAGATTCCAACCAGGACCTACTGCCGAGTAGACACAATGTAACTTATTTCATGAATAATTTTACTTAATTTTATCATGCCTATCTTTCATTTCATTCTAGCATAGCTATAAGCTACACTCAACTACAAAATTAATCATCAGTTATCTCATAAAGCCAAATCAGAAACTCAGTCCTCTAGTTCACTGAGTCATGCCTCCAATACCTGGTCGAAACTACAATTTTTAGCATCAAATACCCTGTTCTTTTCATCCAGTGGCTAAAATAACAGAGATGATCTTTATTCCGAATGAGCAAACGATTTTGGTTTATTCCGAATTTTTACAGAGATGATCTTTATTGATTAATTCAACTTTTGAACGGTTAAAATCCTTGATAACATTGCCCAAGATATGCAAATTAGAGAGAGTATGGACGTTTGCGTCCATACTGATATAGACACAAGTATTTTCCAAAGAAAACCTGAATTTACATAAATAAATAAAAAAAAGTAATCATCTCTGCTGCTTGTAACCCAACTCATGAGAATATAAATTAAAATCCAGAGGGCCTGTACAAAATATAAACCAACAGTCATTCCTTTCTTCATCCCCAGCATTCACAACCCATATATAGGAATTTTCTCTGTTAGAGTGGAGAAGATGTACCATTTTCATAAATGAGGATATCAAATGCATGAAAATCGGGACCTTGACGGTATGAACACAATAAAAGATCAATTTTCGATAACTATAACCCCATCAAGTAGTAAACATCTCTGATCCAAATGTAAATAGATGAGAAGATAAGTAATTACATTAATGGAAACAAATCTATGTCAACTTTTATTGGGATACAACTATTCTCTTTGTAATTTTGGGGTAATGATTAATGTAACAGCCTGTTTGTTGTTCAAATGTCTACTTTTATGACAGGCATAATACATCAGTTCAGTCTATTATGAGGTCAATAATAACTGAACACTTACTCTATTAACTAATATTGTTTAATTTAATAATAGATTAGCTTCGTCTAATTATTCTAATATTAAAATATCCTAAATTCTCAGTCTGATTAGTTCCTGTTGATTGGGTTATTGGCAAAATGTATGAGAATGTAACTTTGTGAAATCAAAGGTGGACATTTTCTGCGCTTTTGTGAAACTGCAGAACCAAATGAAATTTTAGACAAAATTTCATCCACTTATAAATGTTTTGGGTTATATGCTTATGAACATTGAAAAAAAAAATCTAGCATAATTTAAGTACAAATTGAAACCGAAGCACAGAAAATCCCTTGACTGAGACTGACTATCAAAGACCAAACCCAGACAACCAAGAAACCGAAGCACATAAAATTCCGACTGCAAGAGAAACCAACAATGAGAGACAACAAATAATCAATCTAATCTTACATAGTCACTATTGCGGTAAGCACCTTAAGATCTTTACTCAGTACTTAGCAATATAGGCACAGCAAAATAAGATGAACACAGAAAACAGAAAACACAGCAGTTTTATAGTGGTTCGGTCTAAACTTTGACCTACGTCCACTTAGTGATCCCTCTTGAGAGATTCACCAGCACTATGAAGAATTTAGGTGTTACAAGTACTTATTGCAGAACCTAAAACTCTCTCCCTGTCTAGTTCTTATCTCTCTATCACACTTGGCTCTCTCTCTAGGTTTTCTGTATGTCTTAACCCTAGAAAATCCCCAGCAACTCCTATTTATACTGAATAGGGGGTTGCAGATACAATATGGTTTATGATTCCTAAACCTAGCACAAATCTTAATAGAATCTTGAAAGATATACTTTCCTAAAACTTATAGAAAAGCTGCGCGCTATCTTTCCTTTCTAAACCTGGATTTGACTATTAAATCCTACGCTCCAGATTGCATCAACGAGCCAAAACACAACAATCTCCACTTTGGTGAGTTGATACCAATCTGATTGCTGCAACCTTCAGGATGTCTTGAACCTCTTGAAGTAACCCCGAACAAACCTCCAAGAGCCTTCACCTTGGCAGGATACTTTCTGCCTCATCGCACCTCAAGTGAGAAGGTGCTCCATCACAACTTAGCAAGCTGTGACACTGAGCAAGTTCAAGCAGCGCTTGAACTTCTCTGCAGAAACTGGCTTCGTTAGACAATCAGCTGCATTGTCATTTGTGTGGACTTTCTCCACAATGATAACTCCAGCTTCTACCCAATCTCTGATCCTGTGATAGCGAACGTCAATGTGCTTCGTCCTTGCATGAAATACCTGATTCTTTGCCAAGTGTATGGCACTTTGACTGTCACACTTCACTATCACACCTTCTTGGTGAATACCTAACTGACCTGCCAGACCATTCAACCAAATAGCTTCTTTTGAAGCTTCTGTTAATGCCATATACTCTGCCTCAGTAGTAGAAAGAGCTGTAACTGCTTGAAGAGTTGCTTTCCAGCTCACCGGTCCTCCACCACAAGTGAAAACATAACCTGTTGTGGACCTTCTTCTATCCAAGTCTCCTGCAAAATCTGAGTCCACAAAACCAGCCACACATGCTTCTCCTTGTCTTCTTTCAAACTTGATCCCAAGCTGCATGGTCTTCTTTAAGTACCTTAAAATCCACTTCACTGCTTCCCAATGGCGCTTACCCGGATTTGACATGTACTTAGAGACAACGCTCAATGCTTGAGCTAAATCTGGTCTTGTGCAAATCATTGCATACATGAGACAACCTACTGCACTTGCATATGGAACATTCTTCATCGCATCAATCTCCTTTTGATTCGATGGCCTTTGCTCTGCACTCAACCGAAAGTGTGCAGCTAATGGGATAGAAACAACTTTAGCTTCATCCATGTTGAAGCGTTCAAGTACCTTCATAATATACTTCTCTTGTGATAGCCATATTTTGCCTGTGTTTCTGTCCCTCCTTATTTCAATTCCAAGAATCTTCTGTGTAGCTCCAAGATCCTTCATGTCAAATTCAGCTCCCAACTTCTTCTTAAGTTTCTGAATCTGCGACATATCCCTACATGCAATTAGCATGTCATCTACATACAACAGTAGTAGAATTACTTCCCCATCTTCGAATACATGGTAGTAGACGCAACAATCATATTGGCATCTTGTGTAGCCTATTTTCAGCATATATGTGTCGAAACGCTTGTACCACTGCCTTGGTGATTGCTTAAGTCCATATAGAGACTTCTTTAGCCGACAAACCAGATTTTCTTTCCCTGTTTCAACAAAACCCTCTGGCTGCAACATATAAATGTCTTCTTCGAGATCCCCATGAAGAAACGCAGTCTTTACATCCATCTGCTCAATCTCCATATCATACTGAGCTGCCACAGACATCAACAACCGTATTGAAGTGTGTTTGACGACTGGAGAGAAAATCTCGTCATAATCCACTCCTTTCTGTGAATACCCCTTTGCCACCAAACGTGCTTTGTATTTTATGGCATCATCATCATGTATTCCTTCTTTCTTCCTAAACACCCACTTGCAGCCAACAAGTTTTCTTTCTTTGGGTTTAGGAACCAACTCCCACACGGAATTCTTATGCAAAGATTCCATCTCTTCAGCCATAGCACCAATCCAACCTTCCCTTTCTGCGCTTTCTATAGCTTCTTGATAAGTAGTTGGATCTCCTTAACTTATGGTCAGAGCATGACTCACTTCTTCTTCTGGTTCGAATCCATACCGCTGTACCTTTCTTGGATTCCTCTTTGGTTTGTCAAGTGCTATGACTCTTCTTACTGGCTCAGGTGCTTGTGGGTTAGGAGGATTTTGACCCCTTTGTGGGGACTGCTCCACCTGAGCTCTAACTGGTTGCTGTTGTTGCTGCTCTGGTTCTTCAATAACTACTTGATCATTCCCTACTTGCTCAATTTACTCCACCTGAGCTTGAGAATCTTCTACTGATCGTTTAGTTAATGAAATCTCGATTGCTTCTTCTTCATCAACAATCGTCTTCTCCTTCTTACTATTAGCTTCTTCGTTAAACGGCATAGTCTTCTCATCAAAAACAACATCTCTGCTGATCACCTTTTTCTCGTTGACTATATCCCATAATCTATAACCTTTGACTCCTTTCTGGAAGCCGATAAACACGCATTCAAGTGACTTAGGTTCCAGCTTGGTTCTTTCATCCTTGGGAATGTGTGCATAAGCACTGCAACCACACACTCTTAAGTTGGAATAATCAACAGGCTTTCCAGACCACACCTCCTCTGCACACTTGAAGTTAATAGCCCTAGAAGGTGATCGATTAACCAGATAACATGCGTGGTTAAGCGATTCTGCCCAAAACTCTTTAGGCAACCCTGCATGAAATCTCATGCTTCTTTCTTTGTCCAAGAGAGTTCTGTTCATTCTCTCTGCAACACCTGCCTTTTTCTTCAAATCCACCTCCTCTATTCTTAGACCTTCCTCTCTCCTTGCCACTGACATAAAGTCCCCTTGCTTGAGAGTTATCTTCTTCTCTCTGCATCTTGACATATGATTCTAGGTTTTCACACACTTTAGCAAGTGTGATGGTCTCGTTGTTGAATAGCATGGTGGTTTTGAAGTGCTTGAATGATGGTGGCAGTGACTGCAATAGCATAACAGCCGTATCTTCATCATCCATCTTTGATCCAACCTTCTCCATGTTTATTATACAGTTCTGAAACTTGGATATATGATCATTAAGATCATCTCCTTCCTCCATCTTGAGACCAAAGAGCTGTTCCTTCACGAGTAACTTGTTGCTGATGGTTTTACCCATATAAATGCTTTCAAGCTTGTCCCACGCCTCCTTCGCTGTCATCTTCTCTCCGATGTGAAGTAGGACATTATCCGATAGATGTAGCTCAATGCAGCTCTTTGCTATCTCACACTTCTCCCCCCAATCCGCATCATTCATGGTTGCAGGCTTTTCTGATAGAGCTCCATAAACCTTATTCTGGATCAGGATGTTCTTCATCTTCCTCTGCCAAAGCGTGAAGTTGTCCTTGCCATTAAATAGCTTTATAGACGGTCTCACGTCTTCAACTCCGCCTTTGCTGTTTACCATTGCGAAGTACCCTAAACCAAGCTCTTGATACCACTTATTGAGGTAAGCACCTTAAGATCTTTACTCAGTACTTAGCAATATAGGCACAGCAAAATAAGATGAACGCAGAAAACAGAAAACACAGCAGTTTTATAGTGGTTCGGTCTAAACTTTGACCTACGTCCACTTAGTGATCCCTCTTGAGAGATTCACCAGCACTATGAAGAATTTAGGTGTTACAAGTACTTATTGCAGAACCTAAAACTCTCTCCCTGTCTAGTTCTTATCTCTCTATCACACTTGGCTCTCTCTCTAGGTTTTCTGTATGTCTTAACCCTAGAAAATCCCCAGCAACTCCTATTTATACTGAATAGGGGGTTGCAGATACAATATGGTTTATGATTCCTAAACCTAGCACAAATCTTAATAGAATCTTGAAAGATATACTTTCCTAAAACTTATAGAAAAGCTGCGCGCTATCTTTCCTTTCTAAACCTGGATTTGACTATTAAATCCTACGCTCCAGATTGCATCAACGAGCCAAAACACAACAATCTCCACTTTGGTGAGTTGATACCAATCTGATTGCTGCAACCTTCAGGATGTCTTGAACCTCTTGAAGTAACCCCGAACAAACCTCCAAGAGCCTTCACCTTGGCAGGATACTTTCTGCCTCATCGCACCTCAAGTGAGAAGGTGCTCCATCACAACTTAGCAAGCTGTGACACTGAGCAAGTTCAAGCAGCGCTTGAACTTCTCTGCAGAAACTGGCTTCGTTAGACAATCAGCTGCATTGTCATTTGTGTGGACTTTCTCCACAATGATAACTCCAGCTTCTACCCAATCTCTGATCCTGTGATAGCGAACGTCAATGTGCTTCGTCCTTGCATGAAATACCTGATTCTTTGCCAAGTGTATGGCACTTTGACTGTCACACTTCACTATCACACCTTCTTGGTGAATACCTAACTGACCTGCCAGACCATTCAACCAAATAGCTTCTTTTGAAGCTTCTGTTAATGCCATATACTCTGCCTCAGTAGTAGAAAGAGCTGTAACTGCTTGAAGAGTTGCTTTCCAGCTCACCGGTCCTCCACCACAAGTGAAAACATAACCTGTTGTGGACCTTCTTCTATCCAAGTCTCCTGCAAAATCTGAGTCCACAAAACCAGCCACACATGCTTCTCCTTGTCTTCTTTCAAACTTGATCCCAAGCTGCATGGTCTTCTTTAAGTACCTTAAAATCCACTTCACTGCTTCCCAATGGCGCTTACCCGGATTTGACATGTACTTAGAGACAACGCTCAATGCTTGAGCTAAATCTGGTCTTGTGCAAATCATTGCATACATGAGACAACCTACTGCACTTGCATATGGAACATTCTTCATCGCATCAATCTCCTTTTGATTCGATGGCCTTTGCTCTGCACTCAACCGAAAGTGTGCAGCTAATGGGATAGAAACAACTTTAGCTTCATCCATGTTGAAGCGTTCAAGTACCTTCATAATATACTTCTCTTGTGATAGCCATATTTTGCCTGTGTTTCTGTCCCTCCTTATTTCAATTCCAAGAATCTTCTGTGCAGCTCCAAGATCCTTCATGTCAAATTCAGCTCCCAACTTCTTCTTAAGTTTCTGAATCTGCGACATATCCCTACATGCAATTAGCATGTCATCTACATACAACAGTAGTAGAATTACTTCCCCATCTTCGAATACATGGTAGTAGACGCAGCAATCATATTGGCATCTTGTGTAGCCTATTTTCAGCATATATGTGTCGAAACGCTTGTACCACTGCCTTGGTGATTGCTTAAGTCCAATCTTTTAGTAAATTAGATATACTGTCGATGAAAACCTTTTGTATCAAGTCAGGTTTATCTTCAGAACTTTTTTATGTCAAAGCAGGTGTTATTTTTGTGAAAGCTTACAAAGATGACTTTTGTCTCAAGTGAGAATGATGTCAAAGTAAGGGAAAGGTAGGAGTAGGAGAGTTGTCTCATCTACTGACACATAAACCTCTGTCAAAATAACTTAGAATCTTAAGTTCAGACTCATTATAACATGGATTTGACAAAAAGAGAACACCATATTCATATACAATATAACTGCACATTGGTCTAGAAGATTGTACACAAATATATTAACTTTCTCATGAAAGTTAAACAACTAATGTTTATGATTCATTGACCACTATACAATTTTTTTTTTAAGCCAGAAGTATTATTTTCATGACGCTTATACAAACTAATGAAAGAAGAATGTTGAGGCAAGAAAATATTATTACTTTTATGACACTAACACAGTGGAGGCGAAAAAAAAAGATTGACCTCTGTATTAATAATTTTTGACACTAATACACTATCGTCTATATGGAAATGTACAACATCAGCCTTCTTCTGTAATATCACTAATATGGATGATGAGTTATTGTGTGTCCCTAATGCTAATACAGAAAAGAAACCTAACCTTAAAACTTTTAATCGTAGTCATCGAGAACCTTAAAGACCAAAGTCCAAGTAGCTTCACTAATCTCAGTGAGCTTCCAGACCTTTGTTGTGTCAAGCTCTTCGATTGACTCAGTTTTTCTTATTATGCGGCATGTTTCTGGGGCTACCATTCTGTCAAGAATGCACGATTAGTTAGTACAACTTATGATCTACCAATATATAGTTAAGTACAGAAATATATAAAAGCAGTATTATACCATATGGACTAAAAGTAATGATTTGTAATACCATGATCTTGAGTTGTATTGTGTTCAAATGAAACAGGAATATTTTAAAAAGGAGGGAATTGCTGAGGATTCTTTGTTGACTAAAAAATTGATTAGACAATGATTATTTTGGTACTCATTTATCTTGAGTTGATCTCTTCTGGCTCATTTTTTCAGGAGAAACAAAGAGAATGTACATCAAATACTACTGGCAGCCAATACATGATTATAGAGACTATATCAAACGTCAAGTCATAACAAACATTCATGTTGAATGAAGTATTTCTATAAGGAAAACTTCCACATGATAGAAACAATTCCAAAAGCCATGGCTTTCAACAACTACCCCTTCATTTCAACTTCTTAAAAAGTATTTATTCAAACCCAATTCTTCCACCAATTCAGAACTTTCCAACAAACCCAAAAGCCGCCTTCTCATCTTTAAGTTACTTTCCAAGAAAGCAACAGTCCAACACGCCCAAGACCAAAGACAACGACTGAATTTCTCAACTTCCTCACAGATTAATCCAAATTTTACTTTCCCATTCTTTAATATATTTTCCAAAAAGTAACAAACTCAATACCCTTAAAACCACATAAAAACTCCAAAGATCAAACCTACACAATTTCCACAAGCACTAACACCAAAATTATTAATACTTCCATTAAAGAGTCAAAAAGTCTTACTGGGTGTGCACTGTGCAGTGAGGGACGGATATTCGAAACACTTGTCTGATACAGCTACATACTTTGTACATAAAGGTTGGTTCCCAGGTTTAGTAAGTGAAACCTGCAAAAAAAAAAAAAATTTTAATAAAATAGAATGGAAATAGATGTTTCAAAAAAGAATATACACAGAGACACACATAAGAGTGAAATCAAAATGCAACAAACCATTAACTGTACCATATTCACAAATGGCAATAGATGTAAGATTATACAATAAAAGTTAACATGTAATCAACTTCAAAAATGTTATGGTGCAATCCAAATAAATTAACTTTAAATGCTCTTCTTAGATACAACCAAGATTACGAAACTTGAATCGAAGAAACATGAAAGAAATGACGTATTAAACGGAAATCATTTACAAAGTTAAGTTAAAGAACAAAAAAGCATAGTGTTAGTAAATTTGTTGAAATGGAGGATAGTTCAATTTCAAAAAGATCAGAGGGAATCGATTAGAAGCAGAATAGGGTGGACAGCATTGGGAAATCAACCTCCATTACAGGCTCCAGTTAAGAGAAAACAATAAAGGCTGTCAAGTTTTACATGCACGAGTCTTACTGTAGCAAATTAGGTCAGTCATGCCAAACAAAAAAATGCAGGATGAAATGAATATAATCTGTAAAAAATGCCAAAGTTCTGGGCAATGGTGAAGTGCTAAATGGGTCAGCCAATGAAGATTGCAACTAACTGAATGAAACTTCCTACTTGTACTCACCAAAATGATATATGGGGTTATAGGAGAATTGAAACTTGAGGCCTTGTTCTGGCATGTCAATACATACCTTCTCGCCCATGGCCTCTTAAATAAGCACAGTATCACCTGATCACCTCCCAGGAATTTCGCCAAAGTTGATTTCTTTATCATCATAACTATGGCTCTCAAGTATAGACTTTGTATTTGTGCAGCCTGTCTCTCTACAGTGATCATCCAGCATGACATTTCTGGCACAAAGCGCATCCTTGAACGCATTTATTAAAGCATAATGTATTGAATTCCACTCTGTTTCCAATAACCCAAATGTATTTATTAAAGCACCATAAATAATCAGGGAACACAATTTACTTATGTAGACATGATGCTGTTGCAGCCTTAGAGCCAAGTACAAGAACTTCAAAGCCAGCTGACAATATTGAATTCCATAACTAGTTTGTTATTAGATTAGGTAACAGTTGCATAGAGATAGACTATTAAAAGAAAATACAGAGATGATATATGCAGCTGTTTTATTGAATTTCAACTTGCTGACACAAATTCTAGAACCAGAGAGATGAGATATTGTTAACAGAGATGACTGTAGACGTTTAAGTCACAGTACTCGTCATTACCTTCAAAACTGCATCCACTTGTTATTCCTAGTTTCTCCAAAAGAATTAATCATATCTCCCATGACTACTGTCATCAAACTCAGTTTGTATTACTTCCTTCCCGTGGCTCAATAACTATCCTCACTCTCCTTCTGCTGAAATTAGAACAAAACACAATTAGCTATCAACTTCCTGATGGACTTGTACACAAAGAAAAGCCAACAAAAGTTTTCCAAAGATGCATCAAAACGTTTGCATTGATCAATATCTTAACGTCTTTAACCTCCACTAACTCATCAAAATAAATAATTGGAAGGCTCGATGAATCGAAAAAGAAAAAAATCAAAACTGCCAAAGTGCCAATTGAAATCAGCATGAACCAAATAATCTAATCAATCGAAAATCAAAGCTAAGAAGAAAAAATGGAGGGAAAATAGCAAAAAATTGAGAGGTTTTACCAGACCTCAGAAAAGGACGACTGGGTATCGTCCAACGCCAACACAGACCAATCCTACCCTTTTCCTGCTCACCACAGCTATAATAATTGGTCCTGTAATGCACATACGAAAAATAGTAGAATATGAAAATCCAGATTCAAAGATTACCATATGAAAATAAAACGGGAAAAGGAAGAACAGTATATCAAAACCCACATCCAGAGCAAAAAACTTTCTCGTTGAACAACTCAACCCAGTGTTTCATCTCCTTCTCCGCCATGCAAAAATTCTGAGCAATTATTCAGAAAGCATGAGTTCCAGGATAACAACTCAATAGCAAAAAATTGTAAGCTTAGAAACTTCAGGAAATATCTTTGTTTTTGTTAAAATGAAAGGCAATATATTAATGGAAACCTATTATAACATGTGGTACTAATTGTTCTTTATAAATGAATAACTTCCAAATATATGATACCTGGCAAGGAGATGTGAGCACAACTCCTCAAACCTGGCCCTTGTACAGTTGAAGATGGATGAACAGGCAACACCAAATTATCACCTCGTGATATAGACACCCACCAAATTTCTGAACCTGTGCATGAACACAAACAATTTAAATAACAAAAGCCACAGCAGAGACTTAAGACCCCTCCAAAAGTAGTGACCAAAAAAAAAATCATGAATTTAGGTTCTGCAGCAAAAAAAAAAAAAAAGGAAATCCTACAAAGAGATGAGCATATAAGTACGCTGACATAGGAGAGATTTTTTTTTTAAGTGACCCAATTTGAATTAATGCATAAAAGAAGATCGATCAGCATAATAATATGATCATATATATTAAATTAATGCAGGTAATGACGGAAGTGGCAGATATGTTACACAAAATACATTGAAATACTGCATTTCAACAATTGGGTTTTGACATCTAACTCATGGAATGATATGCACCTTGGAGTTAATATTTTCCAGACAAAAAAAAACATATCTCCCCTTATCATTCATACAACCATATCTAACCGGGAAATGCAGTTGGCAAAGTTCTGTCATATATGCATTGTTAGATCTTTGGTGCCAAACCAGTACTATGTACAATATATTGAAGTGTAACCTTGCTATACAATACACACTGAATTTCAAAAAAATTAATTAAACACACAGTGAACTCGATAAACAAATATGCTACTTCGTTATATTGAAACAGACAGCATGAGAGTAGTACCCTGTTTGATGTTCCATAAGCTACAATGAAGCTGGTTCAACTTTTCTCAAATGGAAGTACAACTTCTGTTCCATCCCAAACATAGCTTCCACCATATTGAAATCCCTTAACCTGTACGTTTAAGAACACAATATAACTTTTATAAAGGGGCGAGAATAAATAGCAGCAAGATAAACAAACATTATTTTTTTCAAGTAAGATAAAAAAAAATAGCAGAGAAAGTAAGACAAAGATTTTTGAAAATTATGCCTACGTATATAACACAGATTCAAGCTTTTCGAGCACTGTTTACTATAAGCATTTTAAAGTTTCATCAAACATGCATACATACTGTGTAAAGCAAAGAACCCTACTGATTTTATTTATCACTTCTTCATGGTACTATCAATGAGAAAAATATGAGACTGAAAGGCAACGATGGAAATCACAAAACCCATTTAGGGTAACACCAAATTGAAATCACATTCAGACAAAATACGAAACAATACAAAAGCCAACAGAAAAGACATGAACTAAATTTGCCTTGTTGTTCCCATTTGATTTCGAAATCGTATTTAGGTGTGCAAGTAATTTCTGTTTTCTCAGTACACACTATCTAGGAAGAATATAAATCAATCTAAGCAAGGAAATAGTTTCAAACATGCGAAAGTTTTAAGCATCGACAATCAACCCAAATAAGCACCAATCCATAAAAAGAAAACCCGACCTGCAATTGTGGCACCAAATCCTTATACTTTGAATCCTTGACTTGTTCTTTCTCTGAAGCCTTTGCAGAATCTGAAAAGGTTCAATAAAGGAAATTATCATGTGTTCTAAATACAAATCAAATAGAACCAATAATAAGTTGTCTGTGTGAACCACACCCAACCCGTTAGTGGACGGAGGTGAAAGAGACGGGCCTGGCAAACTTACCAAGAAGACCAAAATGAAGCTGGCAACGGCAAATACTACTAAATGGTCTAGTTGGAGACGGTGTCCGAGGCCTTAGGACTGGTCAAGCGGACGACAACCCATTATATAAGTATTCGTGTGGGCCTCGGCCACAGGGTTAGTGCGGGCCTATCCAAAGGGGAAAAATGTTGCTTCGATAAGTATTCGTGAAACGACACTCCCTCTCAGTTGTGAACTGGGATGTGTACTTACGTATGTGTAAGTGTTATGAGATATGACTCTCTCGCTCATTTGTGAATAGTGATTAGTGGTGATATGTGTGGGTTCTCCAAACTGTAAACTTTTACTTTATTATTGAAAATAAAGCAAGGCTTGTGAAATCACTAAAATGTAAAGTGTGATGTGTAGATATGTGGACTCATGATTGAAATAGTCTCTTACTGTCCATTTTGTTTAGACTATAATCTTTATAAGATTGTTGTCTTTTACAGTAAATACTATCTACATCTCATATTATTTTGTTGATATAATCACTTGCTAAGTTATGTTATCTCTCTGCCTTCTGTTAATTTGTGTGCCATGTATTTTTCTCAATTACTGTTAAAAAGGAAGGTATGGCTTAGTAGCCATAGGAGTTTTTTGCTCTAGAACTAACCGCTCTACTTTTTTTTTTTTTACGTTGGCCTCTTGATGAGTGGTTTTGTCTCAATATTTTTTGATCACGTAAACTACTCTTTAATAGGGCTTGTAAATTATTTCCTAACTACCCTTATTGGAATAGATGAGATGTGAGGACCTGTTGACAGCAGCTACAGCAGGCCCACAGACCCGCAGCTAGTGTACCAGGGGCCGGCCCGAGGCCCAGGACCGGATCACCAGCACCCGGCCTCGGAGTCCAGCAGTCTATCCTGTCACCTGGGGCCCGGGGTCCGGGGGCGCCTGCCTGCCAAAGAGGTCACCAAAGCTGCCCTTTGGTGTGCAAACAGAAGGGAACCAGTCCCACATCGAAGGATAAGGCCAGACCTCACTCCTGGCCACCTATATAAGGGCCCCAACTACCCTCATTAATAGGTAACTGATCCTTCCTACCGCTTATATACGTGCTTAAGTTATATCTATTCCAACTATACTAACTTAGGCATCGGAGAGGAGAAGACCGGCCCGCCCGGTATTCCCCTTAGTAAGCAGGTTTACAGGAGATCATGTGAAGATTCATCTGTCTCTACAAGGCCTACGGGTTTGTGCAGAAACAATTGGCGCCGTCTGTGGGAACGATTTGATCCGCGAGAAAAGTAAGTGTTGCCCTACCGAAGAATAGAACCCGATCGATCATTTGGAAAGCAGCTAAATCTGCAGTCCGGAGGCCATGGAAGGAAGGAAGACAAGAACTGGCGCGGGAAAGTCGAAAGAGCGAATTCAGATCCCCGGCCGGGCCCAAAGGGCTGAGGTCGGTGCGAGGTTCGCCCTTTCTGCCGACCAAGACAGAACCCACGATCGCCGGGACTCCGAGAACACCGACCGGTATGATGCGGGGGAGGAAATAAAAAAGATGAAGGCGGAAGTCGCGCGGTTGCGAGAAGAGGGCGAGCGGGACCAATTAAGGGCTGATGCCCGGTGCCACGAACTGGAAGCAGTGAACATCGCCTTAGTGGCGGCTCTGGAGAAAGGGGGCTAGCAGGGCACTTCTCGGGCGGCATCGCGGCCCGCAAGCGATGCTAAGGAATTCCTGCACTTAGAGGTGGGACAGCCTACGGGAAGAAGAAAGACCGCGCATGTGCCCACACCTCTCTTCCCGGATGCTCTAAAAAACTCCGGCCCAGTTGAGCCCCCGTACCGCACAAGCCTGGCATCGAGTGAGCAGGACAGCCCCACCGCAAGGACGCTCGAGGCGCTCTCCGCTTCGGTGTCAGACATGAGGGACCGCCTAGAGGTTAGCGAGAGAAAAGCGGGGCGACCGCGGGACAGCGCACGGTTCAGCGAGCGCACTGGACCTTTTCCGCGCCAGCTTAGGGAGTCAGGAAGATCTGGTTGTCAAAGGCCCCTGAAACTGAAGTACTCAGGAACGAGCTGCCCGTACCAGCACCTAGACAGCTTTAAGTCGCAGACGGGCACAAGGGGCTATTCCGATGCCACGTGCTGTAACATATTCCAAGAGACGCTCTCGGGGGAGGAGTTGAGTTGGTTTTACGAGCTGCCAACGAACTCGGTGGAAACTTTCAAACAGCTGGCTGATAAGTTTGTCGCCCGGTTCGCCCTTAGAGCCAGGACGGCCCAAACATCAACGATCCTCTTCGATTGCATGCAGACTGACCACGAACCGCTACGCGCCTTCGTTAACCGGTGGCATATCGCCACGGCCGGGGTCAGAAA
Organism: Potentilla sterilis; assembly: GCA_963682095.1. Classification (NCBI taxonomy): domain Eukaryota; kingdom Viridiplantae; phylum Streptophyta; class Magnoliopsida; order Rosales; family Rosaceae; genus Potentilla; species Potentilla sterilis. The sequence goes on along the minus strand of OY821755.1, from coordinate 49,818,045 downwards.
CTTGGACAAAAGAATAGCGGGGATGGCATTCAAGCAGGGATTAAAACCGGGGGAACTCTCGTACAACTTGCGAGTAAAGGAGCCGATGGGGTACGATGAGTTGATGGCCGTGGCCGTTAGGCACGCCCAGGCAGAGCACGAGACGTATGGGGATAAGATGCCCAAGCGGAGTCCGGATGACCCGCTACCGCCATCTCCCCGTGAAAGCAAGACCGGGCGGCAAGATCGCGACCGTACACCCGCGACTAGCAAGAAAGCCGAAGTACGGGAGGACTGGCGACCCCGACGGAGCGGTGACGCCGGTTCAAAAAGAAGACCACCACTTATGCGAAGACCACCACTTGTGCGACCGGCACGGCCCCAGTCAGCCGCGTTAGCGGGGCGACCACCGCGGACTCTAGCCATTATGCCGGCAGAAAAACCCGAAGATCTAGCCCTTCGGAGTAGCAGCCAAAGACCCCAGAGGACGGTGGCAGCCGGCCGAGTCCGTTCAGGTGACCCGGAAAGGGACCAGCAGGCAGCTCGGCAAGTAGGGACCATAAGCACCCGAGCCCCCGGGGGGATAGAGGTGCACGGGAGCATAAACATGATACATGGAGGGGACCATATAGATCAACTCACCCGGAGTTCAAAGAAGCGGTGCTTAAGAGCGATCCGGGGAAAGGAGGTATATGCCTTCGGAGGAGGAAGCGGCCAAGCCGCTAAAACCGGATGGAACTCGGTTACTTTCTATGAGGAAGAAGAGCCGGAGGATCTGATTCAACCGCACAACGACCCCTTCCTCATTACGGTCCAAATAGACCACTGGATAACTAGCCGTATGCTGATCGATACCGGAGCTTCTGTCAATGTGATGTTCCGAGACGCATACAAAGGGCTGCAGAGAGGAAAGAATAAGTTATCCCAGGATAATGAGCCGCTGATAAGTTTCTCCGGTGAGGTGGTCCAGCCTTTGGGATCGGATTACCTACCGCTAATCTTCGGCGAGGGAGAAAGGACGAAGAAGGAGCACCTGGAGTTCATCGTCGTGGACTGCTTGTCATCGTACAATGGCATAATTGGTCGGCCAGAGTTATGGAAGCTGAAAACATTTATAGCCGGCCATATGCTGATGCTGAAGATGCCATCACCGCTCGGTGTCATTACCATACGCGGGGACCAGAGGATCGCTCGCAGGTATTATGCGGAGGCCCTGACCCACGGGAGAAAGCCGACCGAGGTCTTCACGGCCACTCAACAAGCACCGGTGCCGGATCTGAGTCTTGACCCCCATGATGACACCGATTCCGACGAGAAGCTAAAGCGACCTTCGGCCGTGGAAGAAACTGAAACAGTCTCTATTTTGGAGGACCACCTGGAACGAAAAGTGGTGATAGGGACGAAGCTCGCTCCGGCTGTCAGGAAAGAGCTCATCGTCTTCCTCCGGGACAACAGTTCGGTCTTCGCATGGTCTTACGAGGACATGCCAGGCATATCCCCAGAGATAGCCGTCCACAGACTAAATTCATTGCTCAACGTTCCCCCGGTGAGGCAAAAAAGGAGGTCCTTCAGTCCGGCGAAGTATGAAGCCATCAGAGAAGAAGTACAGAAACTAAGGGGCATAGGTTTCATCCGGGAAGTCCAGTACCCCCGGTGGCTTGCTAATGTGGTTATGGTACCAAAAAAGGGAACCGACCGGTGGCGCATGTGCGTGGATTTCACCAATCTAAACCGGGCGTGCCCAAAAGACAGCTTCCCACTCCCCCGGATAGATCAGCTTATAGATTCCACGTCCGGCTTTAAGCTGCTCAGCTTCATGGACGCCTACGCCGGGTACAATCAGATAAGGATGAACCCGGACGACGAAGAACACACATCGTTCACAACCGACCGAGGTACCTACTGTTATAAGAGGATGCCGTACGGTCTAAAGAATGCCGGAGCCACCTACCAGCGGATGGTGAATCGCATGCTGGAGCAAGAAATGGGCAAAATGGTTGAAGTTTACGTAGATGACATGCTGGTCAAAAGCTTAACTGCAGGAGCCCACGTCCGAGATTTGGCAGTAGTCATCGGTAAGATGCTCAAGTTTGGAATGCGCCTGAACCCGAAGAAGTGCATTTTTGGGATTTCAGAGGGTTTGTTCCTAGGCCACGTCATCAGCCAGCGAGGGATAGAAGCTAACCCGCTGAAGGTCCAGGCAATCCTAGACATGGAAACACTAGGGGAAAGAAACCAGGTCCAAATGCTGACCGGCCGGTTAGCCGCCCTGGCCAGATTCATCTCCCGCCTGACCGATAAGTGTGCCCCATTCTTTAAGCTGCTCAAAGCACAACAGTTCAAGAAAATCCACTGGGCAGCGGAGCATGAAGCGGCATTCCAGTACATCAAGACGTATCTGTCCGCAGTACCTCTCCTATCCAAACCAGTACCGGGCGAGATGCTATACCTCTACATAGTTGCATCCGAAGCGGCCGTCTCTGCGGCTCTCGTCAGGAAGGAGGGCACGCTCAATCTCCCGGTATATTATGCAGGAAAGGGACTTATCGGAGCCGAGGGTCGGTACTCCGACATTGAGAGGTTGGCTCTGGCCCTGATCGTTAGTGCCAGAAAGCTCAGGCATTATTTCCAGGCTCATTCCATCACCCTATATACCAATCACCCTTTGCGGCAGATCCTGCAAAAACCGGACACCAGCGGCAGGCTCGTGCGGTGGGCAGTTGAATTGGGAGAGTTCGACATCACTTATGCTCCGCGAACGACAATCAAGGGACAGGCAGCTGCGGATTTCATATGTGAACTCACCCCAAGGGTGGCGGAAGCACACCCCGGCCGGTACGAGGGCAAGGAGGCAATCCAGGCCATAAAGATCGAACCAGGCCTCCCCAACGGTTGGAAGCTTTACGTAGACGGCTCCGTAACGAGTAAGCGGAGCGGAGCCGGCATCATGCTAACCTCGCCCGATGGCCAATCATACGAGTATGCTCTACGGTTCCTCTTCAACACTTCCAATAACGCTGCCGAGTATGAGGCCCCCATAGCCGGTTTACAACTAGCCAAAGAGATGGGAATCTCATCCCTGGACATATACAGCGACTCGAGCCTAGTGGTGAACCAGATGAACGGGCTGTTCGAAGTCAAGGAACCTCAGCTAGCCTCCTACCAAGCTTTGGCCAAGTCCCTCATTGAGCCATTCCAGGGTGCCACGATCCAGCATATACCCCGAGAGGCAAATAGGCATGCAGACGCCCTAGCAAGGTTGGCAACCGGAAACTACCCTCCGGAGTACCGAAGAGCCAAAATTGAAACCCTCCAGAAACCGAGTATCAGCAAGACCATCTCCGAGATATTTGCGGTAGAAGAGGCACCACCGGGCTAGATGGATCCGATAGTTAGATACTTGGCTGACAAAACCAGCCCCCAGGATGCGGTGGAGGCTAGGAGGCTACATCTCCGGTGCGCCAGGTACAGCCTTCTCAACGGCAAGTTGTACCAGAGAGGGCACAGCTTCCCCCAGCTGAAGTGTGTCACTAAGGAAGCAGGAGAGGTTATCATGCGAGAAATCCACGAGGGAGTATGCGGTAATCACTCTGGCGCCCGATCCTTGACTCACAAGTCGCTCCGGGCGGGGTACTTTTGGCCAGACATGGCAGCAGCATCGAGAAGAATATCAGGTGGCTGTCACAAGTGCCAATTGTACGCTTCTACACCCCATGCCCCGGCAGTCGCGTTATCAATCCTGTTAGCACCATGGCCGTTCACACAATGGGGACTAGACATCATCGGCCCTTTCCCAATAGTTGTGGGACAGTACAAATACGCCATTGTGGCCGTGGACTATCAGACCAAGTGGGTCGAAGCGGAATCCCTGGTAAAGATCACCGAGGAGCGGGTAAGAAAGTTCCTGTGGAAGAACATCTACTGCAGGTTCGGGGTACCGCAGACTATAGTCACGGATAATGGGACACAGTTCAACAATGCTGATCTTATCCAATACACGGCCTCTATGGGGACCCGGATGTTGTTTGCCTCAGTGGCACACCCGCAGACCAACGGCCAGGTGGAAGCAGTGAACAAGATTATCAAAACCCTCCTCAAGAAAAAGCTGGATGCCAAGAAGGGATGCTGGGCCGAGGAACTCCCCGCGGTTCTATGGGCCATCCGGACGACGGCAGCAGAGGCAACAGGGGAGACCCCGTTCTGCATGGCGTTTGGGAGCGAAGCGGTACTCCCTGTAGAGACCAATATGCCCAGCGGCAGGGTCGAGAATTACGACGCCGAAACAAATACCGAGGGCATACGGCTCAATCTGGATCTCATAGAAGAACGGCGCGACCGGGCGCATATGCGAAACCAAACCTACAAGCAACGGGTCGCTCGGTACTATGATAGAAGGGTCTGGGAAAGGAAATTACAAGTGGGGGACTGGGTCATGAAGAAAGTTCAGAAAAAACCGCTGGCCTTGGAGCCAACATGGGAAAGGCCCTACCAAATCACCGCAGCTGCGGGCCCGGCAACATTCCACATCATAGACGCCGAAAGCATCTATTCCACCCGCCCGTGGAATATCCAGCATCTGCGTTTCTACCCTAAGTGAAATCGGTCATAAAGGGACAATAATGTATTTGGCGCCAACATTGCAAAGCACAGTCAAATATATTTTGAATAAACTACAGCTGGTTGCAAGGTATGTACAAAAACTGTTAGCCAGCACCGCCGGAGCCCCCAATCCCGGGCCCGCAACCTTTGAGAGACTGCTCTTGCTCCGCCATCTCAGCAAGGGCTACATCAGCCGCCATCCGCTCAGCATCAAGCCACCCTTTCTCCCTCCACTCCAGATAGGCATCATTTATACCCTTCGCACGGGCGTCATCCAGCATCTCTTCAAACTCCACCGACTCCTGGAAGTCGTCGACAGCTTTATCAGCCACTTCAGCAAGCCGGGATTCCACGAGCTTCTCCCCTCCTTGGACGATCGTTGTCATTCGGGTCTGCAGCTCCAAAACCTTCGCCTCCAGCTCCGCATTCTTCGCTTCCCGAGCGGTTGCCTGACGGTCGGCTTCCTCCCGCTCCTACGCGAGCTCAGTGGTCAACCGACCGGTTTCCTCTTTCTCTTGCGCAAGCTCAGTTTTCAGCCGACCGACCTCCTCTCTCTCCCGCGCAAGCTTAGCTTCCACCAGGGATAGCTGCACCGTAAGCTCCTCCACTTGCTTCGCCGAAACCGCAGCCTACCCTCTAGGCTCGGCGACGTAAAGGCTATGAACCAGCTGGCACAGGTATGCAAAATGAACATTAGCTCGTACCACAAAGGGAAAAGGAAGCGCAGAAAACACACTTACCCGAAGAGCTAATTCCACGGGCTTCGTCCTGCTCTCGTCTGGCTGGCCAGTTCCAGGGCCCTCCCGATCAAGTCCCAAGGTTTCAATGGTAGATGCCACGAACCTGCCAAAACTACCACGGCCGGAACTACGATCGGCTTTCTGCCCCCGACTCCTTCGGCCGTCGGTCTCCACGTCCGGAACTAGTGTTGACCTCCCACCAGCCGAGCTCGACGCCCCGGCATCAAATGTCCTCGCCCTCTTCGGCGGGGCTTCACCGCGATCACTCCCGCGGTGCCCAGGCATCACCGCAACCTCTTTCTCCCGCAGGGCCCTTACCCCCATCGGCCGTGCTACAGGTTCCGAAACCGGTAGGTCCACCGACCTTACTTCCCGGATAACGAGTGGAGCAGCATCCTCACCACCCAGCCGCCTACCGTAGTGGGAGTCCGGAAACACGAGCGGTACAGGCCTGTCATGCACCGTGCACTCTAGGGTGACCGGATCTACAACGGTTTTCGAGGCCAGCTCCCCCATCTCCATCAACCTCGGGGCCATAAGCTCTTCATCCGGTTCGACGGTCTCTTCGCTCCAAACAGCGAGTCGGGGGGCATTAGCTGCAAAACGATAAACCGAGCGGTTAGAATAAAAGCGACCTTGCAAAACAACGGTGCAAGGTACCTTACTAGGCTTTCTCCCCATCTCGCATATCTCTAGCACATTCCACCGGATGAAATTGTAGGAGCTCCGGCCCAGAATGTCCCAGCACACAAAAAGTTGGGCTAGCCGTTCCCTTTCTAAGTCCACCAGCTGGTACGACTGATCTCCGATCGATTGATAAGCCCCGGGCACCTGAAACTTCCTCGAACTACGCTGCCACCTGCCCCCGGCCATCACAACCGACCTCCTCCATACATTCGAAACCGACGACGGCAGGTGAGTAATGGCAGGATCGAAGTCCCGCGCGGCAAAGTTAACACAACCGCAGGCCTGGGCCTTTTTGCAGTAGAGAACCTTGTACAGCGTCCGGAACTCATTCACCGTGGGCCAGTCCATATTGCTCAGGCTGAACAGGCACCCGAGACCAAGCAACTGCCTCCACTGGTTGCTAGGCAGCTGAGCTGGGGAAAGATTTATACTGCTCAGCATAAACTGGACAAACTTCGGCAGCAGCAGAGATAGTCCGTGCCGAAATTGATCATCAAAAACGGCAACCCAACCCGGCTCCGGGTTGCAGGCCGGTTCCCCAGGATGCAGGCCTCGAAGCTTAAAGGAGGAATCAATGTCCCACTTCGCCCGAAAATCCCTTATCTCTCTCTCAGACATGCTTCTGATGGGCTCGTCGCAGAAAATCATTATGTCGCCATCCAGCAGCTCATACCTCAACCCACGGCCGGAACCGACAGGATTAGCCGATCTCCTAGATGCCATAAAGCCTAAGTAACGGAGGTTAGCGACGTAGCAAGATAGCAACACAGACAAACGGCAGGAAAAGGGCAAGGAACAGAAAAATATGACTGCAGAAGAAGAGCAAAGGGGATGATAAATAGGGCAAGCATAAAAGAGAGGTAACCCTAGCCGCAGATCCCATTCATCTCAGACCGTTCCTCGCCGACACGTGTCCTAGCATCGATAAAGGCTCCCATGCCATCATAACTAATGGGACTGATGGGCTCTCCCCTTCATCGCATGTCAGCCACCTGTCCCACCTACAAGCGGCAGTTGGGGGAGATAGGAGCGCAGAAGGAGGCGTCCACTCCCTCCACTTCCCCAAGAAGTCGCCGGTTATGAGTTTTTCAACCACTTCGAGAGTTTTGTTCCGGGTATGAGCCATCTCACCGGTTATGAGTTTTTCAACCGCTCCGAGAGCTTTGTTCCGGGTATGAGCCATCCATCCAGTACCATGGCAGTTCACGGTTAGGTATCATTCAACCGGCTGCATGGCATCTCACCGGTTATGAGTTTTTCAACCGCTCCGAGAGCTTTGTTCCGGGTATGAGCCATCCATCCGGTACCATGGCAGTTCACGGTTAGGTATCATTCAATCGGCTGCATGGCATCTCACCGGTTATGAGTTTTTCAACCGCTCCGAGAGCTTTGTTCCGGGTATGAGCCATCCATCCGGTACCATGGCAGTTCACGGTTAGGTATCATTCAACCGGCTGCATGACATCTCACCGGTTATGAGTTTTTCAACCACTTCGAGAGCTTTGTTCCGGGTATGAGCCATCCACCCGGCCCCATGGCATCTCACTGGGGGACTCGTCTCGATATGGCAGAACGCCCGGGCGAGACCCACCCGGTCCCATGACATTCCACCGGGCATGCGAATCGACTCCAAAGTATTCCACCGGTTTAGTCACTTTCCTTCGCCTACGGGCAGGAACGAGCCAGCAACAACTCAAGGCTTCCAAACGCATAGGCTTTATAAACCCGGGCGAGTTTACATCTAACACATGTACTCTTGTCCAGCAGGATAAAAACCCTGCATCACACTGAACTGTGATACATTTGGGGATACTCCCTCCACTTCCCCAAGAAGTCGCCGGTTATGAGTTTTTCAACCGCTTCGAGAGTTTTGTTCCGGGTATGAGCCATCTCACCGGTTATGAGTTTTTCAACCGCTCCGAGAGCTTTGTTCCGGGTATGAGCCATCCATCCAGTACCATGGCAGTTCACGGTTAGGTATCATTCTACCGGCTGCATGGCATCTCACCGGTTATGAGTTTTTCAACTGCTCCGAGAGCTTTGTTCCGGGTATGAGCCATCCATCCGGTACCATGGCAGTTCACGGTTAGGTATCATTCAACCGGCTGCATGGCATCTCACCGGTTATGAGTTTTTCAACCGCTCCGAGAGCTTTGTTCCGGGTATGAGCCATCCATCCAGTACCATGGCAGTTCACGGTTAGGTATCATTCAACCGGCTGCATGGCATCTCACCGGTTATGAGTTTTTCAACCGCTCCGAGAGCTTTGTTCCGGGTATGAGCCATCCATCCGGTACCATGGCAGTTCACGGTTAGGTATCATTCAACCGGCTGCATGGCATCTCACCGGTTATGAGTTTTTCAACCGCTTCGAGAGTTTTATTCCGGATATGAGCCATCTCACCAGTTAGGAGTTTTTCAACCGCTTCGAGAGCTTTGTTCCGGGTATGAGCCATCCATCCGGTACCATGGCAGTTCACGGTTAGGTATCATTCAACCGGCTGCATGGCATCTCACCAGTTATGAGTTTTTCAACCGCTTCGAGAGCTTTGTTCCGGGTATGAGTCATCCATCCGGTACCATGGCAGTTCACGGTTAGGTATCATTCAACCGGCTGCATGGCATCTCACCGGTTATGAGTTTTTCAACCACTTCGAGAGCTTTGTTCCGGGTATGAGCCATCCACCCGGCCCCATGGCATCTCACTGGGGGACTCGTCTCGATATGACAGAACCCCCGGGCGAGACCCACCCGGTCCTATGACATTCCACCGGGCATGCGAATCGACTCCAAAGTATTCCACCGGTTTAGTCACTTTCCTCCGCCTACGGGCAGGAACGAGCCAGCAACAACTCAAGGCTTCCAAACGCATAGGCTTTATAAACCCGGGCGAGTTTACATCTAACACATGTACTCTTGTCCAGCAGGATAAAAACCCTGCATCACACTGAACTGTGATACATTTGGGGATACTTGGCGAGACTCGTTATCTCAACGCCACCCCACCGGGCAGATTGTTTCTCTAACACAGAACAAGTCTCCCCGCAGGCTAACAAACCTGCACATTTACCTCGCTTATTCCAACAAAAGCTGAGAACTAGCAAGTGTTGACCGGTGCCTAGGAATGACCGCAACACCGGGGGCACCTGTTGGCTCATTCCATGCACCAACAGGCCTTCCCATAGGCTAGTACTCTCCGACTCGTACCGATATGGCAGGACGCCCGGTCAAGGTCCCATGATTTCCGACTCGTACCGATATGGCAGAACGCCCGGTCAAGGTCCCATGATCTCCGACTCGTACCGATATGGCAGGACGCCCGGTCAAGGTCCCATGATCTCCGACTCGTACCGATATTGTAGGATGCCCGGTCAAGGTCCCATGATCTCCGACTCGTACAGATATGGCAGAACGCTCGGTCAAGGTCCCATGATCTCCGACTCGTACCGATATGGCAGGACGCCCGGTCAAGGTCCCATGATCTCCGACTCGTACCGATATGGCAGAATGCCTGGTCAAGGTCCCATGATCTCCGACTCGTACCGATATGGCAGGACGCCCGGTCAAGGTCCCATGATCTCCGACTCGTACCGATATGGCAGGATGCCCGGTCAAGGTCCCATGATCTCCGACTCGTACCGATATGGCAGAACGCCCGGTCAAGGTCCCATGACCTCCGTATAGCACAACGCCCGGTCACGCCCAATCTTCAATACGGACTTGGGGGACTGGGCACCGTTGGGTTGGTAACCCTGCGGGTCTGTAGGGCAAGAGCAAGACAGATTAAGTCCCCATTCAAGATTGCACTTGACCGGGAACTTGGGGGACTTGTTGACAGCAGCTACAGCAGGCCCACAGACCCGCAGCTAGTGTACTAGGGCCCGGCCCGAGGCCCAGGTGATAGGAGCATTTTATGCGACGTTCTTAATATGTTTTTACCTCCATTTATGCTTTTCTTAACCCTTATTTGTGTAAGATCGAGTCATTAGAGTGAGTCTTGAGTCTTTGGCAGAAATAATATGAAATTGTGCGAAATGTTATTGAATTAGAAAAGTTTCGGCAATTCCTAGTCAAACTAGGAATCCTAATTGAACCAGGAAAGTAAAAATGTTTTGTCGTTTCTAAAAACGATGAAGATTGAAATTCGGAAACTTCTTTTGATTAGGAAACCTATTCGGATTAGGAAACCTAGCTTGTCTAGGAAACTAAAATGAATAAGGAAATCAGATTGAACAAGGAAACCTATTTTGAATAGGGAAGATTATTCTTGCCGAAACTTACCATATTTATTTTCTTGAATTTTCAGAAAATATTTCCACAATTGAGACCTTGAAGCAAGAGGAAAAGAAGACCTAAAGAGGCAAGGAAAGCTCGGATGCAAATAGGAAAGAAGAGAAGAAACATAAAGAACCCTGTTCAGAATCGGGCAGATTCCTGTCTGTCAACTTCTGGAATTTCTTCCGGACGAACCACAACGAATTTTGGGAAACCCTTTTATGGCGAGGAAGGCCTTTGAGTCTAGTTTCTTCAGGATTTGGAATCGCATCAAAAGCTTTCCTGAGTAAAAAGTTATGCTAGAATCATTGCCGGAAGGTCAGTCTGCCGATTTCAGAAAAGAAGAATAGAAGAAGGAAGGTTTTTGCCGGCTTGTCCTAGTTACAAAAGGGAAGGCTTAATTGCTGAATCTTACAAGGAAAGGGACATTATTCTTACATCAAATTGGTAAGAAACCTTTGTGCAAAAAGGAAAAGAATTCAGCCAAAACAAGAAAAGGAAAGAACTCTTACTACTTGCCGGTTTTGCACCATTCCTTAATGGCTAGGGTTTTTCTTTGTTCCCCATATAACTTGGCCGGCTGCCTCTCTTCATGATCATCATATTCCATACGAAAATACCAGCAAAAGTTCTGCCAAAGTTCTCTCAAGTGAAGGAAGAAAATCCTCAAGCCGAAACACATCCATTCTCCCACCACAAAATCGCAAGAACCCTAACCTACCTTCATCCGTGCACACCACCACATCTTGCCGAATCTTCCAAGGTTTTTAAAGTTGTGATTCATCCCTATGGCTTGTATTATTTTCTGCCTTGTTACAATCTTTGTTGTAATAATACTTGGTTTAATTTTGGTTTTGTATGAATGTTATAATTTCGGTTTCTATTGAAGTTATGTGATGTTTGTATAAACAATTTCATGTATGATTTCCGAATTCTTTGAATAGGGCAGTGGTATATTCGGCTATGTTTCTATGATTTGCTTGATTAATTTTCATGAATTCTATGCATAAAAATCGTGTACGTGCGGGCTGCCCTTGTCATGGCAGTTCCAAGGGTCTCGATTTCACTTGCCAAAGTAATTTAGATTGCATCATACGCTGAGTTGTTGTGTCTAAGTCACTTAAGAGGGTTACCATAATTCTGAAAATTTGCATGTTTAAACAAGATGTGTGACGACTTGCTTGTTTATGTGTTTCCAATTTGGCTTTTGTGTTTATATGTTCTTCGCGTTTAATTTCTACGCTGAGTGTTTTTAAACCGATTAACATTATGTTTAGGGTGATACGCTGAGTTAACTCTAATTACTTGTGAAGTCTTAACGATTAGATGGACCACTGAGGGCTCTAATTAAAATTGGAATTAGGTTAAATCATAGGAATTGTCGATTGTATGCTTGCTGCCTATTTGTTCTTTGGTTCGTGTCATGCATGATTTTGAGGTTTTTTGTGCTATGCTTTGTGTGGAATTGTTGATCACTTGTATATATATAATTTAGATTTTTATTTTTAGTAAGTATTTAATCCCAATTCCGAATCCCCCATTGTTATGTTTCTGTTAACACTTTAATTCTCGATTACCCTTCAAGTTCCCCGGATTGATCGAACCCTATTTATCCATACTAACGATGACATTTTGCAGGGTTTTAAATTAGTGTGAGTTTCGGCTCCCACCAATTTTTGGCGCCGTTGCCGGGGAATTTGAGAAATATTGTTTATTGAAGTGTTAATATTTGTATATTTGTATATTTGTTAAATTTCGTTTTGTATAAATTTTTCTTTACTTTGATTCGTAGTTGTAGACGGTTTGTAATAGTAATTAGGGTTTTGTTTTTCAGTTTTTAATAGTTGCCGATTGTAATTATTTGAGGATGTATGTTGTAATAACTTAGATAATTTCTAGGAAGTTGATAGTTTTATGTATGCTTAAGTTTATTGTAGTTTCTAAAGTGTAACATGTAGGTGAAGCTTCTTTTGTTGATCTTAACCTAAACCCTTCATACTAGCGCTTGCGTTTTTATGAGGTTGAGGGCGGTTTTGATCAACACTTGTAGATCGCTAGGGACCCGAGTTTATTTTACAAAGTACGGGGCAAGTTATTTTCATAGATATGGTTCTCAGGTTTGTTTAACTGGATCTCAAGGCCCACAGACTGATGTTCATTCTCGGTGAGTGAGTCGATAGGGGACTTGTCCTCCGTGGTGTCCAACAACGAGTCCTGCCTGGTTCCTGTAGGGGGTTAGCCCTCCGTGAATCTTAACGACACCGCCTTTGAAAAGTAAAATACGCTCGACCTAGACAACAGCTTGTGCCGAAGCATCACCTCACTTTAGACGCTAGAAGATAACTTGAACATACGTGAATCTATTTTCTTCAAAACTAAAATTTGTCTTTGATTTTTGAGGTATATCGGAATAAGCATGATACTACCTTGGGCTGTATCAGTCCATTGCACTGTTATCTCCTCTGCTCCACGTACCTCAAATTTTAAAGTTGTGTGAATAAAAGCAATTAGAATACACTACCAGAAAAGGCGTCATAGCCGACGACGCCATCTCGTCGGCCGTTTCCATTAATTCGTCGGCTATAGTCATAGCCGACGAAGTATCGTCGGCTATTATATCGTCGGGATTGCTCCGTCGGCTATAGTATAGCCGACGACACACGGGGTAAGTCGTCGGCTTATGAAACACCAGGTATAGCCGACGAAAAAAGCGTCGTCGGCTATACTTCGAACATTGCCGACGAGAAGATCGTCGGCTTTAACAATTACGTAACTGCCCCTAACCCGAAGTATAGCCGACGACACTATCGTCGGCTATACGTCCGTTTTAGCCGACGACACTATCGTCGGCCATAACAATCGCCGGTACCAGGAACGGCTTTTTTTTGCCTGAAGCCGGGAGGGTATAGCCGACGACATATGTCATTTTCGTCGGCTATAACAGTTATAGCCGACGAAATTTGGTAAAAATCGTCGGCTATAGCACTTATAGCCGACGAAATAATGCCAATATCGTCGGCTATAACCCCTAAATATTTAAAAAAATTAAAAAATTTAACTCGGGCCCAATTTCTCTTCGTCTTCGGGGGCTGCAGAAAATGCACAAACAAACATCCAAATATCCAACAAATATCCACATCAATCCATCCCTAATATCCTACATACTGTACAAATTAACCCACTATATCTACTCATCATCACCCCCTAAACGCGTAGCGTCGTCGACCGGATCGTTCGAGTTCCGGTGGCTATGGCTGTCCTGATCGGCTGGCGTACTCCGATGCGGGGGGGGGAGTGGGGACGACGAACTGGGGCATCTGTGGCGGAGGCGGGGGCTGGAGTCCAGCCTGCTGGGCCTCCCAAGACTGCTGCATCCATCGGTACATCTCCGCCACAGATGCGTCTCTGGCCTGCTGCGCCGAAGCCTCCGCGGCCCTCGCCAACTCCGCCTGCTGGAGCGCCTCCACCGCCCTCGCCAACTCCGCCTGAGTCCTCTGCAGCTGCGTCTGCAAGTCTCCTCTCGTCGAAGCCGCACGCTGCGTGCTGGGATTGGCCGGCGTGAACTTGAGAACCCCATCTCCTGCCGCGCCTAGGCCTCTCTGGTAGAAGTAGTTGTTCCCCGTCCCTACCGCCGCGTGCATGATCTGAGAGGCCAAGCGCGGCTCAAGGGTGTCGATCGTGGAGGCAAACTCCGCGATCGCCTCGTCGGACGCCCCGTCTCCCAGAGTGTCTCGCGCGATCCCGAAGGTGATCGCGTCGGTCTCCGCATCTATTTCCGCCTAATTGACAAGAAAATATAATAAACGAATTAAAAAATATATATATAAATTAATTTCATGAAACACTTTTATTGAAGATGGACGAATACTTACCACTTGGTCGGGACGCCCCGGATACATCTGCGCATGAATCCACGACAACGGCCTCAGCGGTCGGTCCCTCCTCGCCATCTCTGCCCACTGCCTCCAGGAGCGGGCGCCGCCGTGGTGGGGGTGCTCGTTCCTCCTGCGGTTGTCGCTGTTCGTCCGCGAGATTTTCTGTATTATAACAACAAACATATAAACGCAAATATAAATTAGTAACTAAATTAAAATATTAGGAACTAACCAAAATAAAATTAATAACTAATTTAGTTACTAACTAATTTAATTTAATTAGTAACTACTTAACTAACTAATTTAATTAGTAACTACTTAACTAACTAATTTAATTTAGTAACTAACTAACTTACTAACTACCTAATTTTATTTAATTTAATTTAATTTAATTTAGTAACGAACTAACTAACTATGTAACTAACCAACTGACTTAATTTAATAACTAATAACTAACTAACTAACTAATTAATTGAATTAAGTAACTACATAATTTAATTATTAAATAACATTAAAAAGTTATATACTACCAGGCTAAATTTTCTTACCGAGACCCTGTCGCTCCCGAAGTAGGCTACCAGCCATAGCCACTCGTACTCCCTGTACCGGAACTCGTGGGGGGTTGCAGCTCGCCCCAAGCGCTGCTCCACATGGTACGTCCTGTAGTGCGTGGACAGCTCGTTCTTCCACTCGGAGTACCTATATTAACAGAACACAACTGTTAGATATATTCGTACACTGCCAATAAATATATTTATACAAAAAAAAGCAAAACACATAACCTGTTCTTCAGCTGCTCGTCTCTCCACCAGTCCAAGGTAGGATGGACTCTAAACCATTGCTGCAACATTATAAATTAATTAGAAAATATTTTTATATAGTTATAAGGACTGAATTCATAATTGTTTATTTTCTATAATAAAAATCATATTTAACTCACCGACAGTGCATTGTACACTCGCGCCTTGATCTCATCGGGCACAGAGCCCCAGTCGGGCCACAACAGTGGGACCCTGTCCCGCACGAGCATGCCCGTCGCGTTGATGTACTTGGTGGTGGTGTCTCTCCGCTCAATCGGGCGTCCATCCTCACCGGGACCGGGCAGGATCTCTCTGATCCCACCGGCCAGCTCCCTCTCCAGGGTCGACATGTTCGCTGGCCCTCTGGTCCGTCTCGTCCCCGCGGGTTTATTGACGAGGACGCCTGTTTCATAATTAAAATGAATACATAGTTAAATAATTATGTAAACTAACTAATTAAATAATTAATTAAACAATCTAAATAATTAATTAAACTAACCAATTACCTGCGTCGTTGTACTGCTTGTCCTTCTCACGAACGGCCCACAGGCCGCGGCAGTCCTCTGAGTCGAAAGGACTGTAGAAGTAGGCCTCCTCCCAGGGAATCTCGTGGGGCCGGTCGTGCCTCCAAATCTGCCTCCCCCTAGCGTCGTACTCAGGGATGGCAGGGAGGAACTGGACCATGTACATCCCCGATGGCGGAGACATACGGGGCGTGGACCCTGAGGGGCCTGCTCCCCCTGACGGTGGGCCCCGTAGCTGTGGATGATGTCGCTGTGGGGGGACAGGGAGCATCTCTGGAGGGTCCAGATCGGCGCGCGGTGGGGTCGGCTGCCGATCCTGGAACAGTGCTGAAGTGCACTGGGGTCTGGTGGCTCTGCGTCCTCCTCCGACACTCGAGTCAGGGCCCGCTCCCGTCGACTCATACGAGGAGCCCCCACGTGGATCGCTCGGGGTCAATCCCATCAACGTCTCCTCTCGTCGACTCAAAGGCCGGCCTAGGCCCCGACGACCGCTGGATCCGCTCCCCCCACGGCTGGATCCTGCCTGAGCGTCGGGGTCGCTCTCGGTCCGTCTGCCAAGCCATCGGTCTACAAAGCGCCGGTTTCCTGCACAATTAGTATATAAATTCCATAAATTGCACAAAAATTCCACAAAACAAAATTAAAAACATCATTCAATGTATATATACCTAATTATATATAGGGAAAATGTCTATTTGGTGCTAATTTGACCCTCTGACTGCCCATTCAAATGACAAACTTATTTTTTTCCCCTATTCAACATAAGGTAACAACTCTATTGCCCATTTGAACAAATCTTTTTCAATTCTAGTACAAATTTAATTTTTTTTCTTCCTTTTTTGTCCTTTTGTCTTATCTAACATATTTTTGAATTATAATGTGTTGAGAAAGTGGAAGATAAAAAAAAAACTTTGCCGAAATATCACCCAACTCCTCCGGCCTCCCATGGCCGGTCGCCGGAGCCTGGTCGCCGGATTCCGGGCACTAATTTTTTTTTTTCGCCGGAATTTTTTTTTTCGCCAGATTTTTAATTTTTTTTTTTTTTTTTTATAATCAGGTTATTGACGATGGTTACTAACCCTCAGTAAATAATTTACAGATTACAGTAAATAATCGATTATTGACCCCCGGTAATCGATTACTGGGAGTCAGTAATCGGTCAGTAATCAGGTTACTGACCCCCAGTAATCAATTACTGACCCCCAGTAATCAATTACTGACTCCCAGTAATCAGGTTACAGATTCCATATTTTCCAGTAACCATGTTACTGACCCCCAATAATCGATTACTGACCCCCAGTAATCCATAACCAGAGTTCATGAAGTTGTAAAACTTTGATCACAAAACATCCACACTATACTGGTACTAAGATTTCATTGATAACTTGACAATAACATAAAGAACTTGCACATACAATACAATGAAACTCTACAGATTTCATGAAGTAATCAGGTTACTGACCCCTAGTAATCGATTACTGACCCCCGGTAATCGATTACTGATCCCCGGTAATCGATTACTGACCCCCGGTAATCGATTACTGACTCCCGGTAATCGATTACTGAGGGTCAGTAATCGATTACTGACCCTAACCAAGAGAAAAAAAAAAAAAAAAAAAACCCTAGTTTTTTTTCTTTCCGTCGCCGTTGCCGCTAGCCTCACTCCTTCATTGCTTTGCTGCCATATAGTGATGGAGACCATTTTCTAGGGTTAGGGTTTTATCTCCCCTTCTCCTCTTCTTCTTCTTCTTCTTCTTCTTCTTCTTCTTCTTCTTCATCTCCATCAATCTCAGCCCCACATCTTCACTCCACACCCAAATCCCAAACCTCGATCAGCTCTACTCTCATCACTGCAACGAAAAGCAACACCACCCTCCTCCTCCTATAACCAGAAAAAGCCTATAAGAACACATCTCCCTCCCACAATACAACATATCTGAAGCCTCTGGACCCGGATCGCCGCCCCTCGACCTCGACCTCGACCTCGACGAAGAAGCCCATCGTCTGAAGCTCGCTGCAGTCCAGATATGGACACCCTTCGCTGCTCTTCCCCAATCCGA
Source organism: Potentilla sterilis (assembly GCA_963682095.1). Taxonomy (NCBI): domain Eukaryota; kingdom Viridiplantae; phylum Streptophyta; class Magnoliopsida; order Rosales; family Rosaceae; genus Potentilla; species Potentilla sterilis. Next base: position 49,800,506 of record OY821755.1, on the reverse strand, counting down.
CGGAGGAGGAACATGAGGCAGATCAGCCTCGTCTGAGGAAGTGGGCGGCGGTGGAGGCCGAGTTGGTGGAGCAAATGAAGGCATAGGTTGTGGTTTCCGGTGGTGAGGTGGTGGTACAGGAGAGGAGGAGGAGGGTGAAGTGAAACCCTAATTAGAGAGAGAGAGATTTATATATGGTTTTAGTATAGGGTAATTAGGTATTTTTATCAAGATTCATTGGAATGGGTAGGTAACATTGAAATGGGCAAGTTTTTCAAATTTTTTGTGCAAATGGTCTTTTTCCCTTATATATATACGTACCTAAATATATTTATACCTAATTATATATATATATTCCGAAATATAACACAAAATTCCTTAAATTTCACAAAAAAATAAAAAACTTTTTTAAATATATATACACCTAATTATATATATACATAACTATATTTATACCTAATTATATATATATATATATATTCCGAAAAATATATATATATATATCGTCATAAAAATGAAAAAAAATATTTATACCTAATTATATATAAATTAGTATATAAATTAGTATACTAGTATATAAATTCAACAAAATTCCACAATTAGTATATAAAAACCGTAAATTTAACAAAAAATCCACAAAATTAGTATATAAATTCCACAAAATTAACAAATTTAACAAAAAATCCACACAATTCCATAAATTTCAAAAAACCCTAAATTCCACAAAAAATTCACAAAAACCCTAAAATTCACAAAATTCGACAAAATTAATAAAAACCCTAAATGAGGCTCGATCGGGACTACCTGACATGGTGGTGCAGTCTGGACGAGGACCGGTGGTGCGGTGCGGCGGCGACGGCGACGGCGGCGACGGCGGCAGGGGCGGCTGCGGCAGGGGCAGCTGCGGCAGGGGCAGCTGCGGCTACGGGCGGCTGCAGCAGGGGCGGCAGGGGCGGGCAGGGGCGGCTGCGGCAGGGGTGGGTAGGGGCGGCTGCGGCAGGGGCGGGTAGGGCGGCTCGGGGCGGCTCCGGCAGCGGCTTTCGGGTCGGGGAGGGCTCGGGAAGGAGGGGGCCGGGGCGGGGAGGTATCGGGTGGGGCCGGGGAGGGTCGATCGGCGTCGGGGAGGCTCCGTCGTGGTCGGTCGGCGTCGGGGAGGGGTGGGGAACGATTGGGAAATTTGGGTTCTAAGCAGAAAATGAGGGAGAGGCGCCTAGGGCTCGGTTTAAATCGAAGGACTATAGCCGACGATTTAATTTTAATTCGTCGGCTATACTCTTACGGGCCGGGCCAAAATCCGGGCCGGGCCGGAGTTGGGCTTTGCGGGCCGATTATAGCCGACGAAGTTTAGTGTATCGTCGGCTATAATATGAATGTCGTCGGCTATACTATGAATCTCGTCGGCTATAATATGAATCTCGTCGGCTATACTATAAGCTCTCACCAGCCGTCAGATCTCGCCCATCCAACGGCGGACAATGAAACGGCGCGGATCGCAAGAGTTTAGCCGACGAAGTTAAGTATTTCGTCGGCTATTCCCTGGTCAACTTTTGGTCAAACCTCTTAACGCTTTAAAACGGAAATTGGCCCGTCTAAATGACGTTTTTTGGCCTGACCTTCTACAGAGAATAGTTTCAAATCGATGCGACGCAACTAACCGTATAAAAATTTTCCTCCAAAAATTTACCGACCATCAGGCTACCCATAGGAAAACGGAAGTAAAAAACACCTAATCGCAACATTCGGCACACAGATTTTGTCGAAATCTTCCCATTTTTCAACCGTAGTCGTATTTCAATATTTCGGTCGTATCTTATTTCACGACACTTTTGCATTTGAACGGTCTACGTATAGCAACTATTTGAAACTATACATTCACTTAAACACTTAGTAAATAAGTTAAGGAATATTAGTGCATATGTTCCGATTTCGAATCTAAAAGTTTGGAAAATCTATTCCAACCGTCAGATATCACCGTTAAGATTAAATACATGTAGGAAAAAAAATCCAACTACATCTGACAACGTTAAAGGCTCGATCGGGACGGTCAAACTGCAAAGTCAAACCTCTTAACGCTTTAAAACGGCAATTGGCCCGTCTAAATGACGTTTTTTGGCCTGACCTTCAACAGAGAATAGTTTCAAATCGATGCGACGCAACTAACCGTATAAATATTTTCCTCCAAAAATTTACCGACCGTCAGGCTACCCATAGGAAAACGGAAGTAAAAAACACCTAATCGCAACATTCGGCACACAGATTTTGTCGGAATCTTCCCATTTTTCAACTGTAGTCGTATTTCAATATTTCGGTCGTATCATATTTCACGACACTTTTGCATTTGAACGGTCTACGTATGGTTTCGGTCAATATACTTTAGCCGACGACTTGCAAGTCGTCGGCTACAGTATGGGCATTATAGCCGACGAATTGCAAGTCGTCGGCTAAAGTATGGGCATTATAGCCGACGAATTATGGTCCATTTCGTCGGCTATAATGCTGATCTTTCTGAAAATTTGCCATTTAGGGCCTGAAAATTGCCTATTTCACCTGATAAATTCCTAAACATAACACAAACAATTCAATACAATTTCCCATAAACTCGGAAAACGGTAATTAAGGACAAAAATGTATTCATGCATGCACCATCGTACACAAATACATACATAAATAGTATACTAAGGATGATAATCAGAATCATCCTCATCACTTGAGTCAGACGTAGTATAGTAGTTAATATCTGGCAACCGGTGCTCGTACTCGTCGTCTGAGTCATCGTCTGCCTGATATAGACGATTCGGATTAACATCATACATGGGCACCTGACCCCTAGGAAGTCGAACCACTCTGCCCGGCGTCACATTATTATCGCGGATGGTGGAGGATTCCGGAATGTCGCCGGCGTCCGGCTCTTGGTATGCGGTCGCTTCTTGACACTCTGTGCTCACACCAAGTGTGGTAGCACTGTATATGTCTCGCTGAGACACATGGTTAACTACCTTCCACGTGCCTTTGTTCAAAGGATCGTCAAGATAAAAGACCTTTTTGGCCGCTGTGGCGAAAACAAAGGGGTCGTCTTCATACACACTAGTGGCGGTATTCACCGAAAGTATGCCGTACTGATCGATCCGTATGCGGTGCGGCCTAGTATCAAACCATCGACACTTGAACAAGTGGACTTTCATGCGGTTCCCATAAATGAGTTCAACAACTGACTGTAGGACACCGTAAAAATCCACGCCCCCCTCTGCACCATCGACCATCACCCCACAATTCTGTGTTTTGCGTTCCCCGTCTCTAGCTTCACATATATACTTAACGCCGTTGACATCACACATTGGGCGGACTGTGGAAGATATCGGCTTCATCGACAACAGCCTCAATTCCTCTGAGTAATTTGTATGACCACCCCTCGCAGCCACTTGCATCAGCTGAAAAATATAACTCAAATCACTCGGTGTGTTTATGATTAAAGAATAGGGAACTGTAAAAGAAAGTCATCTAATATATATATTTATACACTTACCCATTGTGGAAAATAGTCTGCAAACGTCGTGTTGTGGTACTCGACATCACCGCGAACTTCCTTGCTGTGAAGATGGTGACGTTTCCAATATTGTACCTCCGGACAGTTTATTAGAACCCACCAGTGGGCAATCCCTACCTCATGGTCAGGCAACTTGTCCACACCCTTTTTCTTGAAGCTTCCGTATGGTACAACAGAGTTGGCGACGATAGATAGGTTGAACTCGGGGTCATCTCGACTTGGATGTTGTGGGGGGTCCTCCATCGCTCCCAAGTACAACTTGGCGTACGTTACACACTCATGCGCAATGTAAGCTTCAGCAATACACCCCTCAGGCGCAGATTTATTTTGCACATATTTCTTGTAGTCTCCAAGTTGTCTGCAAGGTTAACAAGTGCGTGTTAAGAGCATGCAACTTTTATTTAAAAACATGTATAAATCAAATTTATGAATAACATGTACCTTTCGATGGGATACATCCAAGTGTAGTGTACGGGACCGGTAAGCAACAATTGTTGGGGAAGATGGATCATCAGGTGAGGCATGATGTCAAAGAAGTTTGGGGGAAATATCCTCTCGAACTTGCACAAGATAAAAACGATTTCCTCATGCATTCTCATGAGGTCTGATTTTCTAACTTCTCTAGCGCATAACTTCTGGAAGAATCTTGACAACGCCACCAACGGCTCAACCACTTCATCCTCCAAGTACGCTCGAATGAAAATAGGGAAGAGGCGTTGAAGCAGTACATGGCAGTCGTGACTCTTCAATCCGTACATCTTGTTGTCTCGGTAGTTAACACACTTGCTTATGTTACCCGCATAGCCATAAGGATACCTGCATAGCCATTAACAACAATTAGATTTCATGCATATATAGTCGTCCAACAACAGATGGATTCTTTAGGGAATACATGCCTAATTAATAAAAAGTTACCTGACATTACTCAGCCATCCAAAGATTTCATGTTTCTGGTCCCTGGTGACGGTGTAAGGAGCTTGGGGCATTTTGCTCCTGCCCTCTCTCAACCACAAATGGTCCCGCAGTCCCATATTTCTCAGATCAACGCGTGCCTTGGGGGTGTCTTTTGTTTTCTTCTCCCAATTCAAAACTGTGCCAACCACGGCTTCACCCACGTTCTTCTCTATATGCATGACATCCAGGTAGTATCTGGTAGCCAACCTGGCCCAATAAGGAAGTTCCCATAAGATGCTCTTGTGTGACCAGAACCTATACCGATCCGGCCTCTCTGGAATCGTGCGCAACACATCGGGATGATTGCTAAGCGGACCAAAGTCATACTCATTCAACACTGCCAATATTTCCTCCCATGTCCATTGCTCCGGTGCCCAGCCCCTTTCTTCAGTCCCATCAAAAGCCTGTGCATCGTCCCTAAATGGATGGTCATGCGGAAGCCAACGACGCTGACGCATCTGGACAATCTTGCTGCAATGAGGACTGGAGCAATCAACAGTCATGCACTCTGAACAAGCCCTGTAACCCCTGGTGACGCTGCCCGACAACATACCCCTCCCAGGAAAGTCACTGATCGTGCCAACAAGCATGGCATGCATCCGGAACATCTCATTTTTGAACCGGTCGTAGACCAGGTGGCCGTTCAGACTCAAGTACCGAAGCTCCTCAATTACGGGTCTCAAATACACATCGAGACACTTTCCCGGATAACCTGGGCCTGGAATCAACAATGTGAGCATGTTATATTCCTTCTTCATGCACATCCACGGTGGAAAGTTGTACGGAATCAAAATAACTGGCCACACACTGTACTGAAGCTCTTTCTTGCCAAAAGGGTTGAAACCGTCGGATGATAGCCCTAGCCAAACATTTCGAACCTCTGATGCAAATTCGGGAAACTCCAACACGTTCTTCTTCCAAGCCTCTCCGTCGGCGGGATGTCTAAGGGTGTCATCGTCAGGCACATTCCTCTCAGCCCACCATCTCATAGCTTCGGCCGTGAAAGCACACATGAACAACCGCTCAAGCCTATCAATCAGCGGGAAGTACCGAAGTATCTTCACAGCTTTCTTGTTCCCTTTAGGAGTGAACTTATACCGCTCTGTATTGCATAATGGGCAGTATTCAAGATCTGCAAGTCCTTCCCCGTAAAACAGAACGCAATCGTATCTGCATGCATGAATCTTGATGTAGGAAAGGCCGAGATCTTTAAGGATATGTCGCACCTTATGATGACTGGTAGGAAGCCGATGTCCGGGGGGCATCGCCCCACCCCATAGCCGAAGCCAATCATCAACCGATTTGACAGTGCCTTTGTTCTCCGTTTTGATCTTCATCACTCCCATGACAGATTCAAGGACAGTCTTACTGCATCCGGGGTACAACGGAGTCTGTTGCAATGCGATCAGGTTGTTGTACTTTTCCATACCACTTGTGTTGACCGAAGATCGGGGTAATGGCTCGAGTGGCTCAATATCAGGGAAACACTCCATCTCCGGAGGTGGGAGTTGCACATCTGGTGCTTCCTCAAAGACACCGCTCTCACGAGGAAACATATCGTTGATCCAGTTCGTTGTCGGATCATTGGAGGAACTCCCTCTCTCGGCAAATTGTCCATGATCATGACGACCCGCAAACTCTGGTTCACCGTGATAAATCCAATTAGTGTATAGGACCCAAAATCCATATCTAGCCAGGTGTTGCTCCACTGTCTCTATGGAAAACCGGTGTCGTGGGGTGGCACACTTGCACTTTTTACACGGACAATAATGAAGTGTAGTGTCTCCACAGTTAGCCATCACAAAATCCAGGAAACTCCTAACTCCATCATGATACGCCTGATCCCATCTTCCAAGGGTAATCCAACTCTTGTCCATCCTGTAAATTCAAGAAATAAATATAGCTATATATAGATATGTATATATGCACGTACTACGTACGTACTAATTAATTAAAAAATTCATCATTACACACACACATATATATATATATACACATGCATCCCTAAATTAATTAAAACATCGTCAATCTCCCTAATTAATTAAACACAATGTATTTTTTATATATACCAACAATATATTTTTAATTACAATTAAATTAATTAATATATATACATTTTTTCATCAAATTCATCTAAAATCACCTATAAATCAACAATCAATCACTAATCTTCAACAAAACTTCAATTCTATCTAACCAATACAACATATATATATATCAACCCATTAATAATCTCATCTCAACACATATATATATATATATATATATATATCAAATTAATCACACATTTATTCTAATTAAACTCTAAATTAATACACCTCTGCATATAACCAACTAAATCAACACACACAGCAATATACGTACCTTTCAAGCTTATGGCCGAGGTTTTGGACGATTTCAGAGGGTTTTGGACGATTTCATCGACGAATGAGCTCCCTGATGCAGAAGGTCGATCTGATATAAGAGTTATAGCCGACGAATACCCCCCTCGTCGGCTATAACAAAAACTTTTCGTCGGCTATAACTCTTATAGCCGACGAATACCATCCTCGTCGGCTATAACTAAAAACGTTTCGTCGGCTATAGTTATAGCCGACGAGTTGTCGGCAGTCGTCGGCTATAATATTATAGCCGACGATGTGGCCGACGAAATAGTAGTTCGTCGGCTATAAGGGGTTATAGCCGACGAGGTACTATTTCGTCGGCCGTTTTTTCCCATATCGTCGGCTATAACCCCTTTTCTGGTAGTGGTATAGATCATTCTGGTAAAAATTTCATCTAATTTGGTTACCTATCGAAACTATATTAAATCAATGAACATACTGAATCTGTTCATGTAAATCACCATAACAAAAGGTCAAACGATTATCAAATTAGATGAAATTTTGCATAGATGATCTATACATTAGGTTCTAACATCTGAACGGTGGAGATGTGAAAATGTGACCGAAAAGTGAGTCAAAAAAGGAAATTCACACGTTAATTTCAAAGCGAACATTCGCTCTAGATAGGAACTACATATATATATATATATATATATAAAAAAGATTGATGATAAGCTGAAAATTAATACCAGTACTATTAATCCATCCTTAGATATATAATCTGATAATCCAAAATAAGATTTCGAGGAAATAAGAGTTTTGCAGTGCTGCGTCAAAGTCTCGCGTACTGTATATGTACATAAGAGTTTTTTCACTGGATTCACATACATATATATTGACCCTAATTAACTGTCCTGGTACTTTGCATTGCTAAACAGGTTTATCTAAGGAAAAAATTCACCATTGGTACCCAAACTTACCTCGCTATATAAGAAAGGTACCCGAACTTGAAAAACGATCGCCATAGTACCCAAAGTTTTAAATCCTATTATAGAGGTACCTAGTGTGTTTTGACCGGCTGGCTTCCCGGTTTTTGATGACGTGTCAGTTCGCATTTTGATGATGAGGGGTATAATCGTAAACTGAGTACCATCATCCTGCTAGTCAAGTCCCAAGCTCCAATTCTAAGCCACTCAGAGAGAAAGAGCTCTGTGTTTCTCTCATGGCCAGAAATACTTGAAATACAAAACCCCAATTACAACCTCCCAACCTCACTCTCCTCCATAACCATGGCTTCCATAGCCACCTGCTTCACTCTCCCTCCAAAACCTCACCCTCGCCTCATTTTCAAACCCTCACTCTTCCCCCACCGCCTCCACACCTTCCCTCTCCCTCTCTTCTCCCCCAAGCTTCGAGATTCTAGGGTTTCGGTGACCGGTGTTCGCGCCAGCAGCCTCGACGCCATCACCGGAATCCGGCCCGGCGGAGCCGTCGAGAGCGACAAGCTGCCGTCCGATGTCAGGAAGCGCACCATGGACGCGGTGGACGCGTGCGGCGGGAGAGTGACGATTGGTGACGTGTCCAGTAGAGCTGGGCTGAAGGTGAATGAGGCTCAGAATGCCTTGCAGGCTCTCAACACTTGGAGGAAGAAATTGGAAAAACAAAGGAAAGTGAAATGAAGATGAAAGAGATGAACCTGCCTCTCACATCAGATCTCAATTGGGGTGGCGCATAATTACGTCCCTACTCTCAATCACTGCTCGACATCCGGATGCTTCTGAGACTGGTTTTGACGCGCTGCTTCTGAGACTGGTTTTGCTGAGTCTCGTGTTGGCCAGGCGGATCGTTCTGTTTGTGCACTGGATCTCATGGCAGGTTCTGTTGATTGTTTAGCAAGATGGGCTCGGGAGGCTAAGCTTTCTATGAATGAGGAGGATGCTGCGAAAATGTCTCAGGATATTGGGGAAATGTGGCCGAGGCTTGTTCAGGGATTGAGAAAAGTTTGTTTAGACCAAAGAGAAGTGGTTAGGAATCATGCTTTGTCATTGTTACGGAACTGCTTGACGGGAGTTGATGGGATCCCTCTTCCATATAATCTGTGGTTGCAGTGCTTTGATCTTGTGATTTTTACAGTGCTTGATGATTTACTTGAAATTGCACAGGTTCACTCCCAAAAGGAGTACCGCAACATGGAAGGCACTCTAATCCTTGCCATGAAGCTATTGTCCAAAGTGTTTCTGCAGCTACTTCCTGACCTATCACATTTATCTACCTTCTGTAAAGTATGGCTAGGTGTTATCAGTCGAATGGGAAACTATATGAAGGTGAAAGTTGGAGGGAGGAAAGGTGAGAAGCTTCAGGACGAAGTACCTGAGCTACTTAAGAATACCTTGCTTGTAATGAATTTAAGGGGAGTGCTTGTTCAAAAGAGTGGTTCAGATGAGGATGGTTTGTGGGAGCAGACATGGCTACATGTAAATAAAATTGCTCCATCTTTGCAAGCTGAGGTGCTTGCTCAAATTCTTGTGCAGTCGCATACCGAGCAGGGTGAAACAGAGGGAGTAACGGATGAAAAGGCTTCTTTACTACCAGCTGAAACGATACCCGCTGGAGGTTCTGGCAGTGGTGGGTAGGGTGTAGAAAAGTTGTTGCAAGTTGATTTGGCCTTGTACTTGGGAGGCATTCTGTTCTGAAATCTGGTGTTGAAGAAACTGGGCAGTGACATCTTAGTCTTCTGGTAGAGCTGTGCGCTAAATGTGAATCAGCATTGATGCAATTGATATACCCTCTTGGCGGATCCGTATCTTACTGATCTTCGTCTTACTTCAGAGCTGTCCTCCTCTTTGCCTCCGTATAAACTTTGTTGTAGTGTATTCCCCAGATGAGTAAAATTTTCTCTCAGGATATCATTTTATCTGTCTTGTTTTCTATCAGGGTGCTTTACTTGGATTGATAACTCCCCTCCCCAATTTTGTCATACTGAGAATCTGGAAGGGGAGTAATGATTTGATTTGTTCCTAAGATGGCGAATATCTTTGTATTGATTTGTTCAACAATGTACAGAACTAAGCAATATATGCTACCTTTTCGTAGCATTTTACTCAGGACAGGTGTTTCTGCCATGCGTGTCTTAGGTAATGGTTTCGGCGTTGTGAATTGCTTCTCTTTTGTTAGTTCGATCTCTTTTTATTGCTTTGATTGTTGATCAGTGAATTGGGACCATTTTCTCTCATACCGTTGGCCATGAGAGCTGACCACATTTCTAAACGTTCTTCTCGGCTTTGGCTTTTGATCGACCCACAGTGCTATATGTCTGCACCAATGTTGAAAAACTTGGTAGAGAACTGAAACTTCATATCTTTATTTTAAACTTTGTGCAATGGTTCCAAGATGCCTTAATATTTCCTAGGCCTATAAGGGGAGGAGCATTTACAGGGAAAGTGGGATAAACATTTATTTATAATGAATTATTTGTGGACGCATTGCTGCATCGAAGAATTTTCTCTCCAAGAAAACGACTTTTGTAAGAGCGTAGCAGTTTTGTTCTGGTCTACGTCAGGGTTATAATGGACATTTGCCCCTCATCATCAAAATGCGAACTGACACGTCATCAAAAACCGGGAAGCCAGCCGGTCAAAACACACTAGGTACCTCTATAATAGGATTTAAAACTTTGGGTACTATGGCGATCGTTTTTCAAGTTCGGGTACCTTTCTTATATAGCGAGGTAAGTTTGGGTACCAATGGTGAATTTTTTCCTTTATCTAACTATCTTGTATATGAAATTACTTGACTGAACATTCAACCAACCACGTACTCCACTCCACTTTCTAAGTTCGTCAAATAAAAATGGTTTTGAATCCTATGTATTTTGCAATCTAATTCGAATGCTAGCTAATCATTGTATCTGAACGTAAAGTGATCCAATATATACAACTATTTTAACAACACTAGGTTATGAAAGATTCCGAAACCTAAAGGACTTGAGCTGAAATCTAGTTTAGGGTTAGCTGCCATTTGATTTAAGAATAATTGAGCCTTAACCTGAATTAGTTGAAAATATACTTACGTACGTACACATGATGCTTAATTACTCTCAAGTCCAAAAAAGTACCATTATAATCAATTAATTAGATAATCAGCAGGACCTAGCTCGTCTGGGATAGAAAATATACCATATAATTGAATTTTTCAGGAAACTGCTGATTGATCACCAATTTATATCCTTCATGAGTTTGCAGTATTCTACATATAACCAACTACAAATTAATGCATCTATCTCTACTTCCGAGCAAATGAACTGGCCGGCCGGCTACCTAGCTAGCTGCTTCAAGCTGTAGGCAGTGAATTAAGTTAGAAGTGACTAGCGAAGCCAGCTAGCTTTATGAAAGCTTTGGATAATAGTCAAGACATGTCTGCATATACTTGCGGTATGAGGAAACTTTTTAACAACTAATGTCATTTTGAAGCCATTAGAGGCCGGTGCAAGATAGTGAAATGCTACTTCACTAATGGCATTTACATGTAATGCATTGACCTTTTATGCCTTCTATCAAAAAGTGTAATGTATTTACCTTAATTAGGTCCTGGTATAAGTAACCACCACATGTGGTCGAGTTGGTAAGAGCCTTGGGTATGAGAATCCCTCATACCCAGGTTCGAATCCCGCCAACGCTAATTGGAGTTAAATTCCAATTTATTCTTGGTGGCCATGGGGAAGGAAACGTTCTGACAAGATCCCCCGGCGTGGATTAGTTTCTAGGCCTACAATACCTTTGAGGATACCGTCATTGATTGATTAAAAAAAAAAAGGTCCTAGTATAAGTGTGTGCGAGTACCATTGGATGTATACTCGATGTTCGGTAAAATACATTTCAAACTGATTGGCATGACCAGTAAACAAAAAAGACTTGTTACCGTTTGTTTTCTTCACTACTGGAAATCAGGTCTGAAACGACCAATATTGAAACGGGAAAATCAAAGTTCGTCGCCTCAACACATTGAGGCGACCAATATTGGATTGGTCGCTTCAGCAAACGAGAGCGACGACTTTTGATCAATAGTCGTCGCTCACATCTTATTGAAGCGACGAATATTGGTTTGTTGTCGCCTCCCAATAATGTTTTGTAAACTGTAGCGAGGAAAATTCAAAGTTCGTCGCCGACGTAAAATTCAAGCGACGGAATTTATAACTTTCGTCAATATTCGTCGCTGACTTATTATACGAAGCGACAAGTTTTGAGCAATAGTCGTCGCTTCATGTTTTGAAATCTGGTCAACCATATTTTCATAGTTTGGAGAGTTGTAGATTTGGCATTTGGTGTCCGATTGACGATTGTAATACATTTTCAGAAAGGAAACGACGCCAAGAGTCAAACTCGTCGCTTTGCCACGATGTGTGGGCTTTTTCGGGCTTTCGAGTTCGTTTAGGCCTTCAAAACGGTAGTTTTATATGTTTTAAATAAGGTTGACCGCATCGATCGGGGCTCTAACTTTGTCGGATTTAAGTGATTTTTTTACCACAACCGTATTTCATCATAACGATCAAATGTTATTTCACAGTGTTTTTCAAAATTTTACTTCTTTTATATAGTTGCTTCGAAAAGTTGTACACTTGAGTATAATCTTATAATCAAGTTATACCGTATTAGTAAGCATGTTGTCGTTATAATGGCTAAATTCACAAAATGACAATTTTGATCGTCTGATGTGATCGTTATAGTTAAATATGAGTAGAGTATAAAAATCAGCTCGTTTCGTAAACGTTCGACGCTCGATCGAAACGGTCAACCATATTTTCATAAAACTTATATCACACGAAAACCCTATTACGTACCTTTAGATGACCTTGTTTCATCGACTCTTCCAAACATTAAATTCTCAAATAGATGAGACGTAATCAGCCATGTAAAAATTTGGTAACTTTTACCTCCCGATACTATGGTTCCCCATAGAGAGAAATAAGTTTAAATAAGGTTGACCGCGTCGATCGGGGCTCTAACTTTGTCGGATTTAAGTGATTTTTTTACCATAACCATATTTCATCATAACGATCAAATGTTATTTCACAGTGTTTTTCAAAATTTTACTTCTTTTATATAGTTGCTTCGAAAAGTTGTACACTTGAGTATAATCTCATAAAATTTTTATAATCTTTTAAATATTATTGAAGCGACGGATTTTGTATTACTTCGTCGCTTCATTATAATCAATAAAAAATTTATAATCTTTTAAATATTATTGAAGCGACGCATTTTGTATTACTTCGTCGCTTCACTTTTATATATTATTGAAGCGACGGATATTGTATTACTTCGTCGCTTCAGTGTAGAATCCGCGCCACATGCTAAGAACCAATTAAAACACATTGCGCGGATCGACCCTATGAACCGTCAGATTTTCCAGATCTAAAGGCCATAATTCACTCCCCTTTTATATAAATTCTTCCCCCTCTCCTCCTTCCTCTTCACTCCCTCTCCTCCTCTGCCGTCGCCTCCTCCACCGCCTCCCTCCCTCTCCTCCTCCCTCCCTCCCTCCCTGTCCTCCTCCACTGCCTCCCTCTCCTCCTCGCCGTCGCCATCCTCTTCACTCCCTCTCCTCCTCTTCCCCCTCTCCTCCACTGCCTCCCTCCCTCCCTCTCCTCCTCGCCATCGCCATCCTCTTCACTCCCTCTCCTCCTCTTCCCCCTCTCCTCCCTCCCTCCCTCTCCACCGCCTCCCTCCCTCTCTCTCCTCCTCGCCGTCGCCGTCGCCTCCTCCACCGTCTCCCTCCCTCCCTCTCCTCCTCCCCAACCCCACAGCGACGGCAGAGCGCCTCCTCGTTCTCCGACTTCGTCGCCTCCTCCACCGCCTCTTTTGTCGCCTCCTCCACCGCCTCTTTTGTCGCCTCCTCCACCGCCTCCTCCGTTGCATCCTCCACCGCCTCCTCTGTCGCCTCCTCTGTCCCCTCCTCCACCGCCTCCCTGCCAACTCTGGACATAAAAAATGGACATACAAAATTAAACGAAATCGGCGGGAAATTTTTTTAAAACGAAAATGGAGACATGAAGCGACGAACATTGATATTCGTCGCATGAAATCTATCATCCCATACACTCTAGCGACGACTTTTGAACCAAACTTCGTCCCCTCAAATTGTAAGCGGCCACCCAAAATTCGTCTCCTAGAATTGGAAGCGACGACCCAAAATTCGTCGCCTCGAATGTGAGGAGACGACCCAAACTTCGTCGCTCAGTATGTGGCGACAAACTTTGAAGTCGTCGCTTGAAATATCCAAGCGACGACTTTTGTAGCAAAAGTGGTCGCCTCGAATCGAAACGACGAAAAAGGAGCGACGACCTCGAGCGACGACCTTTTTGTCTCTTCGGTGTCAAAGCGACGACTTTTGACGACAAAAAGTCGTCGCTTCGAACTTGTTTTCCAGTAGTGCTTGCAGGTAAGGTTTGCTTTCGTACAAGACGAATCCTCACCCGACACTGGCCAGTTAAAACTGAAGGTCGAGCACACTTCCATGCCATGGTATAGAGTGGATCCGAACTTTCTCATCATTTTGAGCATATTGAAGGTTTGTAAAAACATCACCAGCTAAGTTGAAAGTGAACACAGATCGTCAACAACAGCTAACATAAATCAACCCTGAGAATGATACGGGATATCACAGTTAACCTTATCAATAATACAAGGAACTGAATCTGATGCCCTAAAAATAAGCCAAATACTTTTCCAAGTTGGTCGAGCTTTGAAGTTGCAGTAATCTCCCTCGTCTATTTCGTTAATACCTGATGCAGTGCTACATTTTCATGGCCACAAAGATAAACTTGGTAAGGGCTGAGAACATAACCAAACACAGGAAGGTAATTGTTATACAGTAAAACTTGACAGTTATTGCACAAGATTAATTAGTCATTCTCAAGATTTATTGCAAGGAATACAAAAAAAATACTGAGCTTCTTTTCAGCTATGAATTTATACACCATCAGAAAGTTGAAATGCAGAATTGGTTTCCTGCCCTAAAACTAAACCACTCGCAGATATCAGCTGAAAAATAAATGGTCATAATCAAAGACCTTTAACCATTACTGGAAACAAGGACTGAAGCGACGAAGATTGAAATGGGAAAAACAAACTTTGTCGCCTCAACACATTGAAGCGACCAATATAGATTTTGTCGCTTCAAAAAACGAGAGCGACGACTATTGATCAATAGTCGTCGCTCACAAATTATCGAAGGGACGAATAAATGTATGTTGTCGCCTCCGGACAATGTTTTGTAAACATCAGCGACGAACATTCAATCTTCGTCACCGACTTAAAATTCAAGGGACGAAGTTAATAACCTTCGTCAATATTCGTCGCTGACATATGAAACAAAGCGATGAGTTTTGAGCAATAGTCGTCGCATCATGTTTTAAAATTTGTTATAAAACCCTCGACTTCAACAGATTGCAGAAGTTGAAGTTTTAGAAGAAAAAAAACTGTTCCGGAGCTGCGAAAAAGGGGGCAGATCGGCTGATTTCGTCAATTTCGGGGTCTAATTGCTTGAGTCTTCTCTTCCAATTGCTTTGTAGGTTAGTGTAATCTCTCCTCTTCATTGTAATCACCATATTTAAGTTTGATTGGTTGAATTTAGTGTTTGATATCTTGAGTTGGATTTGGTTTATAATGTGTTTTTTTGTTTTTTTTAGTGTTAGGTGTTTGAATATATGATAGAGTTGGTGTTGATTTTGGTGAAATTGAGATTATTTAGGTTAGTTTGTGAAATTGTGAAATTTTAGTGAAATTGAATTTTAGTGTAATTTAGTGAAATTGTGAAATTTAGTTAAATCCAAATTTAGTGAAACTAAAATGGCTTGAAATAGTGCAATTTAGTGAAATTTTGTGAATTTTATGGTAGATTAGGTTGAAATTATTAGTTAATGATGTAATTAGTTTGTGTTGTGTGTGGATTGTGGTAGTTAGGGTTTCTGAAACATGTGAGTGGCTTAGTGAGGGAGTGTGGTGCCGTGTGTAAATTTATTGTTTCGTATTATATATAATTGTGGTGTTTATCTGCTTAGAACTCCCGTTTGAGAATCAGCAACTCATCTAGTTGATCGAGATGAGTTGTTGATTCTCGAATTGTCCCATTTTTGGACACTTTAGGCGAACACGAGTTTGTTGATCCTTTTGCTATTCATGTGGTTTCCGTTGCAGTTTTGGGATAGAGTTTCGACAGTGTCTCTCTACAATGTTCCTCGAGTGCAAATTAGGTAGTTTAGATTTTTGTGCACTTGAGGAACTGTAGGGAGATGCTGCCGAAATTTCCCAAAACTGTAGCGGAAACCACATGAATAGTAAAAGGATCAACAAAGTCGTGTTCTCCTGAAAGGGATAGGACCCAACCTGGAGACATAAGGAGAAGAAGTGTTGGGACAGGTTTTGATTGTATCATAAATGTTGTGTGCTAACCTTATGCATATTGTCTGTTTATGTTATGACAGGAAACATGGATGATGTCCCCGACCAATCTTGGATGAATCTTCATTTTACACACCCTGATTATAGCACAGGCTTAGTTAACTTCTTCAATTTTGTTTCCGCTCGCACTGCTGGAATTGAATTTCTCCCTTGTTCGTACGCAGTTTGCATAAATGGTCCTTATTACAAGAAACTCATAGAGATTTATCATCACTGCTTGCACCATGGTTTGGATCCGATATGACAGAGTCCAGGCTTCTAGTGTTGCCGGTCCTTCAGTGATCCCGCCTGTGGAGATTATACAAGATGTATTTCCATACTATCCTGGATACCACAGAGATGCACCGCATAATGTCGTTGAAGAAAATGCTGAAGTTCACTTCAATGACATGGTAGATGATGATTATGCTAAGTATGAAAGGCTTCTAAGGAAGTCCCAAACCCCATTGTATGAAGGGAGTGAAGAAACTGTATTAAGTGTCATATTACATGCAATGGAAATTAAAGTTGAAAATGGATGGTCGGATACGAGTATTGATATATGTATATGGGTGCATAAGTTTTATAAAGGGCATAAATTCCCTGTGAGTTATTCGATAATTAAAAAAATCATCAACGATCTTTCCCTTGGATATGAAAAAATCCATATTTGTGAGTTCAACTGTTACCTGTTCAGGGGGGCTGAAAATAAAAGATGTAGGAGTTGTTCCATATGTGGTGCTGAAAGATATAAGCCAGATACGGATGACATTCCAAAAAAGGTAATCTGGTATTTCCCTATCACTCCAAGGTTGAAACGCCTATTTATGTCCCCACACACAGCAAAGCATATGCGATGGCATAAGGAGAGGCGACAAGATGAAAGTACCCTCCGGCACCCATCTGATGGAGAATCATGGCAGCATTTTAACAGGACATTTCCAGGTTTCGACGACATTAAGGGAAGAAATGTGCGGCTTGGAGTGGCAACTGATGGTTTCAGTCCATTTGGAACAATGACAACCCAGCATAGTACGTGACCCGTGGTTGTGATGTCATATAATCTACCCCTTAATATGTGTATGAGGAAGGAATATAATATACTGGTCGTGTTGATTCCTGGCCCTAAATCTCCAGGAAAGTGCCTTAGTGTACTCATTTGTCCATTGATCGACGAGCTCATAGATTTGTGGGAAAATGGAGTCTATACTTTTGACAGAGTCGACAATGATGTATTCACGATGAAGGCAGTGGTGATGTGTACTATAAGTGACTTTCCTGGTTTAAGGATGCTTGCGGGCTCAACGGTGAAAGGGTACAAGGCATGTCCAATTTGTCTAGATGAGCTGACGGCGAAGCATATTTGTGGGAGAATTGTTTATAAAGGGCATCGGAAATGGCTCGACGAGAATTCACCAATGCGATCCAGTTTGGCATTTAACGGGAAGTCAGAGTGGGGAAAAAGACCAGCTCATAAGAACGGAGATGAAATTTTGGAGGAAATTAGGTCACACAGTTAGGCCACTCTTAGCCAACATCCGGATTTTCGTGTCCCTTACTCAGCACACAACAGACAATGTTGGACCCACGAGAGCGTATTCTGGATGCTTCCCTATTGGTCGTCGTTGTTACACATGTACTGTTTAGATGTCATGCACATTGAAAAGAATATGGGTGACAATATCCTGGGCACCATTCTTTCAATTGAAGGGAAGACCAAGGATGGTCCAAGGGCTCGTGAAGCTTTGGAGAAGAGGGGAATACGCAAAAGTCAGTGGTGTTCGCAAGCTGAAAAGAAGACGGGAAAGGTTCCTCATGCACCCTTTTTAGTTCAAGAGGATTGTCGTGAAGAAGTATTCGAATGGTTTCGCGGTGTTAGGTATCCACTTGACTATGCGGGAAGTTTGAGAAATAAGGTGAAACTATCCGAGAAAAAGTTCTATGGATTGAAGACGCATGATTGCCATGTCCTGCTTCAAAGTCTTCTTCCAGTGGTTATCCGAGGATTTTTGCCAAATAACGTCGTGAAGCCATTGATAGCATTGTCAAATTGGTTTCGGAAATTATGTGCTAGGGAGTTGAAGAAGACAGATGTCCAACAGATGAAAGATGAGATTGTCACCATTCTCTGCAATTTGGAGTTGATTTTTCCTCCACATTTCTTCACCTCTATGGTTCATCTCATGATTCACCTTCCCGAACAAGTTATGCTTACAGGCCCAGTACATTTTACATGGATGTATCCGACGGAAAGGTATATGTACTAACCAAAAATGTTTATTTGTTCAAACTAAATTTACACTAACTTTTTATATGCACTAATCATATTCATCATTTTATAGGCAATTAGCTAATTATAAACAATCAATGAGTAATACACGTTATCCGGAGGGGAGTATTGCAGAAAGGTACATATCATGGGAGTCGGTGACGTACTGTGAGTCGTATCTGCAATTGGAAGAACATGAAGAGCCCAATCCCCCAATATGGAATATTAGTTGTGTTTCTCAGTTAGTTCAGCCGTGTATTATGGATACCACCGGAAATATCAGATTAATAGAGGAGCAAATGGCTGAGGCTCACTGGCAAATTTTGACGGATACAGAAGAGGCTCAAGAATACCTTGACACTCATTTGCAGATGTACACAGAGAAACATGGTGACGATTACGACGAGCGTCTCATGAGGAGGAGTTTCCATCGATGGCTCTTAAGATATGTATGAAAATTGAATTTTATTTTTTGTACAAATATCCTAAATCCTAATTAGTATAACACTAACACCATCTATTTTTCAGGCAACCCGTCGGCATGATGCTCAAGACCTTAATTTTAACAAGGCAATATGGTCATTGGCTCGAGGTCCGCAATTCACCCGGATTTATAAGGCGTGTTATGTGAACGGTATCAAGTATGTCTCATTCGATAGAGATCAAAGGCTCGTGACTCAAAATAGCGGGGTGATGTTAAGCACGAAAGTTGGAAACATGTCCCAACACTTCTATGGCCATATTGACTATGTAGTCGAGGTATGTTATCCAGACAATTTGTCGGTCGTGTTGTTCAAAGTTATATGGCACAACACCACTGACGATGAGAATGCCGAAGAAATTGACACCGTCAAGGTAGATCATGGTCTGATATCAGTGGATACAAACACTAGTTACTATGAGAATTCACCATTTTGTCTTGCTATGAAGACAAAACAAGTGTTCTATTTGGACGATCCTGCGGCGGGTGGTATTTGGAAGGTGGTGTAAGAAATGTCGCACTGAAATGTCGCTACTGTGTCGTTGCGAATGAGGCCAAAGGCCATCTCGCCCCTATATTGCAAACAGTCTGCGATGTTTATGAATCATCGCAGAATGCGCAGGAGAAAGTGGTGAGCTCCTTTCCAATTCACCAATGTGATTTCAGTTTTTTTAATTAAAATGTATAATAACCCTAATCTATTGGACTTGTTTTTATTTGCAGGCAGCGGTGAAGAGGAAGATGGCTGAGCTGTGTGTTAGCCGAGCGAGTGAAGCCGACAGTGACGTGACGGGCCCCATTACCGTCGAGGATCAGATGGCTATAGTCGAGAAGGAGCTCGGTGGGAAGCCGGGGACGAGGGTCCGAGGTAATTTTTTTTGCACCTAAATCTTTTACAAGTTTTAGTTTTTAGATTTTAATTTGACTAATGTTTTTCTTTTATCAATTTTGCAGGGCTAGGCCCCCCCCCCCCCCCCCCCCCAAAACCAAGAGGCGGTGCACGTGTGTCCCGGGGTGATGAGGATTTGAGGAGCCAGCTAGCAGCCGTCAGCGAACAATGCAGAGTCGCGGAAATCAAGAAAGAAGAGATGAGGCAGCGTGTGGCAGCGTTGGAGGCTACCGTCCAAGCTTTCATGGCGGGCCAAGGCAATTTCGGTGACAATGCCGCCGCAACAGCTCCACTCGCCGATAAATCCTCATGTGCTTCATTAGGTACCCCCGGTGATAATGATGTCCTTGATTAGGATCTTATTTTTTCTTTGTACATATTATTGTAGGAAGCTGGATATTGTATTACATTCTCCGATTATCGTACATTGTAATTATTGTACCTTTGATTGAAGTTTACGTATCTATAAAATGAACTGTGTTTGTGTTGTGTTGGATGTGTGAAATTGTGATTGAAAATGCAGGTTTTGCCACGATTTGATTGATATTAAAATTGGGTCAAAACTGCCCAGAAACCTGTTTTTCTAATCTGTAACTCTGAACGAAGCGGGCAATATTCACCGCATAACCATCCTAGCGACGATCAAATTTCGTCGCTTAGATTACGTCAGACGACGAATTTTGACACAAAAGTCGTCGCTTTGATTTCCCAAGCGACCACTCAAAGTTTGTCGCTTTGATTTTCCAAGCGACCACTCAAAGTTGGTCGCTTTGATTTTCTAAGCGACCACTCAAAAGTGGTCGCTTCTGTTGTGAAACGACTAATTTAGAAGTCGTCGCTTGGAAAGTCGAAGCGACGACTTTTGATTCAAAATTCGTCTCTTCGGTGCTGAGACGACAAAAATGAAGCGACGACTTTTTCTCTCTTCGGTGTCGAAGCGACGAAAAAAAATCTGAACCGACGACTTTTTTTCGTCGCTTCGAATCTGTTCTGGAGTAGTGAACAGATATTTTACATCAATTTGTCAAATAAATAAAACCACAGAAAACAGACTGAGAAGAGTGTATACCTTCAAAAATCGGGAAATAAACTTGAGCATAAATCTCATATCCACTATACAAATACAGGGAGGTCAATCTTTGTTTGTTGGTTTAAGTCTAGATCGGCACCAACAGCAACAATGCTACTTGAGGCCCCTTCAGTTTCAGTTGTCATCTTCAAGAAGTAACTATGCATGTGCAAGAAAGAGTTTAGAACCTCATGTGACGTTAGGTTAGGAGAAATGACCAAGAAGTTAAGTTACCATCGAGTATCTGCTGTCAGTTCAGGGTGGAAAGCAGTCGCTAGCAGATTCCCTTGTCTAATTACGTACTGCTACAATCACTTTCTTCTCAGGAGAATTTTCCTGAAATATCCAAACCTGAGTGAGAAAATAGCAGAAAGATGGTGAAACACAACTTAATTTGTGACACGCCCCGAATTTCGGATAATAAAAATCCAATTTCGACAATGTGAAAAATCACAAAATAAACTCAAATACTTAAAACAAATAACCAAGTATAACATCAGAGTTCAAATGCGTGGCTCAATACACTCAAAATATTACATCATCAAAACATATACGTAAAATTGAGTCTCACACTAATCACTCTCTAACCCAAAAATAAGTACAAGCTAGATCATGGATCACACCTACTAGCCACGCGACTCAGACGCCGCCTCCTGACTGCTGCTCCTCACCTACAGGTCTAACCCCTACACCATCAATTGATGCACCGGGTTGTAAACAACGAACCCGGTAAGCTTTTCAAAGCTCGTGTGAGTAAAACAGACAAGTTCAGGATAATATAATTTATGACAAAATACTGGTCACTCTTTATACTTTTAGAGTCTCGATAGTTTAGTCCTCGTGCTTTTAATTTCAACTGATCACTCCTCGTAGTCTCAATTTTCGACCAATTGGTCAAATCTGTCCAAAATGGTTGTTAACTATTTTCTCATTTCCTCAAATGCCCTTAGGTGTTGTTTTATTATTTTTCTTCTTATTTTCTTTCCCTTTTTCTTCAAAACCAAAACCGAAGAATACACAACCGACCATGAAAAACTAAGTAGCCCAATTACGTTTGAGCCTTGTTGGAAAAAAAAAAAAAAAAACCTAGTGTAGTGGTGTTGTTTGTAAACTTAATTATATGAAATTGTAATTATTTATATAATTTCATTCGTGTGAGCTTAGAGAGTGTTGTTATACTCAGGATGATGATGAGAATTATTTTAATCTCATTTTTGTTTAAATTGATATGATGGAGATTTGATATAATTTTATTTCATAGTGGCTATAGTGATGTTATTTGATTTTATTAGCAGTATGTATCAAATCAATTTGTTTTTTTTTTTTCAATTGCAAAATTCTTTATTGAAGATTGACAATCATAAACTCAGATATTTTGGGTCTTCTCTCGGTTTTGGTTTTAAAGAAGGGAAAGTAAAAGAAAAGAAAAATATTAAAACAACAACTAAAGGCATTTGAGGAAGTTGGAAAATGGTAAACAATCATTTTAGATGAAATGGACCAATTGGTATAAAATTAAGACTACAAGGAGTAATCAGTTGAAATTGAAAGCACAAGAACTAAACTGTCGAGACACTACAAGTATAAGGAGTGACCAGTAATTTGTCATATAATTTAACAACAAATGGAAATTCTATTTCCAAAACAACCTCAACTCATGAATGATAAATCCACAACACACAACCAACTAAAATGGTAAAAACTCGGGGCACGATGACCACTGTCATCCCCCTCTAAATCACACAAAGACAGACAGATTAGAGCTCTAACTGATCGTAACCAATCACCCGGCCAAAGGCTTGGTTCCCTATATATTTGCCATAAGGATCCCTAGCTTTCACCACTTTGGCGAGATCCTATCCGCCACACATGTAAGATCCCTTTGGCGAGATCTTACATTGGCCGTTAGTTTCCATACCAACCCATTCACACGTCACACAACTCACATATACTCAATTATGACAATTTCATAACAAAATAATGCACCCATTACACACTCACAATATATATACTTCACGTAAATATATACGTAGACATTCACTCAGGCATAATCCACTAATACCTAGGACTGGGCGTTTGGGCCCGAAAGACTGAAAGCCCGGTCTGAAAACCCGAAAAAAAGACAGACACGGGCCGAGCCCTAACATTTTTAGGACCGGCCCGAAGAGAGTGATTTCGGTCCGAGCTTGGGCCCTGTTTTTTTTTTGGACCGAAAGCTCGGCCCGGACCGAAATTAAGGTGAGCCAGCCCAGGCCCGGCACTTATGTCCCAGTTACCCTAAGTCCCTAAATGGCTAAATCCCTAAATCCCTTTGCACTCTCCCAGTCCGCTCCATGCAATTCAAGTACCCGTCTGGCCGTCTCCCCTGGGCCGACATTATCTCCTCCAACGCCGCCTCCGTCCTCTCCAACGTCTCCTCCACCTTCGACCGCGTCTCCGCCAAGGTCCGCGAGCTCGACCTCGCCCAGTCGCGCGTCAACTCCACGCTCCTCCGCCTCGACGCCATCGTCCAGCACACCAACTGCATCGACGGCGTCACAACCGCCCTCGACTCCCAGGACTACGAGTACGCCGCCAGTTTCATCTGCCGATTCCTCCAGATCGAGTCGGAGTACTCCGATTCTAACTCCGAACAGTGCGATCAGCTCATGGAGTCCAAGAAGCTTCTCGAATCCATCGTCAAGAAGAAGCTCTCCGCCGCCGTCGATCGGAGAGAGTATTCCGACGTGTTGAGATTCATTAGGCTCTACACGCCTTTAGGGATCGAAGAGGAAGGGCTGCAAGCTTACGTCACTTACCTGAGGAAAGTGATCGAGATGAACTCGCGGATCGAATTCGAGAACCTGATGGAGCTGGTGGAGCAACCCTAGACTTACACTTACATAGGAGGAGTGTGATTCGAGGGGACCATGGTTTTGAAGAAGTATATGGAGTACAAGAGGTTGCCTATGAATGCGCAGGATATGAATTTGCTTGGATCGAAAAAGCCCGAAAGCCGACTCGGCCCGTCGGGCTCGGGCTCGGGCCGGTCCTCATTTTGGAAAAAGCCCGGCTCGGCTCGGACCGAGGGGTTCGGGCTTTGAGAATTTTGGGCTCGGCCCGGCCCGCGCACAGTCCTACTAATACCACCTATAGACATTGATCGTAAAATACTATAAAAAATTATTTTTATATTAAAATCATTTTACTTACCAATGAACAATAGTCGATCAAGTTCATTCAATTTAAAACAAATATCATTTTCATAAAATAATTTTACATTTAACGATCCATTTACTATAATTAACTCATATTAAATACGAACACTGTGGGTTTTACTCACCTTTAATACTTTTGTTGCGTCTTCAACCTCACAAGGGTGAGATACTTACGCACGGTCAATCACCTAAGCGACATCATCAAAACTTAGCATCCAATTTAAATAACATATATTATAATTCGCTCCGATCATATAACCCTTAACCCCGAAGTTTGCCAATACGCGACAAACCTTATTCGGATTCTCTCAAGGCTCCTAGAATGCCTAGTCGCCCATAGGATCGAACACCAAGCACCAAATTCTAGGTCGATATGCTCAAAAATTAATATTCGCCTAACATCGAATTCAAAAATTCGTAACTTGGTCATACGACGACCAAATCACGCAAATAATATATCCTCACGCTCGTATCGACGAGCACGATACAGCAGAACACCCTACTGTCCCAGAAACTCCCAAATGTGTCGCCACGCGCAGCCACGCAGCCCAAAGTGGCTGCGCGTGGGCCTCACGTGCCGCCACCCAAACACCACCCATTCCTGCCACCAAGACCAACAACATGTAGATCAAGGTTCAAGTATTCAAAATATAGCTGAATCACCCGAGGATACGGCCGAAAACGCCGCAACAAGCTTGAGCTCCAACTCAGCCGATGCAGCCTTGGTTGCAGCCTCCAATGCACTCCAAGGCCGACCAAATCGTGCCCAAGGAAGGAGGACAGCCAAACAAGGTAGGCCTCGAGCTCCGGTCACGATGGAGGAGCTTACAGCTCCAGCGTTGACCCTAGCAGAAACTTGCGGGCACTACAGCACGCCGTACGGTGGTCGACTCGGCACGAGCCCTGGCCCAAACGGAAGAGGAGGCCGAGCTACTCAGTTTGGTAGGTGGCACGACACGAGGCGCGGCCGGACGACAGAGAACGACGAAGGAGAAAGTCCAGCGTTGAGAGAAAAAAGATGAACAGTAAACTGCGATATTTTTGGTAAGTTTGACTTTCCTGATTTTTCGTCCTTCTATTTATAGCCGTTACTGAATTTGGAAATAATTTCAACATGTCGTAAATTCTTCATACGACGTCCGTTTCTCTCGTGCCGTATGTCTACTAACTCGTATCGTCGAGGTCTACGACTTTCATGAAGGAAACTTTTCGAAATTCACAACGGATAAAAATGTCAACTTTTAACCTATCAGAACTTAAATGCTTTTCGGAATTTAACTCTCGAAATCACTTCTGACATCGCGCAACGACTAATTAAAAGTGTACGAAAAACTAATTCTCATAAATTATCCTTCCATTAATTACGATAAATTTATAAAGAATTTAATAATTAAAATCGGGTTATTACAATTTGTTGCAGTTGCATATCATCTTTGATAAACTGCAGAAAATTGCTGATTCTGTTTCTTGAAGCATAATAAGTGCAAGTTACCAAATTGGACGCTATAAGATAAGGCGTAAGACTTTTAGTCACATGATACACCCTGGTTTTTGACTGGTGATTTTAAAAAACCAATAAAAGCTAGACGGGCAATTTAACATGAGATGCCATGTAACTTTCTGAAGGTGTGTAACCATAATAAAATTACGCGTCGCTCATGAACTATCAAAGTAACCTCCAATCTCATTATATTCATCAGTTTCAACCATAACCACCAGTCCACAAGTGTTAATACTCAACAATGGTAAATCCTTTAATGTACAGCTTATCATGTAATAAGTTCTACTTGTAAACATCATTTGCTCAGCTTTCATAAACTTTCATATCAATGACCATTTTCAGAAAAAATGAAACTATTCTGATACGAAAACACTCTTTTAAATGCCTCTTATCAAACCTGTCCTCAAAAAATGAAAATCTCCTATGCACTGAATAGTTGAATATACCCATCTGTTACAAATCAGTTTGACAATTAAAAAAAAATGACCGAACTTATGATAGACTTTAACTCATCAGGTGCTAAACTCATTTACTCTATCCACTCAGTAGAGCTGGTTAAGTTTACCCATTTATATCAAACTTGATAGACTGAAAAAGAAAAATGTTCTTTAAAAAAAGCTGATAACAAGAATACAGTAATACTACAAACCTAAATGAAACCGATAAGCGCTTCACTATGTTAGCAGAACAATCACGAACCTCGTGGCCTTCATCACCAGGATTTGAATTCTTCCACTTATTAGCTGGGACAGCATAATCAGCCAGGACTTCAACTTCTGGTCCTACCTCAAGGATTGCAGGAGCATGGATGAAAACTCCACGACATACATCAGGACCACCTTCCCGAGCTCGAAGCAAGCTCTGGTACTGAAAGTTCTGTCTCAAAACACTTTGAATCTGTAAAATTATAGAAACCAATGACAAATTAAGGAAACCAAAATTGAATCAACAACTAATGCACCGTACTAAAAAAATGATAGTAATCCCTAAACAAGTCAGTCATAACCCTTTTCCCTGTCTTTCTTTAAAAGCAAAACCAAAGATAAAGTACATGGCTCACTTCTTATTCCATTACTTATAAACCCTATAGATGATATGTCCTCAGTGCTTGATACACTCCTTATATAAACTTTCAAAGCCAAGACCTCTAGCCCTCTAGGACTAGTTTGCAATATTATATACAGACAGCTTTACCAATGCAACATGCTTTTTTACCAACATTAACTGCATAGGTATCTATCTTGATGAACATAAATGAGTGTAGAAATCATTGCGGCACCTGACTGGCAAAGAAATTTCTGTGAACCATGCAATCTAGCCCTCCAACAAGTTCTTGTCCTCCTATTTTCTGTCCTGAAAACACATTCAACTTGTCTCAATAACTAAACAATCTTACAAGCTTTCTACGAATTACTAATTACTTTTACAATCTAAAGTAACCCAAAAAAAAAAAACAGAGAGAGAGAAGGAAATGCACTTGTAGCTCTGTTTGCTAAGAAAATAAGCCCAGCACAGGTTCCCCAAACAGGCTTCCCCATCTTAACAAACTCACGCAAAGCAGGAAACTGTGACGATTAAACATTTCAATCACAATCAATATCGTTTGTCTGAACAACTTTCTACCAAGTCAGTACATATTAGAGTATAAAAAGAACTGTCCTTTATCAATTATTAAAACAATAAGGCCATCAACAAGCATTTGGAGAATATCCATTTTCAACTTACAACCAAGACTCAGTGGGTACATTGAGCCACGTTCAGTACTTTTCTTTTTTTCTAATCAAATTCTAACTGCAACAAAATGAAACAGGATGCTCAAATAGTCCTTTAATCTACTTCATTTCCTTTACCTTCTGTGTCATATGTGATTAGATTAGGCAAGCCAATATAGTTCACAATTCCACCGCTCCTTGTATATACCCAGTGAACCAAAGAACAAAACCCATACAACCAAATTACACCCTTTCAATAAAGTCCTCATTTTCACCCAATCCCCATTTACTAAGAGTATGGATAATAGCAGAAGCAAGGATATACATATTCAATGCAGAAGTAATAAAATAAAAGGCTTTAAAGAATCAAAGACATAATAAGTGATAGAGATACCAGATTGTGATACTCGGCAAGCTTAGCCATAGTGGTGCTCTCTCCTCCGGGAATTATGAGTGAGGCCACGGTGTCGAGTTGCTCTGGCTTCTTTATCTCCACGCCCTTCACTCCCAGCCTTCTCAGCACTGCAACACAGAACGAAAGTTTCAATAAACATTCACAGCAAAACCCAAATATATGGTCAGAGAGAAAGAGAGAGATAAGAAAGACATCTGCTAACGAGTGCCATATTGGTCGGAGGCAAAGCTTCAAGGACTTTGGGCTGACAACGAGAGAAAGAGAGTTTATGAGTGGAGAGTGGAGAGTGGAGGAAGAGTCGTAGAGCCTCTTGTTTGGTGAGTGGTTCCACTTTTTTCTAGGGGTGGGCGTTTGGGCCCGAAAACCCGAAAGTCCGGCTTGAAAACTCGAAAAAAAAACCGACATGGGTCGAGTCTGAAAATTTTTAGGACCGGCCTGAGGAAAGCCCGGCCCGAAAATAGTATTGTCGGTCCGAACTCGGGTTTGAATATTTTTGGGCCCGAAAGCCCGGCCCGGCCCGGCCCGACCTTTTCATATATATATATATATATATATATATATATATATATATATATATATAAAATATATAAAAAAAAACCTCAGTTGTTTGACACTTTGACTTGTCTCCGTCGTCCTCGTTCTCTGAGACCTCACGTCCTCCCGTCCTGCCTCCTGCCTTCTGCCCAGCTGCCCTCCTGCCTCCAAGCCTCCTGCAACCCGCCTCCCGCCCTCCTCCTTCTCCGGCTTCGTGCGAATCGCCACAACCCTAGCCTCCTTCTACGACCGCATCGCCTAGCTCGGCTCTCCGATCTGCTCCAATCCGCACAGCCCCCCGCACAGCCCCACTCCCGCGCGCGAGCGGCCCGCACAGTGGCTCTCATCGCCCCACAGTCGCTCGCTCACCCCCAACCTCGGTCGCTCCGAGCGCGATTATAACAGGTTTGTTTGTGTTTCCAGTTTGTATATTTGCTTCAATTGCTGTGACGAGGGTGGTTGTAACGAGGATCACAACATGGCTTGGTTGATGCAGAAGGAGGCAGAGGGAGGACACAAGATCGGAAGGGAAGAGAATGGGGGCAGTTGAGGAAATGGAGGGATTGGACTTGAGGGCGATGAAGGAGAGAGCGACGTCGTCGGAGCAGTTGGAGAGAGTGAGGGAAAGGAGGTGGCGGAAGGGCTTCTCGGTGTCGGTGAGGCCGGGTGGTGGTGTTGGTGTTTGGGCCCGAAAAAGCCCGAAAACCCGGCTCGGCCCGTCGGGCTCGGGCCCAGGCCGGTCCTCGACTTCAAAAAAACCCGGCTCGGCTCGACCCGATGGGTTCGGGCTTTGGGTCGGGCTTTGTGATTTTTGGGCTCGGCTCGGCCCGCGCCCACCCCTACTTTTTTCCACCAAGTTTTCTTACTGTTGAGCGAAAATTGCAAATAATTATGATTAACACAATTTCACTCGTCATATAAACCCTTGCGCTCAAGGGAAAAACCCTCTCCACCCAAAAAATAATAATATGGAGAAACCCTTTGATTTCAATTTAGATTTTTTTTATTTTTTTTTAAATTGGGGGCGTCATAATCTATTAATATAAGAACAAAAATTATATTACCAGCATGACTAACCAGGAGGGGCCTGGCTACGTTAAAAGCGAGTCATGAAAGACAAATCTAAACAAAAAACTTAGCTTCACCTAAAGCAATACAGCGTTAGAAAATAAGTCCAAAAATAAATAACCAAGTAACCAGCGACGCTACCAAAATAGACCCCGAAGCGACGTCAAAGACCTATCTCGATTTATTTATGCAAAACTAAAAATGGACAACTACCCATGGGGAGAAACCCCAAGCTTACCAACACCAATTGTTTCACCAACAACAACCGGATTAAGCACCTCCTCAACCAGAGCCTTCTCAACCACAGGCGGTGCCACCACAACTCCCGTTTTCGTAGAGCTCCTCTTCTTGCGAATCTTCCTATCCACATCCTCCAAATTTTTCATGGCCTTAGGGTTGTTCTTTCGACCGGAGGACGACCCACAGACTTACCCTTAGGTTTAGACGAGATAACCAATTGGTCATTCACACTCTTTAGAGCAAGATCACCTTCAAAAACAAACTCTGATACCAGAGCAGACGTTGCAGATGTACCACGCTTCCGATAGGTGAACAAAGTGTTGTCTGTGACCTTCCATTTAATCTCTGCCAAAGCTGGAACCACATACGGTACATCTCTACAGGGGAAGGGAGTACTACTGTTGCTGACGAATTCAGAGCCTCACTACACTAGGAGTCCGAAAACCGTGCAACTTGTTCTTCCATCTGCCCTGCCGACATGCCAGGAATAGTAAAGAGGGGAGAGACGACCTGCAATCGGGTGGCTGGCACATAATCACTAACAGACCCAGCAGACATAGAAGAAAACACGAGTACAGACGCCGTCACACTAGGGCTAGGAAAAGCATCCACCACCACAGCCGATGGCACCCCCACACACTCCTCATTCACATGAGAGAAAAAACCACAAACTCGACAAAACCCTACAAGGTTGTGATATTTGAAACTAACATTTGCTTCAATACCAAGGAAATCAAAAGCCTGAGGAGGGTACACCTATTGCACCCTTTGCGAGAGATGGTGCAATACGCGCACCTTAACCCCCTCCTTCAATTTTGGATTGTCGACAACTCTGCCGAGAGTGGCGCCGATCATCAAAGCCGCGTCTATAGTCCGTATCTTCGGGGGCAAGCCAAACAACTCCACCGTCATCGGGATGGTCTGAATCGCGACCTCAGTCACAGGCTGCACTCCATCATGATAAGCTAGAACAAGGACATGCTTACCATGAAACCATGGACCGCCTTCAACGATCTTCTGGTGTTCCAATTCCACCTTGAATTCGAGAAAATAGCAACCATCCTCAAACCACATATAGATTCGATTATGTAAATCCCATAGCTTCGTCAGAGTGCCGATTAGGGCTTTGGGTTCTGGCCTACGGTCATGAACAGAGAAAGCACGCCCCACCACAAAAAAATTTGAAGAGATGGTGGCACTACTAGAGAGACCAAAGAAACGCTTACCATTCTCGGTTATTGCGAGAGAGGAAGCAAGATGAGCGGATACGGCATCAACCATGGTGATGAGAAGGGAGGGTTCTGAGTAAAAGATAGAGGCTAGAGAGAAAAAACCCTAACCCTAGCAGAGACTCCTTTTACTTTTTTTTGCAGAGAACAGTTATAATGTAGCAGATACAATATAAACATAACATGCATAATTTCAATTTAGAATTTAAATGTTGCCAAACTTTGTATGTAAATTTTTGGATGGTTTGTCTACGTACCTCAACTCTCTAAGAGAGGAAGCGTCTTAATAAAGTTTATGGCTTGGGAACATACTGAAAAATTTAGTAATGTTTTTGGGTGAATTTGGTTTGGAAAGAAGCAGAGGTACAATTTAAATTGTGGTTGCATCCATGATATAAATCATGATTGCGTATATATTGTGTGAAATGATCAACCCATTATTGTGTTAATATTTGAGACTTCTTGAACACAATTTTTAAAGATCGAACACCGTCAAGTTTTGTCAAACTCTTCGTATAGGCTCAAATTTCCCAATGGGCTTCTCTTTCTCTCAAGTCATGTTCCTCGATCCATGAAGCTTCCTCGCCCCTAAATTATTGGCTGAACTCCAAGTCACAAATTTTTGTGCACCGATTTCTTTATTTTTGTCTTTCTATTGTGGTCGGTCTATGAAAGCTTTCAAGAGACCAAATTTTAAATGGGCACCCATCAGGATTTGTCTTTTAGATTCTTAGACTTCTTGGAATCTCATGCCAACAACTATTTTATTGCATTTCTTCTTCCTCCTCTTTTTTCTCCACATTTGCTTTGTTTCTTGTTCATCTCCTCCATGTTCATAAGAGCATCTCCAACAGCTCTCGTAAAACTTGAAATTTTTATATTTTACAAGAAAAATATCCTTTTTTTTTTGCTCCAACATCTATAATACAAAAAATGGGAAAAAAAAAAAAACCATATTTTAGAGAAATGGACCATCTAGCTTTGTAAATTAGAAAAAAAAAACTCCCCTGTTTTTCACTTCATAAAAAAAGGCATGTTTTTAATATTTTTATGAGAAAAGGCTCTTTTCAATTTTACTAAATTATAATAAAGGGCTGTTTTTGATTTTTCAACGGACAATTTTACCCTTAAGCATAATATTTGTATTCCCGTTCTGTTACTTTCCCTCTTTCAGCTCTGTTTTCTTTTCTTCTTCTCAGTGCTGCCTCTCTCTTTCTCTCTGCCTCCGATCTTCAATTCCTCATTGCCTCTGATCTTCAATTCCTCATTGCCGCCAATCTGCAATTCTTTTTTTGCCGCCGATTTTGTAATTCGTTTATTTTCCGCCGATTTGCAATTCGTTTTCTTCCTGCAATTCATCTGTTTAATTGCTCAATTTGAGATTCCAATTTGTCTCTGAAGATTTGCGTTGGAATTGCGATTTGTCTCTGAAGGTATGTTAATGTTTTGCAGCTGTTTAGATTTGCGTCTGTAGTTTCTCAGTTGATTTGCTCATTCTGCGATTTTCGATTTGCCTTTGAAACTTTGCATCTGTTATTCGTCATACTGTTACTGCTCCGAAAACTTCCTCATCATCTTTTTTCCATTCTGCATTTTTATTTTCATAGTTAGTGAGTTAGTTACTGTTAGTGAGATATTTACCAAGATGATAGTTAGTACGATAGTTACCAATTTCATAGTTATTATTTCAGCTTCTACGATAGTTAGTAAGCTAGTTACTAGGCTGATAGTTGCTGCATTTTTTATTTTTCACAGTTAGTAAGATAGTTAGTAAGATAGTTACTAAAATGATAGTTAGTACTGTTGACAAATAAAAATTTAATGAATAAAATATTCGTTAAATTATTAAACAGCTGTCTGGACTCAATAAAAGTTTATACGTGGCTCATAAGTAGACAAAGTCAACAAGAGTATGAGAATTACACGTGGTGACACACAAGTGGGAAATCGGTAATAAATTATTTGATTCTGATTCAAATTAATTATTAAATGTCATTAGACAATCAGATATCAATTAACATAAATTGATTATCTACATTTTGGTCTAACATTTAATTAAATCGGTCAAATTCCTTAAGTAGTCATAATTAAATCAATTGTTAAAACTGATTGATTTAGTTATGGAAATTACTATATCTAAATTAATCAATCAATTTTGATTGATTTGATTATGTTACTAAGGAAATAAAATCAATTCAGCGTCATCAATGTATTCCATACATGGAGCGGCCTTGACAATATAAATACTCTCCTCAAAATCAAGAGAAGGACTTCAGCCCGAGAGAGCAAAATCACTCCCAAGAAAAATCTGAAGTCTTCAAAACCACCGAAGAACCACCAAGCTTCCAAGTAGCGAGTTCTTTACCAAATTCCAAATCACATCAAATTCAAAGCCTCAAGAACCACCAAGCTTCCAAATAGCGAGTTCTTCACCAAATTCCAAATCACATCAAATTCAAGGTCTCAAGAACCAAGCGTCGATCCCCCTTGAGTCAAACACCACATTCGGAGATAGAATCAGAGGAGTTCACAAAGATTTGTAACCCACATTTGATTTATTAATAAAATTATATTTTATTTGTACACGTGTCTGCATTCGATTTGTTTTCAGATTCTCGTGTTTACAAATTGGCAGGCCCAGTGGGACCTCTTTGCCTCTCATCTCCTTCTTCGAAGAAACTTCAAATCTGTTCGAGCAATGGCTTCCAACAATCAAGCCATCCTGATGAAGAAATCCAAATCAACAAACTCGGCTTCAAGCAATGAAGCAAACCCGACGAGGAAATCCAAACCAGCAACCTCGAGATCAAGCGGTGAGTCCACCGCTCATGTTACTAGGAGTATGGCGAAGACTCAACCCGTAACATTCGTGGCTCTTCCTGCCAAGTCTCGCCAACCATTTATCACCCTAGAAAGTCTAGGGGCCAGGGAGCATGTCTCTCAGAGCAATGGAGGGAGGAACCTGCCATTGACTACATCAACAGGTGGCGTTCACTTAGCCTTGATTGCAAGGATCGATTATCAGAGGTGTCCGCGGTTGAAATGTGTATCCAAGGCATGCACTTTGACTTGTTGTACATCTTGCAGGGCATCAAACCACAAACTTTCGAAGAGTTGGCTACACGAGCACACGATATGGAGCTAAGCTTAGCTAGCCACAAAGGAAAGAAAGAGTCCATCATTGATCAGCGGAAGGACAAAGTCTTCGGAAAGGTCGACAAAACTACGAAGAGGCCTACTGAAGAATCCATGACTGTTAATACCGCTCCTATCAAAATCTCTACACGAGATAAGAAGGAAGTCAAGAAGGCAGAGCCAACTTATACCTACGATAGGAGGAAACGCACATTGAAGGATATGGAGCGAAAAACGTACCCTTTTCCAGATTCTGACGTAGCAGACATGTTGGAGGATCTACTCAAGAACAAGGTTATAGACCTTCCAGAGTGCAAACGCCTGGAAGAGATGCATCGCGTCAATGATCCGAGGTATTGCAAATACCATTGCATTGTTAGTCATCCAATCGAGAAGTGTTTTGTCTTTAAAGATTTGATAATGAGTCTTGCTAGACAAGGAAAGATCGAATTAGACGTTGACGATGTTGCAAAGGTCAATTGCACTACCATTGCATCTGGGTCGTTCGAGCCGTTTCCATTGCTTTCTCATTCAATGAAAGAGGAGAACCCGAAAGCTCAATCAGCTTCACGTACTTCGGCGTTTGACCGCATTCGTCCAAGTGGCCAAAGCACGACGTCCGAACAAGTTAGTGAATTAAGAGAGAGAGTCTCGGTTTTCAACCGTGTTGACACGCAAGAAAATCGAAGATCAGTCTTCAATCGCATCAATAATGCATCCACCCAGGCTTCAGTGTTCAACAGGTTGACATTACCTAAAACTATTAGCAACGAGTCAAATCAAACTCCACGAAAATCTGCACTCGAAAGAATCCAAGCACCCAAAGCGCTTCAGAGTAATAAAAGAAAGGGGAATGAGGATCAGGTGGAGAGCAAGGAAATCCGAAGCGTTATTCCATCACGCATGAAGAGACGTTGCGAATTGAAGGTGAGCTCCACAGGTCAACTTAAGGTGAAACAACATACCATCATACTCACTGGCCAAGTTGAAAAAGGAGACACTGGTGTTTGTGATGAGGATGACATTGTTCAAACCGCTTATCATATCACGTTGGCAGAAACAGAGACTTTCGAGGAAGATGATCAGGAGAATTCCGAAAGTGAAGTAGGTGAGGTTCCTCCTAAACTCAAAGATCCGGCAAGCCGCTATTGATGAAAAATGCTCCTGGATTGCACGAGCCTAAACTGCACCAAAAAAAAAAAATTAAAAAATTAAAAAATTATAAAAATTATAAAAAAAAAAAACCCTTGAACTACGTGATGACTTGATTCCTTCTTTAGAAGGATACGTAGGCAACTTGAGAATAACATTCTTAAGTTCAGTCACATAAAAAAAAAAAAAAATAAGGGTTTTGCCACCAATAAAGTAAAATTCTTTATTCCATTATTAATAAGTTCTTATTGTCAAAATTTGACTTATTACAATGCAATGGAAGAAAAGACAAAAAAAAAAATCAAAGAGGACGGAGATAACAGAAGAAGTCTCTCTCAAACTCAGAAGCCTCCCAAACCTGTGAAGAATCAACAAGCTGCCAAATAGCTGATTCCTTCACCAACCTCAAGCAATCAAATAGGCGATCTCTTCACCAACTTCAAGGCGAAGGACGATCACCACGTGACACCGCTCATGGCTCAAACCCGATCAAGATCAAGCCTCCAAGGCCCGTGACCAAGATTTTCCACAAGTCTACTCCAAAGCGAAGGTTCTACCAAGTTTTTCAACAAGCTCGTGGACAATCAACAAGCACCAAACACACATGCCGATTCATCCCCGCCATCAAAGCCTCGTGGCCCAAATCCGATCAAGATCAAGCCTCAATGGCCCTTAACGAACCGTCGTTTTCAAGCCTTCGACGACGCAAAACTTCCACCAAGATCGTTATCATCATCCTCGTTGGAGAATCAACAAGCACACATGCCGATTCGTCCATCATCAAAACAAAAGAACACTTGCCACATGAAACCGCTTGTGGCCCAAATCTGATCAAGATCAAGTCGCTACGACCCTTGATCAAACTATCTTCCACAAATCGTCAACACACGACTAGAAGTCCTAATCAAAACCATCACATTCAAGGGTGACGAGCACTTGGTCTTCCTGATTTGTATACAGATTCTGTACTAGCCAAGCGTTAAGTACATATAGTCTTCTGCGAACAAGTAAGTTTTGTTGAGTCGTATTGAACAACGCTAGTCATCAGACACTCAAACTTGCCTTTGATTGTTGAAGGATCGACCCCATAAAGACTGAGTCCCTCAACCAACAAATTAAGCTCTTCTTGCTTAGAAATAATGGTATGTGAAGAATCTTGCATGATCATATGTTCAATTTGCTCACAAATTTGGGTGGCCGCTTGAAAAATGATCGAGCGAAGTTTTTCATTTGCATCCATGATACCAGCTCCACCAATGGAGGCTTCAGAGAAAGCTACATGACATGAAGACCTCAGAGGATTCATTTTTGCTGATAAACCCACTCCACTTTACGGAGCTGTTGCACACTCAATCGGCGAGAAGTGCGAATGACTCCTGAGAAGCGCTTTGGTCATGATGTGCCATCTTCAACAACAACGCATCCGCGCTCCGCTTCTCATTGCTGGACTTTGACGGTTGAAAGGTGGCTAATTGACGAGTTGCGACGTGAGTGCATTGGGGAATGTGAGCTGAATCGTCATAAGGAGGCTTCTCAACAGCATGTGGCCTGGTAAGTGAAGGGTACACATTCAAGGTAGTGTCGTTGGTTTGGGTGTCTTCAGTATCTTCAAGGATAGTGATGGTGCCCCTCCTGAAACACTTAACGACGTCCGCCATGTCGAAAAGTACACGCAAAGCCTAAACACTTTGAGTGATTACTTTCACGTCTATGAGGTGAAAGCAACCAAGTGGTTAGGTCGTCCGCGTTCTTCAAATCGTCTCCTGAAATTGCACACGCGAAGCCTAAACACTTTGAGTGATTACTTTCACGTCTATGAGGTGAAAGCAACCAAGTGGTTAGGTCGTCCGCGTTCTTCAAATCGTCTTCTGAAATTGCACACGCGAAGCCTAAACACTTTGAGTGATTACTTTCACGTCTATGAGGTGAAAGCAACCAAGTGGTTAGGTCGTCCGCGTTCTTCAATCGTCTCCTGAAATTGCACACGCGAAGCCTAAACACTTTGAGTGATTACTTTCACGTCTATGAGGGGAAAGCAACTAAGTGGTTAGGTCGTCCGCGTTCTTCAATCGTCTCCTGAAATCGCACACGCGAAGTCTAAATATTTTGAGTGATTACTTTCACGTTTATGAGATGAAAGTAACCAAGTGGTTAGATCACCCGCGTTCTTCAAGTGTCATCGGAATCCTGAAACGAGCAACAAAAAAAAAAGGGTGAAACAAAATGAAAAAAAATAAATAAATTGCTGGCAGTAGGCTGTCAAGTCCATTAGCCCCATTCCAAGAGATGAAAAGGGATAAAAATAAATAAATAAATAAATAAATTGCTGGCAGTAGGCTGTCAAGTCCATCAGCCCCATTCCAAGAGATGAAAAGGGATATGAAGAAAAAAAAAAAAAAAAAAAAAGACGCCACCATCATGACGCCATGAGAGGAAAAGAGATGGCAGCTTATTGATGGAGCCACCCACGTGACATACTTGATTAAACTAGCCATCACTTTAGACAGACTCTAAAAGTCTTTCCACACGTAAAAAAGAGGGAGACGAATTTCTGCAACCGAACAGCACAGGAACCAAAAGCAGAGGAAATTAATATAATAAAGAATTGTGCATGTGTCCCTTTCTACGTGTAAGAAAATCATACCGAGCCGAAGGTCAGGAATCAAAGAGTAACTCACTGTAGCAATTTCTGGTAGTCTTGTCAGGGTTTGGCCCCTTCGGGGGCAAACTGCAACACGGAAATCAAAAAAAAAAATGCAGCAAAAGAGAAGGAAAAGAGGATCAGTCTTAGCTTAAAGGTATGAACAAAGAAAGAGGCGGCACCATGAGTCTGAGATTAACCTAAAGAGGAAGACGATGCTGATGAGGAGGGTCTGAAACACCCTTATTTTATATTGATTGCTAGGGTTTTCTGTATAAGAAATTTTCTAGTCGAGACTTAGAGAATATGGGAAGAATGGAAGGTTATCCCGCCATATGGCGCCAAATCACTTAAGGATTTATGGTTAAGTTGATGGCTGCATATTTCATTCAAAAATAAATGGG
Source organism: Potentilla sterilis (assembly GCA_963682095.1). Classification (NCBI taxonomy): domain Eukaryota; kingdom Viridiplantae; phylum Streptophyta; class Magnoliopsida; order Rosales; family Rosaceae; genus Potentilla; species Potentilla sterilis. The sequence goes on along the minus strand of OY821755.1, from coordinate 49,762,335 downwards.
TTCTTTCCATACAAGTATGGTGGGAATATTCCCACTTAATACAGGCCTTGAGACTTACTTGATTGGAACCAAATATATATAAAAAAAGGTTTCAACCAATTAAATCAACGACTTCAGTCCTCTCCATCAAATTTGGATTCTTTATAAATATATGGAATCCCACGAAAGTAGTCTCTACAATTCTGAGAGTTCCACAACTTTTAGACCTCCATCAAATTTGAAAAGCCATTGCAAAATTCAAGAGTTTCTACAAATGCAAGGAAACTCCTCGAGTAATTCCAAAATTGGTTAAGTCAAGTTCTAAACTTCAAGCCACGCCTTCGACGCAAGATGGCCGTATGTCTATGACGTACCTTGAAGTGGGGGCATTTGTTGACAAATAAAAATTTAATGAATAAAATATTCGTTAAATTATTAAACAGCTGTCTGGACTCAATAAAAGTTTATACGTGGCTCATAAGTAGACAAAGTCAACAAGATTATGAGAATTACACGTGGTGACACACAAGTGGGAAATCGGTAATAAATTATTTGATTCTGATTCGAATTAATTATTAAATGTCATTAGACAATCAGATATCAATTAACATAAATTGATTATCTACATTTTGGTCTAACATTTAATTAAATCGGTCAAATTCCTTAAGTAGTCATAATTAAATCAATTGTTAAAACTGATTGATTTAGTTATGGAAATTACTATATCTAAATTAATCAATCAATTTTGATTGATTTGATTATGTTACTAAGGAAATAAAATCAATTCAGCGTCATCAATGTATTCCATACATGGAGCGGCCTTGACAATATAAATACTCTCTTCAAAATCAAGAGAAGGACTTCAGCCCGAGAGAGCAAAATCACTCCCAAGAAAAATCTGAAGTCTTCAAAACCACCGAAGAACCACCAAGCTTCCAAGTAGCGAGTTCTTTACCAAATTCCAAATCACATCAAATTCAAAGCCTCAAGAACCACCAAGCTTCCAAATAGCGAGTTCTTCACCAAATTCCAAATCACATCAAATTCAAGGTCTCAAGAACCAAGCGTCGATCCCCCTTGAGTCAAACACCACATTCGGAGATAGAATCAGAGGAGTTCACAAAGATTTGTAACCCACATTTGATTTATTAATAAAATTATATTTTATTTGTACATGTGTCTGCATTCGATTTGTTTTCAGATTCTCGTGTTTACAAGTACAATAGTTAGTAAGATAGTTACTGCGATGATAGATACTAGAATAGTTAGTAAGATAGTAACAAATATAATTATGATGCCCTCTGATAGTATTATAATTATTGATGTTGTTATGATTTTTCCTGTAGGTACAATGGACAGTTTTTATACTGCTAAGCTCGTGTATTCTGGTGATGGAGCAGCACTTTCGTTTGTTCATAATTGTAGTTTTGTTGATTTTTGTAATAAGATACGTGATCGTTTTCCCGACTTGGAAAGATTGGTTTTCAAACTTAAGTACAATGTTTATCCAGATCCTACTGTTTACTTTCTGGAAAATGAGGTTGATATGAGCATGATGTTTAGTGTTTTGGGACGATATCAATCTAATTTTGTTGATGTGGATGTTCATTGTGTGGATCCCATTGCTTCTGTTTCCGAAAGTGCAGTTAGTAATACTATTAGTGAGGAGAGTAGTGTTTTGGTGGAAGAGAATGAATTTTTGGGATGTTATAGGCGTGTGGACCCAAAAATGTATCTTTCTAAAGGATGTAAAGATCTTATTCACTCTAAGGGTCAGACGTTTGAGGGTGGGGTAAAAGAGTTTAGGCTGAAGTTGCGGATGTATACTGTGGAGATTGGTTTTGAGTATTTGTTTGATAGAAATAAGCCTGAACGCGTTGTTGCTTTCTGCAAGAAAAAACATTTTGAAGGTTGTAATTGGTGTATGAAGGCATCTTTATGCAGGTACATTTTCATTAGCCGTTGCACGTATTTTGTATTGTTAAATTTAATTTTGTATAGTTGATATCGGCAGTGTTGTGCTGCCATATTACGGTGCAGCGGCACGCTGCATTGTGTGCTTCATTTTTAAGCATGATAGTTACTTGTATAGTTACTTAGATAATTATTTATAGATTTCTTAGTTTTGAACTCAGACAAACTTTTATTTTGATAGTTACTTTGATAGTTACCTGTTTTTTTCTTCAGTAGTTAGTAGTTACTTAGATAGTTACTTCTATATTTCTTAGTGTTAAAGTTACAGGAATTGTTAACTGGATAGTTATTAGTTACTTGGATAGTTACTTGTATAGTTGCTTTTTTTTCTTTGATAGTTACTATGAAAAAGTATATATGTTGATTGAGTTTTGCACCTTTTATTCAGGTATAATGGTTTCTTTGTGATCAATGAATTGGTGAACGAACATAGATGTCGTTGTGTCATCCGGCTTCAAAATAGTAAGATGATGTGCAGCAAGATTATTAGGGAGGTGATGCTTGACAAGGTTCGTGAGAATCCCAGTAAGAAAGCTATTGATATACTGCAAGACATAAAGCTAAACTACGGCTTAGATGTCCCCTATCATACTGCTTGGTATGGCAAAGAACTTGCAAGGGATGTTGTGGTTGGTGTTGATTCTGAGTTTTACCATAATTTATCATGGTTTTGCCAGCGCACATATGAATGCAACTCATATTCTAGGCTAGCTGAAGAGTATGAATCTGAAACACAAAGGTTCATGCGTATGTTTGTTACGTATTCTGCTTGGTTGAATAGTTTTTAGTCTTGCAGACCAATTTTCTGTATTGATGCTACATTCATCACAAATAAATACAAAGGCATGCTTCTTGCTGCTTCGACAAAGGATGCGAATTGTGGTACATCACTTTCTTCATTGTTTTGTTCTTTCTTTTCTTCATTGCTGTTGGTTTTCATTTACATTACTTTCAGACCAACAGTTATTTTGATAGATACTATGGTAGTTTCTTATACAGTTACAGAAAGCTCAAGACCAAATAGTTACTTTTGATAGATAGTATGGTAGTTATTGGTATAGTTAAATGAATTTTTCAGATTATACATTTACTTTGATACTATCTAGTGGAAATTCTTTTATAGTTACAGGAACTTTCAGCATAAATAGTTACTTTGATAGATACTAGTGCAGTTACTTTTACTTTGATAGTTATTTATATGAACCTGACATTATTTTTTTTCTTTCTTTTGTTTAGGATTATATCCAGTTGCTTATGCTATTGTCAATTCTGAAAATGAGAGCAACTGGACCTTCTTTCTTAAGATGTTGTCTAAAGAGTTGTCGAGATATTCTACAAGGAAAATTACTTTCATATCTGATCGTAATATTGGTCTTCTAAATGCAGTTCGTGCAGTCTTTCCCAATAGTCCTCATGGATTTTGTTATAGGTATCTTCAGGCTAATCTGAGCAACAAGTTTGCATGTGGTTCTTATCTGAGCAAAAGAATTCCATTGTTGTTTATGAAGTGTGCTTATTCTAGCACTCGTGAATATTTTTAGATTAATTTCGAGAAGTTGAAGCATGAAGGTGGTGAGGTTGTTGATCAGTTTTTGAAGGATCTCCCTCTGGAAACATGGGCTTCTAGTTTTTTTAATGGTGAAAGGTTTGGTGAAATGACAAATAATTTGGCTGAGTGTTTCAACAATTGGGTGAAGGAGTTGAAGAGCCTTCCCATTATTGAATTTAACGAAGGCATTCGTCTTAAGTCTATGGCTTTAATTGCTTCTCGGAAGGAAGAATCTGCTGGATGGGTTACTGAGCTGTGTCCAAAGTTGGAAAAGAAGCTGGTTGACAACTTGGAGTTGGGTAGACACTGGTTAGTGAGTAGATCTGATACATACATTTATGAAGTTCAGTGCCAAAAGTATTCTGTGATGGTAAACTTGGAAGCGTTATACTGTTCATGTGGAGAATGGCAAGTTCACGGATTTCCTTGCTCACATGCCCTTGTCGTGATTCAGAAACACGGTTCTAATGTGTACTCATATGTCAATCCAATTTTCAAGGTGCACCACTTTTCCTAAATTTAACATTATTTAAACAGTTACCGAGGTAGTTAGTAAGATAGTTACTTCAAATAAAATAGTTACACTAACAGATACTAGTGAAGTTACTTGTACAGTTACATGAACCTGACATTATATCTTTTATTTTTCCTTTTTTTTTTTTAGGTGGATAAATATCGTGAAACTTATTCTTTCACAATCAACCCGGTTCCTACTATTTCAAAGCCGGTGGATCTAGCTCAGCCTGCATTGTTGGTGCAACCACCATTAACAAAGAGATCACCTGGAAGGCCAAAATTACAGAGGTACAGAAGTAAAAATGAAGTGAAAAGGACAGTCAAGTGCAGCAGGTGTAACAAATATGCTGGTCACAACAGAACAAGCTGTAGAGAAATTATATAGTTCCCTAGATAGCTATTCATGCAGTTCTTTTTTTTTTATGATAGTTACATTGAAATGTACATTGATTGTTTATTTGTTTTACAATAATTGAAAGGTTACTTTTATTATTTTATTCATGTTGAGTTCGGCAACGTTCCGCTGCCGTTGTGCAGTGCAGCGGCACGCTGCATTGTGTCTTGCAATTTTCATACTTTGATAAGTTGCTGTTCTGCCCAGCAATTGTGTTTTTCATAGTTACTTTGATAGTTAGTACGATAGTTAGATAGTTATTTAGTTTTATTAAGATGATGGTTTTTTAGATAATTAGTATTTGTAGTTTGAACGACAGTTACTAAGATATTTCAATAACATGATAGTTAGTTTGATAGTTAGTAATATAATTCGTAAGATTTTGAAGTAAAATGATAGCTAGTTTGATAGTTATTGATATGATAGTTACTAAAATATGTAGTAAAATGATAGTTATTTCGATAGTTATTAAGATAGTTACTGAAAAGTGATAGTTTCTGTTCTAGTTACTAACTCAGTTTCAAAGAAACAAGATTAATTGAATTTGTTAGTTACTGAAAAAGTTATCGTTAATAAGATATATAGTAAATGAAATAGATATAAACTAAGATGATAGTTAGTTTGATAGTATATGAAAAAAGTGATAGTTAGTCTGATAGTTACTGAAAATGATCCCTAAACTTGTCAGCCTGAATAGATACAAAATTTGTTCCCTGAATAGTAATTTGTTCCCTAAACTTGTCAGCCTGAATAAATACAAAATTTGTTCCCTAAACAAATTATCGTCAATAATTTGTTTAACTGTTCAAAATAAAGCATGAAAAATCTGTTTAATCCATCTAAGAGGGCCTCCAACTATGTCGATTGTCTGCAAACTGCTTTAGAATGTGAGCCCTGAACTTGTCAACCTCTTTCTTCCCAAACTTCTTTGTGAAATCACCTTGTGAAAACATGAGGCTCATGAAGTACATCACATATATTCCACAGTCGACGCTGTTTTGTCAAAATAAAAAGATTACTTAAAGTCAGACAGTTATAAAGATGACAGTTACAGATATGATAGTTACTGAGATAGTTACTACTATAAAAACACAGAGAATTTACAAAGATGATATTACTCAAATATTTACTTAACATAGTTCTACAGACAGTTACAAGTTGATAGTTATTAAGATATGCTGGGTTTAGAACTTTACAAATCAGATAGTTGTTGAGGCCATTTTCCCTTGAACGGACTTAGAGTCATGTTGGACTTGTAGTTGTCCTTAATCAACCTTATAGTTTGAATTTCATCTTCATTAAGAGCCTCTTCTACCATCTTCAATTCTGTGCTGGAGATTTTGCTGGTGTCTATTTTGTACCGGCATCCTTGCTCCAGCATATCATCTGCTTGATCAAGGACAACTCTCATCCATATATCAATCATTGTGACCTGTTAATAACATAGTTAGTCAGATAGTTCATATAAGATAGTTACTCAGATAGTTACAGACACAGTTAGTTAGATAGTTACTAACATAGTTACATGTATAGTTACGAAGACCATATTTACTAAGATAGTTACTGAAATAGTTGATAGTTACTAAAATGATAGTTACACAGATAGTTAGTAAGGTAGATACTCAGATTATAGTTACAAAGGTAGTTACTATGATAGTTACGAAAATAGTTGATAGTTACTAAAACAGTTAGTCACTAAAACAGATAGTTACTAGAATGATAGTTAGTAAGATAGAAACGTAGATTATAGTTACAAAGGTAATTACAAAGATAGTTACTGAAATAGTTGATAGTTACTAAAACAGATAGTTACTAGAATGATAGTTACTAAGATAGTTACAAAGATGATATTTACTCAATAAATAGTTTGATAAATAGTTACTCAATAAGATTTTCACAGACGATAATTACTAAGATAGTTACTAACATACCATTTTTTTAGCATCATTACAACTTTGCCAGGTTCCTGGTTTTCTGGATTTCATGGAGTCTAAGTGTGCAAATCTGCATGCTTTCTTGTCAAAAACGAGTACAGTATGGTGAAAATTCCTCTTTTGAGTAAGTGGGATCAGAATCATTTCCGCTTTACCCAGCTTCTCGTACAGTGGTTCACACAGGAACTGGTGCATTATTTTTGCTTCTAGCTCTTCTGTGGACATCTGTTTTCAAACAACCTATGATTAGTTATCTCATAATTTTTTACAAAGTATAATTGTCCTGTTAAAAAGTATCTTACCCAAGAGTGAGTCTGCATAATTTCTACTTTATATTCATCTGGATCGTCCTTGTCTATCATTTCAGAATATAATAGAGCAGCATATGCATCAATCATGTTGTTCGCAACTTTAGTTCTGAACACCACCTGTTTTATTTCATACTTAGAAATTTCTGTTCCCACCTCTTTTCCTTCCCAGAAGAATATTCTGCACACATGATATTAAATAAGTTGATAGTTACAAGTTACTTTGATAGTTACTATGATAGTTACTATCATAGTTTCTAGTTACTATGATAGTTAGTAGATACATTGATAGTTACTAGTTATTTTTTTATAGTTAGTAAGATAGTTACTAGTTATTTTTTCATACTTACTTTGATAGTTACTAGTTATTTTTTCCTAGTTACTTTGATAGTTACTATCATATTTAGTAGTTACTAATACAGATATTCAGATGAAAGTGAATCAGATAATAGTTACTAAGATAGTTACTAAAATAGTCACACAGATGATAGTTACACAGATGATAGGTTGTCAGATAGTTACTCAGACGATAGTTAAAAAGACAGTTAGAAAGAATTGATTTTTAGATGATAGTTACTTAGACAGTTACTTTAATTAATTACAGATAGTTAAAAAGATAGATGCTCAGTTGATAGTTACTAACATAGTTACTAAAGAAGTTGTCCAGACATATACCAGGAAATAGTTAGTAAGACAGATAGAAGGATAGATTACCCGCTCGGTGCCTTGTTCCAGTAGTCTTGCAGCCTGAGCTTTGTGTTCTCGTCCATGTACTGTTTGTAGACAATGTGGTCATCCCAGTCTAGAACTTCCATTTGGCTGGGTTGGAAAGGTTCCTGTGAATCACCAATGAGGTATATCGGTTCACCATCCTCTGTGATCCCAGCCAGATCGTCAAATGACGTCTGAACAGGATTTTCAGACGTCTGAACAGCACTTTCAGATTGCATATGTTCTGGTTGGACCACCTTTTTCAGACTTTCCTCCTTCTTCTTTCTCATCTCTTCTTCCCTCTTCCTTCTGTTTTCTTCTTGCCTTTTTCTTCTTATCTCCCGTTCAGCCTTGACATCACCCCACCAGTAGATGTTGTCCTTTTTAGAAGTTCTCTTTCTGGTTTTTACCCGCACAACATACGAATATATTCCCGGCGACTCTGCCAAACACCCAGAGTGCATTTCGTCAATCTTAAATTCCGTCACACTTTTGTTTGATTTGAAATGCACTTTTTTCTTCTTTCTTGCCTCTGATTGATTGTAAACGGCCATTGTAACCGGTGACTCCATGATCTGGAACTTGTGAGGTTCTGCTATCATGTCATTCATAGAGGGTGATCCAGTTGCAAGAGGAATGGGAACTGATGGAGTCCTGAGATTTTCTGCTGGAATATCAAATTGCTGTTGCGGTGATGCAGTTGGGGTGCTGTGACCTCCCCAAGAGATACAATCCCCTGCAAGATGTTGAAAGAAGGATATTCAGTTACTGGTGTTTTGGGTGACCATCTTGCTTCCTTTGGGATTTTTCTATGATATTTTTGAAGTTTTTCTTGTGCACCTAAGCGATACGAAATCAGATTGTTACTAAAATAGATAGTTACTAGAATGATAGTTACTAAGATAGTTACCAGAATAGTTGATAGTTACTGAAACAGCTAGTTACTAGAATGATAGTTACTAAGATAGTTACCAAAATAGTTGATAGTTACTAATGCAGTTACCAAAATAATTACCCTCGAGTTGTTCTTCCTCTTTTTGTTTTTTCTCAGCATCTTCTTCCTCTGCCCTTTTTACAGCCAGCTTACGATTTCTTTCGATTTCTTCCTCCACTTTTCTTAATGCTTTAAGCTGATCTGCTTCTAGTTCTTCTTTTTCTGTAGTTACTCATATAGTTAGCTCTACAATTTCTAAGATAGTTACTGACAATTAGTTTTTACTAATGTAGTTAGCAAAATAATTACCTTTGAGTTTTTTCTCAGCTTCTTCTTCCTCTGCTCTTTTTGCAGACAGCCTACGCCTTCTTTCCATCTCTTCCTCTACTTTTTCTAAGGCATTCAGCTGATCTGCCTCTAGCTCTTGTATTTCTGTTTTTTGTGGACTGGTGTTTTCCCCCTCTTCAGTTTTCTGCCCTTCTTGTTCTGCTAGATTTGCAAATTTTTCCAGGGCAGCTGAATGAGTTTCTTGTGGTGTCATCTCCATTGAGTCGGAGAATTGAGTCATCGCGGCCACAATCTTCTGTTGGCTCTCTAAATCAGCCTTCATTTTGATATTTTCTTGTTCTTGTGTCGTTGCTGTCTGTTTGAGCACCACATTTTCCAGTCTGGCAGCGTCTAATTCTTCTGACAGCTGCTCCAGTTTCTTCTCATTTTCCATTAATTTTCTTTCCAAATCTTCAATTTTCAATTTTTTTTGCCTTAGCTGTTCTGAAATTTCGTCGTTCAGCATTCCAGGTTGGATTTCGTCTCTTTCAGCCTGCTCGGCTTCTTGAGGTTCATCTTCATCCTCCTCACTGGTCCCGCTCAGGTCTTCATTGCTTTTTGCAAAATGTTTCTGAAAAAAATAATGGGGTTTAGTTGAAAATAAAAAACAAATAGACAAAGTCTTCTCAGATCTTTGCTCTGATACCAAGTCAAATATAATTGGATGAATGAATTTCTGATGTCTTATTCATCTCACATTGGAGGCTATATAAAGAGGATACAAGATGTACTACAACCCTACGTACTACAAACATGTACTACATATACATAATAGGTAAGTATTAACTCCCTGATTTACATTCCTAAACTACATTCCATGACTCACGCTAACATAAACTGTATACAAAGCTCAACTAGACAAGTTGCGAAAGCGCGCATGCTCCAATTTGGCCAAATTTATAGGGTTCAATGATTCATAGGGCTCAATATCCATATCAATATTGATTTTAAGTCTTCGGCCTGTGGAATTAGTAATTAAGTAGGGAGGGACACTGCCTTCAGAAACGAAATCTTTCTGTGTTTGTGCATATTAGAGGGAGAGAGAGCTAGAGAGATTAAAAGTTCAATCGAGCTAGGATCGACAATGGCTAATGTATCCTTAGTCCTTTGTAGCTAGCATGCATGGCACATTGTTCTCCTTTCATTGGAGGTAAGAGTCGAACTTAAGAAAAAAATAAAATACGAGTCAACTTCTAAAAAAGAGCAGTCGCTGAACTCTAGCCTATATATACCATCCATTTTTTTTTTTTTTTTTTTTTTGAGAAAGATATACCATCCAATTTTGTAGGGTAAAGACGGAACCTTCAAGCTGCGGTAAAGAGTGAGAGAGTCGAATTGCTGACGAAATTCTGTGATCGATCAGTTTCAACAGACTTGAGTAAATCGTTCTAGGATGAAATCACTTGAGCCTAATTTACCTGGACATATCTAATAATTTTCTATTCACTTCACTTGCGTGTGGAGAATTATCGGTTCAGGCTGTTTTAGCAAAAAGAGGTGCATATTTCAGCACGAACCTATCAAAGGAAAACTATTTCACCTATAGTTATGAAGACGAGATTCTCCCAAAAGGAAAAGGAAAAATAAACAACCTTTCTCCTACCCTGGAACCAATTCCAAGATGGTGATCAAAACACCAAATTCTACAAAGGGAGGAGACAGAAAAATCATCTGCGTCGCCTAACTCACGACATCCTAACTCATCTGCGTCTCTTACCGACGTTTTATATATTAGTTTCCCACTCTTCTTACTATGTCCAATGTTCTTCAAATTGTAACCATCGTATCGGATAACAAAAGCTGAAGATATAGCTTGAATTCCTCCCGTAAGAATCATTATAGTAGATGATACGAAACCCCTACATCTTGATAAACTTCAAGAATCATATTTTGCACCATCTACCAAAACGTTTAAACCCTAATCTTTTCGATTAATAATGGGAGAAGTACACTGTAGTTTTGTAAACTAGATGAGGAACATTTTACAGGAATCTTTCTATGCTCCGGTCACCATGTAATATTGATTTCAACTATGGGAACTTGGTATACAACAACATAATGAGGACGACCTTCCTCTGATTCCCCTGTGTGCATCAGCAACTTTTACTTACTCTTCCGCAGGAGGGTCAACCCAGCGACCATGATCTTTTATTAGCTGGATCAATGCATCAGTTGCATGCTCCATCTCTATCGCACGCTTCACAACGGTCTGAAGAAAAAAATCAATTTCATATCAAGGTC